>VZRM01002461.1:1887-134711 GCA_013397955.1 Grantiella picta
CCCCCCCCACTGGATAAGGGCTCAGCTCTCAGCAGAAAAGCGTCACTAACTGTTAGGGTAATGCCACTGGCTGGGGGGGCTGCTCCTTCCTCGGAGCCAGGGCTCCAGCAGCATGTCACCTCCTGCTCTCCCCACCCTGCTCTGGGGCACGATGCTCAGGACTCAGCTCCAGCTGGAAAACCAGCATGGCATTCCCAGGCTGGGAGAAAGGCTGGGGAGAGCACAGCCCTCCCTTACCAGCTCTCAGGGGTCGAGAGAAGAGCAAGGCTGAAGCCGAAGGGGCAGTGAAGGCACAAACAGGAACCAGCCCGGATCGACAACAGGACAAGGGTGCAATCAGCGCTCCAGTGCCCCTGGAAATCTCTCCCAAAGAACCAAGACAGTAAGACCAGGAATTGTGAAGTACTTTATACACCACCACATAGGCAAAAATAGCACTTAAACTTACGAATAAATAGAAGGGCTGGGGAATCGTCTCCTTGTCCTTTCCAAGTTTGTCCCTAGTGTGGTCTCTTACCACCTCAGAAGGGCAGCCAGAGGCTGGTGCCCCAGCGAAGCCTGTGCTAATCTTGCAGAGGGAGGAGGTGAGTGAGTCCAACCCCTCCTGGACCCTTACACAGGGTTGAGCTGAAGTCCAGATGAGCATATGACAGCATATCCTGTTGGCACTGTGATTGCTCCTATTTGGGAGCAGCTCCCATGAAGCTGCACCCCAAGGGCTGGGGGACTTCACCCCTCAGTCCTGCAACAGTGACCACACAGCCTGCACACAGAGCCAAGCAGTGCCATCAGCTCCTGGCTGATCCTCAGGGAGCAGCACAACCATTTACAGCCAGAAAAGACCATCAACACTAACTCTGAACCTGCTCTGACCCAGCTGCTCCTGTTCTGCATTGTCTCCCACGTGGAATAGGAAAAGCCACAGGTCTGAGCTGCTCTCACAGCATAGTCCCTGCGGAGAGGAAGGAGCCAGAGACTATTCCAGCCTGACAACTTTGGATCTGATTAACAGAACCAAATACACAGTCCCTATAACCACTCCCAGGGGATCCCACTCCGTACAGAGCCAAAGGGAGGTGGAAAATGCAGGTATCTCTGCTCTGTAGCTGAAGGCAGCTGGTCACATGTCACCAGAAGACACATAAGGGAAAATAAGTTACAAACCAGAATAGGGCCTCCCCTCCTGCAGGTACCCAGGAAGCTCTGGGAAGCCCACGAGATCTGCAGACACAACTTCAGAGACCATCCAGCCAACAGGAGCATTTTGGGAAACATCAACCCTAAATTCTTAAAAACATCAGTGAGGTATTCCTCTTGAGGGCTGTACCAAACAAACACTCCCTCTTGGACTTTCTAAAATCACTTAGAAGATGAGTACTCAACCAGGAGGGTTTTGGAAACCACTCCTACAATCCCTTGGGAAACTCCCAGAGCTAGGCAGAGATGTGGCAATCTTCCTGGTGATTAGTAAGAGTTGAAGGAACACTTCCACAAGGCAGGATGGAATCCTATGTGAATTATTTCCAGCCAATTCAATCCCAGGCTCTGCCTCCTGCTACCATGTGCCACATTTCTGACCTGCTTTACTTCTGATTGAAGTCCCCTTCTTCTCCCATCCTCCTCTGAAGGACAGGAGATCACCAATCCTGCACCAAGTGAGAAGGGTCAAGTATTCAGCATCATCCTCCTCATGGCAAAATCGAAGCCATGAAGCTCAAGTCATTCCCAGGCTGCTTCTGGCTGCCCATCCTTCAAGGAAGGAGGAGTCTGGCAACCCACTAAGAAAGAGTGACACAACTTTGTGGGAAATCAGGGCAAAGAGCAACAGAGCTGATGCACCGTCATGTTCAGGTCTGCCTCAGATCTCCTCTCCCATCTTGTCCTTTCACAGATGCCCCATCATAGCACAGGAGCTCATGAAGACTGGAGGAGTTGGGCACTGGGAGAAGCCTGGAAAAATATTGCTGTGACTGTTCCCTGTGGTACTGAACAGTGAACCTGAGCTGGGCTCTTTCACACCTTTAAGAGCATATTGTCCCCTTCCTCTGCCCTAATATCCCTTGAGAGCTGTGGTGCAAAGTTAGAGTAAAGCCTTGGGAAGAAGGAAGATCCTCTGCTGGTACAGACACAAGAGCTGTGTGGGCTCCAGGCTTGGATTGCCTCTGCTCCAAATACTCACACTCAGGTCATGCACAGAGGATTGCTGAAGCCATCACAGTCAGGCTCACAGCACCTTCACCTCATCCATCCCTGGTAGCAGAGGATGTGCATCACCAGAAGAGCCAAGGACAGCTCTGGAAAGCGTCAGGCAATCCGCAGTTAGCTGTTAAATTCAACAGGCAAGGAGGGAACCTTTTGCTCGAGGCATCTGTCCCACACTGACTGCCCCCAGCATGGAGCTCCAAGGCCAGTGATGCTGAGATGCAGCATCTGTGGAGTCCTGGGTTCAAAACAGACCCAGTGAACCCCCCAGGAGTGAGGGGGACCAGGCTGGACAGCTGGCTATGGCACAGGACACCAGCAGGCCTGCTCAGAGATCTCACTGCAGGAAGAAAGGCCAACCACACCCAAGCGAGGTGTGCCTGACCCCAAAATCAGAGCCACCATAGCTTCTTCCCGAAACAGCAGGGGAGAAGCAGCAAAATAAATATCCCTCTGAAACGGGATTATTTCCCACGACATGCTACAATACAAGAACTAAGTGCAGCCTCTGCTCTAAACCAACGATGTCTTCCACAAAGGGAGGAGGGGAACACATCCCCACACCTCCCATCATCAGCCCAGCAGCTTTCACTCACTTGTGCAGGTCCTCAGGACACCGGGGTGGGTGGGAGGGAAGGGACAGACCCCCTGGGAAGGGTGCAGCCTCTGGGCACATGCTCTGAACACCACAGGCAAATCCCTTTGCAGCTCCTGTGGGGTTCCTGGCACCTGCTGACACTTCAGCCACAGGTCAGGGCAGCTGTCATCCAGACCACGTCAGCTGGTGGGACAAGGGCAGCTCAAACAATACAAATTCCACAGTCAAAACCAATACAAGTAAGAAACCAAACCCAGAGAGATCTTTCTGCTCCCTCCTGGAACAATGGCTGTCTTGCAAAAATGGACTCTGGGATTGTCCTGATTACATCAGTTAGTACATTATAAACATTGTCCTTCTTTAAAGTGAAAATACTGTGTGTGGTCTTTTGGAGGTGCTAAAGCCAGATGTGGTGTTGTTTTTCCTGACTGTGCAGAGGAGCTGATACTGGCGTGAAATGATCCTCTTCACCTCTTCTCTATCAGAGCTTCTCCTAGAAGAAAAAAGATCTTGTTAGACAAAATAAGGACAAGCACAGAGGCTTATTTTGAAAGAGGCACGGAGTGGGATGCCCACAGTGTGCTTTGGGTAGATGAAGTGTCAGGCTACAGGTCTTGACCTACATCATGCAACTGTGGGAGGCCAGGACAGCATGTCTCACAAATGCCACCCATGTAAAGGGGACAGCAAAGATCCGAAACTGAGCAGGTTCTAGCAGGGGCTGCCAGGAGAAGAGTCACACAGCACTGACCCAGGAGACTGTGGGGAAACTCCCTTTGCACTGCACCTCAGAGTTTTATCCTCACCATGGCCTTTCCCATGGCTTCAGGGGCTTTCTAGTGAGGTTCCCACCACACTTGGGAGCTGGTGTTGTGCAAAGCCTTTTGCTTTTGCTGTGGGAATGAAACAGTCAAGCTTTGCTGGCAGAACTCCCCCCATCCAAGTGCTGCTCCCAGCACAGCAGGCAAGAAACCACATAAAGTGGTTACTGCTTTAAACAACATTCTGCTCATAACTTACCTCTTGCTTGTGGGATTTATCCTGCTGGTGAATCCCGTTAGCAGAACCAGAATTTCCAACAGTCTGCAATGGAGAACAGACAGCACTTACCAAAGAAGGACACAGATCCTGGTGTCTTTGCTTACAAGCACTGAAATCGGGCAAGACTGCCATGTCCTTCGTTAGCTGCCCACTCCACACAAGGAAATGAGGATGCAAAAATGCAACCCCAATTCTGGCAAGAAGCTTCCTGCCCTCTGCACCTTGGCTCAATCCCCACGTGGCAGATTGCATCCCTCCCAGCTACCAAACATCCCCCAAGTTCCTTATGGGTACACACCCACTATTCATTCTAACTCTGAAATACCAAAGAACAAACCCTCAATCAAAGGCAGCGTTAGCTGCAAAACACGACACACTGAACATCCAGCACTGAAAAGGGCATTTGCCATTCTCCATTTCCCATCTCCAGGGACAAGTCTGGCAACCAGGACAGGCTGTTCTACCTTTAAAAAGCACAAGAACTTTTAAACATTTATAATGTTTCTTTAGCAGAGTAGTAAGCACAAAGCTTAGCACAAGGGGCAGGAGGAATCAGTCAGAGCTGAGACTCCACAGGTATGAGATGGAAAAGCCAAATATTGAGAGTCAAGCTATTTGCACCCTTCAGTTTCATAAAGAAGGATGTAAGACAGGTAAGAGAAGCAGCTTTTTTTTTTTTTTAGTTAAAAAAAACATCCAAAGGGAGATCAGAGGAAGTTGAGGAGAGAAGAGAGAAACCGGAATGGGAACATTCACAGTCCATCAGCAAACTCACATCAGGCACCAAGATGGTAAGAGAGCTGATAAGAGAAATGGATGACATTGTCCCAGAGTCACCTGCAAAGTTTCTGCTTACAGACTGTACAGATAGACCTCTCAAAGAAGAAGGATGTCAGAAAAATATCAACTTCCATGTTAGGAACACAGCCAGACAATACTGTACATGTAAAGAACAGTTACTCAGCACAAACTCCCCAAAACCCCACATTTCACAACCATTCTCAGGAGCACAAAGGGATCTGTGATTACCAGCTAGCAGGGGTTTTATAGCATTAGGCTACATCTGACAGAACAAGGCCTTGTCAGGTTGTTCCCAGCAAAGAGAGAACCCAGCTGACAGCATCACCCCCAGAGCACAGGGCAAGACTCCAGGGGATTGATGAGGGCTGAGCAACCCTGTTTGCTGATGCTCTACCTGTGTTTTCTCAGAGGAGAGCCTCATTGCTTCCATGAGTTTCTCCATCTGGTGTCCCTGCTCCAGGGCGTTGCGCAGCACATCCTCTGTGCTCACAAGCCGGTGCTGCAGCCTGATCACTTCTGACTCTGACGAGGGGTCGATCAGTGAGTAGCGCCGCTGGTCTGTCACTGACTTTTCCTTGTCCTTAAGGCAGCAAAGGGAAAATAGGAGCATGTTAAATCAAAACCAATAGCTGTAGAAGCTCGGGGTACAAATCCATATAACTCCTAGAAGCACGCTGTGATTCAGCAGCAGATAGGGGCAGAGCACAGCTCGCATCAATAGTGACCAGCAGCAGCTCCAGTTTGCTCCCAGCAGTTAAAATCAATTATTCACATTTCAACCACTGGAGGACGCTGAAGTCCACAGGAATTAGAGGGACCTGCTAATTCTTGGATCAGAGCATGTGTAAAACATGTGGGGGTAGCTGAACGACCTTCAGTTTCTCCCACAAATTTTAACCCTATTTAGCCATGGATCTAAAACCTGTGGGGACAGAAAAACCCTGGAGAACGACATTGCAGTCTGCAACTTCCTCACAAGTGGAAGTAGAGAGAGACACACTGATCTCTGCTCTCTGTGACCAGGGACAGGACGAGGGAATGGCTGGAGCTGTGCCAGGGAGAGTTAAGTCGGATATCAGGAAAAAGTTCTTCCCCCAGAGGGTGGTGGGGCAGTGCCCAGGCTCCCCAGGGAACGGTCACAGCCCCAAGGCTGCCAGAACTACAGAAACATTTGAACAATGCTCCCAGGCACACTTGATCGTTGGGGTGTTCTGGGCAGGGCTAGGAGTTGGACTTGGTGAACCTTGTGGCCCTTCCAGCTTGGGATATTCTGTGATTATGTGACATATGGACATCTTTGCTGCTCAATGAGGTGCTGCTAAGGCAGGCTCACAGCTCACAGTCATTGTCAAGAGAATTCCCATCAGATGCTCAGCAGCATGAAGGAAAACACAAAGACCTGGAGCAAGAGTGAAGGGTTCAGACCCTCTCCCCCACCCCTCAGCCTCCAGGCTATGCCCAGGAGGGGGTTTAGTGCCCTCACCAGCACAACCAGTTTCTCTCGAAGCCCCTTGATGTCATCTTTGAGCTTCTGCTCCTTCAGCCGCCACTCAGCTTTGTGCACTTCCCGGCTGAGGTCTCTCTCCGGCCCCGGCGAGTGCCGGTTTGCCTCCAGTAACAACGCTCTCAGCTCATTCAGGCTCCTGGAAGCAGCAGCAGGAAGAGATGAAGACATTTCCAGCCTACACACCACCACTGGAGTCCTGCTGTGCTCCCTCCCACCTTTGCAACAGATCCAAAGAAAGGCCAGTGAGCAAATCTGACCCAACTCCCACCACTCTCTTCTTGTTCCACTTTGCCAGTTCTGTTGCTGGGACCTGCACAGGGCACTGCTTGGGAGCAGGCAGCAGCCAGCTTGGCTGGCTTGCAGATTACTTCATTCAGCATCTACATGGGTATTGAACTTTCACAGCTCCTGGCAAGCAGTGAAAGGGCAGTGTCTTTGAGAATTCACAGCCTCTAATTCTAACCAAATTCACACATCAGCATCTCTAAAGAATGGGGAAGTTGTGGGCTGGATTTCAACAACACAACCCTACATTTCTTCTGGTGGTTGATTACAGCACCCAGAAGGAACTTGAATACACACAGAGCCTCTCTGTCTCCAGCTCTGTCCTCCAGACCTGCACACCTACCTTTCCTTCTTAAGCAGCTCCTGGCTAATCAGGACCAGTTGCCCTGAGGCATCGTGTGTTTTCTTGGTCAAGGCTTCCAGTTCCCCTTCCAGCCTCTTCTTTTCTTTGAACACCGTATCAGCCTTCTTTTCTGCTGTTTTGCATTTATTTTCCAAAGCTATGAGAAGCAGAGGATTCGGGGAAGAAAGGTCACTTATTCCTTTTTTCCCCTGCTTTTTGCCTTTTCCCAATTCCTGCTCCTAAAAGCACAGACCTGGTTAGCTCTTGATCTGGCTGTAGTTAAGGGGAGATCTTTGAAACAACAAAAACAGCTCCACTGACTTCTGCCTCATTAGCTTTACACATAAATGAGCCCAAACCCTCCCTCACAGGACACAAATATCTTCTGCAGTTTGTATTCAACTCCTGAATTAATTTTTACCAGCAATATCCACTAAAAAAACAGCAGCATCATGTTTTACATCAGCCTATTTCAGCTCTGGGCTCTTGTTCATCACCAGTGCATAGGATGAGCAGGGAAACATCTCATTCCCACAAACACTGGATTAGGGAAACTTACCACTTACTTGGGCCCTTAGAGTTTCAGTCTGGGTCACCAGGGATGACACCTCTTTGTCTCTTTTACTCAGCTTGTCTTGGAGGTCTGTGGGGGAATGAAAAGACAAAAATTAGAGGGTCGGAAAATGCTTTGTGCAAATATTTCCATGCTCAGAGCGGTAGATCTGAAGTCTGATGCTATTGTGGCTCAAATCTGACCTGGTTGTTTTCAGTACCTCTTTGCAGGGTTTATTCATTGTGGAAACAATGCACACATGGACTGAGTGGCCATTTAGAGCAGTGGCTGCTGGATCTAGTTAAGCTATGCCATCACTGGGCAGGAATTACCGGTCAACCAGCAAACAATTTGGTGGGGAAAGAGAATAGTTTGAGTTGGAAGGGAACTTAAAGATCATCTTGTTCCAGCCCACTGCTGTGGGCAGGGACACCTTCCACTAGACCAGGTTGCTGAGTGCAGTTCTAGTTGAAATACATTTTATACAAGTTTTCTGAGTGCATAAGTTTCACATTTTATTAAAAGGATGGATTTGATTTATAGTAAGCTTAATAAAAAGTAACCCTCGTTATTTGAAGCCAGTGACATTAATATCTACCATTATCACTCCTCTCCTGTGAACAAATAACATTTAATGTCTGAATTTTACCTGCTGTAAAAATCAGCGATGGGATGGAAATGCACCCATTTCCCCAGATTTGTCTCCAACCTGCCCCATCTGCATGGAGAGTGTCTAACACAGATAAAAACATCCACCCTGCATATGCTCAGCTTGATTGGAAGGGAAAAACAAAGCCAGACAACAAATGTCATCCAGCAAATTTTGACAGATGAAATGACTTCCTAAACCCCTTCCATGTAGCCATCCCTGCAAGAGCAGAAAGTTAGAGGAAAAGAAAGCACATGAGTCACTAGAACAGGGTGTTCCAAGTAAAAACAATAGCTTCATACCTTCCATAGTCTGCTTCATCTTTATCTTTTCTTCCGAAATATCATTAGTCTCAATCATCTGAAATAAATGTGAAATATGACATATAAACCAACCCTTTACCCAAAGATTCAAAGCAAAGTTAACAACCACAAAGCCCCATGCAAAGCAGAAGGTATCCAATGTCCAAGCTACGATGTTTTACATTCTTCCAAAGAGGCAAATAATGGCTTTTTTGAGGAGCTACTTGTCCAGCTGGGTACTACTGAGGCTGACCAGAGTGCCCACACACAACCAGCACTGAGCACAACAGCAGGATTCACCTGGGAGGGAACAGAGTTCAAGTTTTTCCCAAGTTCTGGTTCCAGCTCTGCACACTCAGGAATGTGCAGAGGGATGGAAGAGCTGCTGTCCCTCAGACCAGACACCTCTGGGTCAATCACAGCAAATATCCAAGTACAAATGCTCTAGAGCATGCAGCTTGAGACCTACCAGTCAACGAGTTCCTCAACTTCTGTAGAATCTAGCTGTGCCCAAAGTTATAAAAACGTTGATAAAATAATCATTTATTAGAGACCTAATGCATGAATAAAAATAGTAACAAGCAAATGCTGGGCCCATACATTTTTCCCATCCTCTTTTCTATATTGCAATGAAAAGCCAGTGACTGCAGAGCTTTCAATGCCAAGCTTTCCATGGCAGAGGCCACAGCTGAGCCTTTCACACCTCTTCCCATCCAGCAGCCTTTGTTGGGAGCTCAGCACAGCCCAGACCCAGCAGTTACTGTGGCCACCACAGTCAGGAGCCCCAAGGTGAGTTCCCCAAACTGTGGGACAAGTCAAACAGAAGCACGAGCACCCCCAGAGGAGAAATATCTTTCCTGACATACTTTTGGTATGGAAAAAACGATTTAACTACTCCTGGGAGGCACAGCTGTTGAAAGTCTAGGAAAGACTGTCACAAGACGCCTTTGTTTGTTGAAAATACTTGGGCAGTTAATACTACAGTCACTTTAAATTAACAAAGACAATTTTAAATAGAACTTGCCCCATGATACTCAAAGGAACTTCACCCATGCATTTCTTCCCATATTCTCCTGATTTTAATTGACATAGTTGAAATAATTACTTCAAGACTTCCCTGGTTCTAATCCAGTATCAATATCCCCCAGAGCCCTTTCATTTATCCAAAGGGCTCTGGAACAAGCCTCCAGCTTCTTTTCTATTCATCCCTGTTTCAATATTGGCTATAATGTGTTACATGCTGTAATAACAACTCCCTTTTCCCAGGGTCCTGGCTGTACTTATTGTTTCCAACTGTCTTTACTAGATGAAACATGCTGGAGCAACCCTTCAAACACTGTATTAATGCTGGATATTCCTCTTTGGCCTTTGTCTCTATTGTCCTCAGTGTACCTATTTCCAAGCTGTGAAGTTCTGACTCAGACAGCATGGAACTGATGGGCTTGACTTTGCTGCCTGGAGGTGCAACTGGTTTCACTGGGGCTGTTCATGTTGGGAAATTAAACACAGGCATTGGAATCCATTTCACTGGCATCTCTGTCTGGAACAGAAACTACATCACTAGTGAAATTTCAACACAGTGTTCTTAAAATGTGCACATTTTACAGCTTATTTTAATTTTCTGCATCCCCACAGGATGCAAATTGGGTTTTTCCTCATTTCTTATGCAAAATCCAAACACAAACAGGGCCCAGCCCAGAGCCATGAGTAGCAATCCCCACTCACTACAGTGCAGAACCAGCCATGATTCCCTGAGCCATGCACAAAGGTGGGATGATGCATCTTGTGGCAAATAGTAAAAGAAAAAAAAAGAAAAAAAAAGAAAAAAGAAAAAAGATGACTAAGAGACACGAAAGGCCACAGCAAATTGACCCCATCATATTATTACTGCTCTTATTCCAGCCTTGCCTGGTCTCATATTCAATCAGGCATTTTATTTCCCCAGTCTGGTACCATTCTGACCCTTGCTGGAAGCTTTTCCACTACAATCCTCAATGTCAGCCCTCCCCTGGCTCCCATATGTGCTGTGAAGCCCCTGCCCTGCACACCCCCACCCCATTTCACAGCTCAGCCACTCACTGCACCTCTCAAACTCTGCTCCACATGCTGAGCAATGTGACTCTTCTTCCACCCTACACTCCTACCACCCCTGAAGAGTCTTGCCCAATAGCACACCAAGGCTATTGGTAGTTGGAGAAACACAGCTGTTTTGTAGGAATGATGGTTTTCCAAATCAGAATGAGATGGATGAGAGCTTGCTCAGGATGAGAGCTGAGCAACCACAACAGCCCTACTCTGCTCTCCAAGCCCAGATGTGGCCCCACTTGCTCCTTTTTCCTAATTGTCCCACTGCATTGGCTTTCTAGAGTGGAAAGACACCTTCAGCATGGAGATGCAGTGCAGAAAGAGCACTGTCAGTAGAAGGAAAAAACATCCAGATATTTGAGGCCTCAGAAAACTGCACAAGGCAGCAGCTGAGGTGTTACCAACAGTGATAGTAAACAAGCAAAATGACCCCAAAGTCATACATTTGCATGCTGAGAAGGATGGAGGGCCTCCATGGACTGCAGCTTGTTCTCTAAGACAAGAACTTTTTCCTGCAATCTTTGGATCTCCTGTTTGCTCTGGGCTTCTGTTTTCTGTAACGTTTCATAGTCCAACATCTTCTTTTCAGCCAAAGATATCTGCTCTTTCAAGAAAGCTATTGCTTCTGTCTGATCTGTGTATTCACCATGAAGTTTCTCCAGTTCATGCACCCTCAGCTCAGCATCTCGACACTTGTCCTTCACATCTTGGAGCTCAAGAAGGTGCTGACTGCTTTTGGTTTCCAGTTGCATTTTCCAGTCGCTGTTGCTTTTTTCCACTTCATCCAAAGCCTCCTGCAACTTCAGTTTGAGACTCTCTTTCTCCTTTATGTGGACAGCTGTCTCAATGTCATGTTTTGCTTTCAGGTTCTCCAACTCAAGCTGATGCTCCAACTTTATACTCTCCACCACTGCCTTCAGCTCCACTATCTCCTTGTGCTGGGTGTCAGGGCCTGAGTTGAGTGTGGCTTTCAGGTCCTCTAGAGACTTCTGGTGGTCAGAAGCTAACGTGTCCAACTTGGACTTCCAGTTGTCCATGAGCCCCATGTTCTCATTAGTGGCCTGCTGAACTTTATGCTTTAGGTCAACAATCTCCTGTGAGTACTTCTCATTGACAGATTTCAGCTTCTCGATCTCCTGCTGGTACTTCTTTAGTGTCTTCTCGTACTTCTCCTTCAGCTGGCTGCTCTCCTTCTGATGCTCCTTGTTGGCAGACAGCAGCTGATCCCGCAACCGAAGAGCCTCTGACTGCAAGCCCAGGTTGTGCTCAGGGGTGTCTGCTTGGTGGGAACTCCTCAGGCACTGCCGGAGCTCATCCACCTCGCTGCGCCTGAGGCTCAGCTCCTCCTCCAGCTGCAGGATTCTGGATTTCTCCGCCACCGTGGTTAACTGCAACACAACAGAGAACACGAAGTCAGTGCCCAGCTCTCATTGCTGCATGCTTCCCCTTTAGTAAGCATGGAACTAAATCCAAAGTACATTAGTCAAGGTTTAAATAAACAGGGAAAGAACACCTGGCACCCTCCAACCTGAGCACAGTTTTGCACCAGGGTAACCAGCACCATTATGTCTGTGCCAATTGCAATTTATTTTTCCTAATACAAACCTCTCACTTTCCACAGAAAATCATCTTGGAAATAACCCTTGAAATTCACTAGGGAGCAACAGTGGTTTATGAAAAATAATGTCCTGGAAGGGCATTATGTTTCCAGACCAGGCATCTTGCCAGATGATGCACAGAGGAGATGTGACTGCACATGCAGGAATTTCCAAGCTTCAAAACCAGCATCAAGCATATCATGTTTCCTTTATTGCTCAGCAATCCTCAGCCTGGAGACCTCACTTCTGTAACAGAATTTATTTACCCTGGTGTAAAAAGGAAAAGGGGTTTTTACACGTGAGTACTTGTTAGAGTTTATTAGCAATGTCAAAATAACAAAGGAGGCTAGAGGATGCAAGACAATAAATCTGGCCATGGTACACACTGAGCTTAAGGGCTATGGATCCGTGTCTTACAATCTGAATGTAACCTGGCAGGGCTGAATTCCCTGTGAGTCACAGGGAGTTCAGAGTGCTGCAGCTATGGATGGAGAAGAGGATGAAATATTAGAAAAAGGCCAAAGAAAGAAGGAAACGGAGCCAAACCCAAGAGATCAATTCCACTCAATTTCAATTGCCATTTCCCCAGCAGCCATCAGCACAGGAGGCTGGTGGTCATTATTTTAGATGGGCACGGGGGCTTCAAACCATCCAGACCTTTTGGAGACCTTCACATTTGTGTTTTCTACAGCTCTCAAACCCATTGGTGAGATGCAAGCTCACTGCAGCAAGTTTACTGCTTCCCACACCACATGTGCATGAAAAAGCCCCTTCCACATCTGGCTGCTTTTAGGATTCCTCTGGGCAACCTGTCCCACTGCAGGCATGGCCAAGGATCAGAGCATTCACCAGTGCTTTCCATTTCAGATGGCAGCTCCCACAGCTGGCAGGGGAGACTGGAATGCTGATTGCAATGTTAGTTCCTCTTACAGCCTGGGGGGGCCTTGAGACAGGATGAATTGTGCAGGGTGTGGATATTATTGGAATGTGTTCATCGGAAAATGAATTGTGAAGAGCTCATGTGTCAGATGGTGGCATGGGGCAGAGCATTGAGCAAACTCAATCTGAGAAACAAGTTTCCCTAACAAGAAGCAAAGCTAGACATCATACCGTACTACCATTTCTGGGAGAGAGAGAGCAAATAAAAACCAAACAAAAAAATCAGGGAAGCTGAAGTTCAAGCCAAAAATCAATCAACCCCACAAAAACCAAAATAAAGAAACCCAAAGCAAGGCATCATGAGCACCAAGGCAGGGCAAGCGCTGTCTGCAGGCAGGGCAAGTGGGGATCCATTACCCTGGTGTCCTCTAATTCTCTGAGGAGTTTCTCAGCCTGTGCCTTCTCAAACAGCAGGCTCTGCTCGAGCTCCCGAATTCGGGCATGCTCCAACTGCGTCTGAGTCTGCTCACAGAGAGGGAGAAAAGAACAGTGGAGATGGGAGGAGGGGAAGGGAGGGAGAGACAGAGAGAGAGAAAGAGAGGGAAAGAGAAGGCTGCAACATCATCTCCAGTGTACAAGAAAAGGAAAGGCAGTTCACAACAGGAAGAGAATAAAGATCCAAACAAGGAGGAAAAATCCAACCAAACAGAAAATAGTCCCTATGGGATTTTACATGGTACTTATAGTAGCTCTTCGTAAGAAAATTGAATCTGTGATGGGAAAACATCATTCTGCTTTAGAAGCCTCCTTCAGCGTCTTCCTGCATCAACTGAAGACACTTCCTAAAAAGCAAAGCTCCCACCAGTACAACACAGAGAATGCAAAGACGTTGCAATGATTCTCCACATCTGTCCTCAAAAAGAATCACAAGGTAGACTGAAAAGAGTTGGAAGTTCCCATCCTCTTTTTGCTCTGGAGACAGCGTGAATCCTGCACTAAGTGGGGGTGGAAAAAAGCAGGTCATACTGTACATGGCATTTTGTAAAACCAAAAATACACTGCACTGAAGCAATCAGAGAATTGAGATAGCAAACTGTTCTATAAATCAGTGCTCTGAGTTAGAATAGGCCTGACATAAATTTCAAAGTGATTTTTGTATGGTAAGACTACTAATTTTGGCACAAGAAAGCAGAACTTTTTTGGTTGGTTGGTTTTGGGATTTTTGTTTGTTTGTTTATTTGGTGGTTTGTTTTTAGGGTTTTTTGGTTTTTTTTTGACAAATGATTAAAGTAAGCACAAGAAGTTAATGTGATCTGCTGAAATCCAGGAGCACTGGCTCTGGGCATTGCTTCAGTGCCCTTCACTTTTAAAGCTGAAGTACCACAAAGCTGCACTTGGTGGCAAAGCTCAGCACTCCACAAGCACCACTGTAATATCATGTACAATTCCCTATAAATAAAAGAGGAGAGGAGACATGGGAAAGTGCATGCACACTCTAGGCTTCACATTTTTTTAGCTTACAAAACCCACTATTTCTTTTGAATTAAATTTAATTAATCTACCAAATGAAAAAAAATTAATCTAGCAAAAAGCAAACAAACCTGCTCAGAACCATTTTTACCCCCCCTTTTTGCCCTTCATTTTCCATATAATTATTTCCTTCCCTCCTCTTTCTGTTGGAACCAGTTTTCAGGATTTTCTGCCCTTCTCTACAATAAAGCAAGGCTTGGCTAGTTGTGTACAAATGATAGAAACTGAAATTTTTAAAAAATCCATGTTTTATGCTAGCAAATGTCATTGTACATGTATTCACAGATGCTGATGTAACTGCCAGTTATATTCAGATGCCTCTGTATTTTATGTGCCTTATTTGACCCCTGAAGGAGGAGAAAAAAAGATGTGGATTAAAGAGCCCAAATATTATCAAAGCCCCAGATTATATAACTTAAGTGCAAAAGTTGGCTGGTTGCATCCTTATTTTAAAAAAAAGGGCATTTAATTAATTAAATAAAATTAATTCTACTCCCTATAAAGCCCAAAGATCCATATCTCAAGATGGAGCTTCAGGCTTGATTTTACTTACAGGAATAAATATTCCATTGATACCAATTAATTAACTAGTGGCTGCACATCAGATATTTGCTACCTGAAGATGCTGACCTATTACAAAACTCATCTCTGGACTTCTCAAAGAGATTCTCTCCAGACTCTGAGGTTAACACAAGTGCCCAGTCAAGCTCTCAGTCCCTCCTGATATTCTTGCTCAGTATCTACTAATCCTGCTATTTTCCAACTCTGGAAAAAACATATGAAAAGAGACCAAAGAAAGGAAAAAAATTAGATCAACTCTTTTACAGTCCTTAAATCTTATTTACATCAAATCCTGTATTATTTTATGTAAAATTGTTTGCTAGGACTAGCCAGTATGAGTCAGAGCCTCAAATCCAAAGTTTTCTCCCTGTGAGGAAGCACAGATATGAATTTCAGATTTACTTGTAGCTATTAGCCTTAAATTACTGTTCACAAATTATAAACTAACTCCACACTGGCATTCAAGGCACATTGCAGGATCCAGGAGATGAGCATGACAGAGCTCCTTGACAAGGTTGATATTTCCTGTAAACCATGGTCTTCCACAAAAAAAAGCCTTTCCTGCATTTGTTTTTCATCTTCCGAAGCACTACAGCATCAGCTGCCAGCCAGGATTAAAGGTGGGTTGAATTCACAACTACATTTCAAGGCTAAATCCACAGCCCCTCTATCAGAGGTCCACAACCATCCAACACATGGATTTCTTTGGCCAAATTGCTTCCAAGGACGCTGCCTGCCATGCTCAATACCCAAGAGCCTGGACTTGTCCAAAACACACATGCTATTGGGACAAATACCAGGGGATTTAGCCAAGCCTTCAGCAGAAAGCCCAGAGCCAGGGACCACAGAGCAGAGAATCTGCTCTTACCATTGTCATCATGTCTGTTACTGGCTGTTAACTCAAAATAAACCCTCCCCTTTGAATCCTTGGAAGAGCTGCTGGTGTAAGAGGACTAAAAAGATCAGAGGAAAGCAGACAACTGTCATTGGACTTTCCTTTTGGCTAGCTCAGCTCCAGAGAGGGATGCCAAGGGCTGTGCTTGCAGCCACTTCATAGTGATTTTACACAAAGAATATTAAGAACAACCATTTCCCAGGAAATACACTGCAAGATGAAGGAGCACTCATTCTCCAGATTTCCAATAAGAGGTTTCAGGGATTTTTTTCTCTAAGTCAGTTACTTGCTTCTGGAAATCTTAACTTGTCTCCCCAGTAAATCTGGAATGTGAGAGTTAACTCCAGTGGGTCAGTAATTCAGTCTGAGCATGCAAATATGCCAGACAGGATGTAAAAATTGGCCACAAGCCCTCTGCCAATGCCTGTGCTGGTACTGATCTTGGACTCATGGAGAGTATGCCAGCTCCCTCGATCAGAGGAAATCAAATTTTTCTAAATTATTTGTTCTTTTGTACAGACAAGCATGGAAGTGAGGGCAGGACCATAAAGGTCTGCTGAAAGCTTGGCCACATTCCCATTGCAAAACAATTCCTTCCCAGCCCAAAGGAAAATTAAATGTAAGACTGCAAGTCCCAAACTGAGAATGAGAGCCCTTAGCTTAGAAGCTTATCATCATACTAAGCATGTTGGCTTTTTTAAAAAAAAAAAAAAAAAATCCAGATATACCATATGGCCAACCCTGGTCTCATTGCCATCATTACACAGCCAGGCTTAAACATTTGGAGCTTACAAAAGGACAATTCACTGCTCTCAAAGGGGATGGATGGATCAATCACCCTTCCCTAAAGCACTGGGGGAAAGCTGCCAGCTCGGGGTGAACAGAAATCTGATTTTGCACCCACAGAACAGGCAGAAACTGCACTTGCTGTACTTCAGCAAAGGTCTGCTATCAGTGCACTGCTAATTTACACCCTATCAAACATCTCCATCAGCTTCTGGATGAAGACATTTATTTCAACAGGATCACAGCCATAGAAACATACCCATTTCCTAGTTTTCCCATTTTCCTGGGCTTTTTTTGCTGAGTGACAGTGAAGCACAGGACACCTTGACATTTCTGGCTCTTACTAACGTGGCACTGTGGCTGAAGAGAAGGACAACTCCCTCGATTTACATGTGGAGGGCAGAGCCTTGCTTTCTTTTCCTTTTTTCCCCCTGGAAAAGCCTCCCACTCAAGGGTAAAACTCCCAACATCATACAGTTTGCACTATGTTCACTGTGACAGCATCACTCTGAGCAACAGCCCTTCCCAGTGACAGGGTGTCAATCCTAGTGTCAAACTCACACTCAGGGGCAGTGAACTCCACATGAGGATACCTCAGGATACATAGTATTTTGGCTGGAATTTATTGGCATCCAACCAGGAGATTGTGTGCCCATTAGATGCTGAGAGCAGGACACCACAGGGACAGGAATTGAACAGTCAATTCATTTCCAGAGTGGAAAAACATATGTTCCAACACATTCAGATACAGATTTTAACACGGCTTGGCAACTCAGAATGACAGATTAACTCCAGGCAGCCCCAAGTGTGAATAGTCATTGGGCACCACACCAAAGAACTATCCTCACAGTTTACACCATGGTGTTCACAGCAGGTCCAAAGCCATCAATAAAGTATTGTTAGAGGGGAGCAAAAGGTGGCAGAAGTTACTCAAGTGAGGCTCCACATGCAGCTTGAGGTTTGGACCTCACATTTTGGTAAGATCATAAGGAATTACCTCCAGATCCCCTTTTGTAATGGATTCTTCCTCCACACGGAACTGCAAGTCTTCCACTTTCCTGGGGAATGAAACGGACACAAAGTGCAATCAGGAACACTCAGCTCAGCACCCTCTGTCTAAGCAGCCATTGCACATGAGTCTTTTCACTATTCATCAAGTTTTATGGATTACTGCAACACCATCAATGGAGAGAAAATTACCAACAAAGGGAAAAGCTGCCCAAAAATTACTGATAAGCTTTTTGTGTTCTAAAACCACCTACCTAATATTAAAAAAAAAATCATGTCATGGCCTGCAGAACCAAAGTCTGAGAAGGGAGGGATACAGATCACCTTTGGGTACAAACAGCTCAGCAGAAACTGAGAAGCAAGATCCACAGAGCAAGACAGTGATAAGCAGCTTTCCACACACAAATATGGCCTTTTTGCAAGCTACATCTTCCCAGACACACAACTACTGTTCTCTGACACCAGGATCCTGAAAACAAGCAAACCACAACCTGGCTTCACTGGTGTATTTAAACCTTATTATCCTGCAGCCAAGCACTGGGCAATTCCTGTGCCAAATGCACAGAGTCCATATGAAATATTCCAAGGGAATTGGATCCTCTGCTTCCTTGGCAGAGGGTGGGCAATGTTTAATGTTTCCACAGTGTGGAAACTGTGAGCTACCCTGACATGACTGGCCTTCCCCACAGATTGTACAGGCCAGTCATGGAGAAATGCACATAAAACCACACACATTAACACAGACATGCCAAGGAAACTCTTTTCTTTTGGAAGAGAGAAGCCAGTAACAGTGGAAAATAACTCCATTTTCTGCTACACTCAGCTCCTCTCTTTTAACTGATTAAAAAAAAATGACTGAGGATGTCTAGCTGATAGCCAGATGTAAGGACACTGATTCTGTTACAGATAAAAATAGCTGTTAGTGTACATACCTAACTTCATAAACAAGCTTCCTTGTCTAAACCTCCTCTAATTAGATGAGGGAGGCATCTGCTGATATTTAGGAGAAAACTCAGCTGTGTTGGGTTAAAAGGCCTCCTGAAACTGGGAAAGTGAGCTGCCTACCAGGAGTATGGGGAGACAGGCATGAAAGAACATTTCATTCTCAGAAGGGGCATCAGTCAATTGAAATCAGCAGTGTTTTCAGTCATTACAGTTTAATACACAGAAGTGTTTTTCTATTCCCACTGAAGAGTTAAATTATATACATGGAGCAACTGGACTCCAAGAATGACAGGCAGATCTTTACTCTTATCCAGAGGGGAAATGTATGCACCATGACATATGCATGGATGGGGCCTCTGGGATGTGGGGAGATGGTGAATTGCACTACAGTAAGGTTGTACTTCAGTTTGCCTTCCCTTCTTCACAAAGAACGTCCTCAAGATCAGCACATCACAACTGGAGGGGAAGAAGGGGTCTTTAGCAAATACAGGCTGTACAGGAGGGTCTGTGATGGCCCAACATGCACATGCCTGTTTATGATCCAATTCTTATTCCATACTGTATCCTTTAGCCAAAACCACCTGAAGGCTTTATCACTGTCCACACATGACTTCAGCTCCCTCACACCCATCCAGTCCTGCTTTACCTCTTCTCCTCTTCCAGCTGGTTCAACAGCTCAATCTTCTCCTTCTGCATCCCATCCACCAAGGCTCGTGCTCGCTGGAGGTTTCCTTCTGCCTCCGTGACATACTGGAACAAAAAACGAGCCCAAGGCACAAAAGTTAGCCATGTCTGAAGTAGTTCAAAGCTGTTTAAGAAAGGGTCAGAACTAGGGAACAGAAAGTTCTGATTATCTGTTTCAGAGGATGCTGTGGTAGGAGCACATTTTTCAAAGAGTTTAGTATGTAAGGATCAAGACAACAAAAACTGCTCAGTCTGCAGCAGCTGTAAGTTGGATCCATGCTTCAGTGCCTCTCTGACCTGAACCTTTTGGAGAATGCAGCTCTGATTAGAAATAAGAACTCGAAGCCTGAAAAGTTTTGAAAATCTAGTCAGAGGTTACCAGTGCATCTCAGCTCCACTCATGAAGCAAGAAAGACACTTCAGACTTCTGTTAATTCATTTGTTACTGGTAATTACTGGAAAATATGATATACAAGAAGAATGCCAGCTTGCAGTGGATTTCCCAATTTCTCCTGCATTCCTGACGAGCAGGTGTGACCCACCACACAAACACACAGTGCCATCCCTGCTCCCAGGTAGCTCACTCGGGTTTATAAGCATGAGTAAGGAATTTAGGACAACAGCAGACGCTGAAGAGCCACATACTGACAAACAGCTCAAACACAACTCTCTTTTAGCATTTGAATACATAAAATATCCTTGTATAAATGCCTCTGCACAAAACAAACAACCAAAAACTAACCTAATATGATCAGCCTGTTTTCCTTCCAGATTTCCCGACTTTATTATTGTGATAAAAACATCCTCTCTGGTGGGAAAGCAGTGGCATATGAACTGAGCTGATGTTCTCAGCACCACAAAATCACTGCAATGCAGTCGCAGCCACAGCCAGATTCATTGGCTTAGGGGAACAAATTTGCCTTCCACTTGCATTTCAGCATTGAAATGTATTGATCCACCAGACACCAACTATCTACTGCCTCTTATCTAGCACAGCCGTTTTCCTACTCCTGGCTCAGGGCAGAGGCAGCACATGTGACACTGGCAGAGTGGACAAAGAGCCTCAGCTTAACTTACCACATAAAAGGCAGAAATTCAGAGCCCAAGTTTCACACACAGGGGTAACATTGTGATCCTTGTGAACTTTCAGGGGATATCAAATATTCAGATATTTGAGAGCGAGTGATGAAAAAAGCCCTATCACCTCCTACCTGCTCATGTTGGGCCTTCATGATGGCAATCTCCTTCTCCACCTCACAGATGTGGCTGGTGGCTTTGGCAACCTCTGCCCTCTCCAGGTCCCGCTCTGCCAGCAGCTGCTCAATGTGCTGCTGCTTCTCTTTCAGTGCCTCCTGGAGAGCTGTGGTGCCAGAGATTTTCCGGGCATATCGCGAAGAGGTCTCTGTCAGCTGGGAAGAGTTAAAAAGAGATGGGGTAAAGCTGTGTCCTTTCCAGTCTAGAATAGCTGAAGTCCCCTGGTAAATCTGGAATGCTGCCCACCTAATGATCCTTTATTCAGCTGAACAGAGCTGCAGTTCCAGCTCTGGGCCCTACAGGGGAGGTTAAGTCTGAAAAACATCTGGACAATGCTCACAAGCTCAGTTGCTCTTCTGCACTGCAATGAAAGGACCATTTCCCAAAGGACAGAACAGGGGGTGAGAACTGAGTCAGGAAAAATTATCATGCATTGTGTCATCTGCCTTCTTACAAATATTTTATTAATGACCTGCACTGATGAAATCCCAAAAAGTGAGCTCAGCTGAGCAGACTGATCTCAAGTGGAGACCAGTATGGGGTTATTTGATCCACTCCCAGGAATGACACTGCACCCTCATCCCCAGCCAAGAGGGCTGCAGGTGTTCTGCAGCAATACCACAGCAAAGATGGTGTTGCACTGCTTGCACTGCAGCAAGAAAAAGCAAATCACCTCTAGCATTGTATCCCCTTGTTTCAGGGGAGCAGCCAACATGAAAAGCTTTTAATAATATCACTCCATGCTCTGCTTTCTGCCTGCTTGAGCACCTGCCAAAACCCCAGGGAGGGGACCCAGGATATTGTCACTCTCCACAGTAAGACAGTCACAGCAGGAGCTTTGCACAGCTGGTCAGTGCAGCAGCATGATCATATGGATTGGAAACAGTGTCCTTTTTCTGCAGGGATCCCTCATAAACCTGCTCTTGACAGCAGAACTGAGATTCATCCCACTGCAAATCACAGGTCAGGCTCTTCAATGGTCACAGTTGCTTGGTGTCCATGGAGGGAAATTATTTGTGAGGTGGGTAACACCATCCCACACTCCATTCCCCTCATCTCATCGATGGTGAAGGAGCAGCTGCACCTGGGAAGAAAACCCCAATCCTCCCACTTTGTGGAGTTGGGTCACAGAGGTGCATTGAGGTTGCAGAGCTACTCACAGGCTCCACACAGGAGTTACTTACCAGCCCACTGCGGCTGGGCCTGCCCCCCACTGAAGAGGCCACCGAGCTGACAGAGCTGATGGAGGAGCTGCTGGGGCTGTGGGTCAGGGCTGACACTCCCATGGCCATCCTCTTGCTCTTCTTCGCCTTGGCAGGGCTGGTGGATGGGAACCCAATCCGGATCACCTTGTGGATGGGAGCAAAGAGGCCAAACTTGGGTGGGCACTGAAAATACCTGGAATACAGGAGATGCACCCAGTGAAAAGTGGCAGAGCATCCATCTCACCCAAGCCTTGCAGAATGGCATTGCCAAGCAAAACCCCAGCCCACAGCTCATCTCTGGGTGCTTTGCTGTGATATGGTTTCCTGCGTACAAGTAGCTGTATTATTCTCCTTTCCTACTTGTAGCACTGGCAATCTCCATGTTTGCATTTGTGGTGCTTTAGCAGGAAGACCTGAAGTAATTGCCAGGCACTAGTTGCTGTGCACTTTGATAAGATGTCAGGAAAGACACATGTGGTAGCCTGGAGAGCACATATCCCAGAACATTAACACAACCAGAGCACAGGCACTCCTTCCTTACCAACAACCTTTCCAAAATTTGGGTGTGCTTTTTACCTTGCTTTGAAGATAATGATGTAGTAAAGTGTGTCTGCAGGGAGATGTCAGAAGATGGACAAGCTCTGTTCCATGGGGCTCAGCAATGAGACAAGAGGCCACAGACAGGAAGTTCCACCTAAACATGAGGAAGAACTTCTTCCCTGTGCAGTGACCAAGCACTGGACAGGCTGCCCAGAGAAGGTGTGGAGTCTCCCTCACTGGGGATATTCCAGAACCATCTGGACACAATACTTATGTCATGTGCTCAGGGATAACTCTTCCTGAGCAGGGAGGTTGGAGCAGATGATCCACTGTGGTCCCTTCTAGCCTGACCCACCCTGTGACTCTGTGTCAGTTAAAAAGATCTGAATCACACAGTGCTGTATATATGTTCTACAAGATAAAAATATTTCCTAACAAAACAGGAGAAAAATGGCAGCTCAAACCTTTGAAGCTAAAAATACCATTACAGCAAACTCCAGCGTGTGCCACCTCCTTTGGACAGCAGAAAAACTGTTTTCTATGCAAACAAATTTGGAAAGAGGCAAGCATGGAAAAGGGAGGATCAGATAATTACAGTGCAAGCTCTCTTCCACAACTGCAGTTAGCTTAATGATTGTGCCTCTCCAGAGCCCTCTTCCAGAATAAAAATGAGCCAAAACACAGTGTAAAACCCTGGAAACTCCTTCAGGGCCTGGGCTGACCAGCATAAACCAGGGTTCATTTGCTGCTGGCCAGCTGCACTGCAGCAAGAAAACCCAGATCACCTCCAGCATTATATCCCCTTGTTTCAGGGGAGCAGCCAACACAAAATGCTCCTGGTAAAAGCTTTCTTACAGGCTTCACAGCAAGAATGGAACAAAATACTGGGACATAAAACAATCTGTCCTATGTTAACATAAAAATAAACAGGTTCTAATGACTAAATTACACAAATCCAGTTTTACTAGCACAAGTTCTGTGCCTCTCCAGATGTGAGCAGCTGTTTCCCCAATTCCCTTTTATTTTTAAGTGCTGGCAGCCATAAAGCTGTGTCACAGGCAGACCCTTGTGTGCTTGGAAGCCCAGGGAACAGCCTGATCTCCAGCCAGATGAGAATAAAATTAATTTTCAAACATCTGCTCAAACTCTTTTTTTCTCTAACAAACTTTAAACAACCTCCCTACAACCCCAAACATCTCAGCCTCCTCTGCTTGCTGCCAACACAGGCCCTTGGGTTTGGAAAACCAGCCATACCACAGGCTGACCTGTTGCAAACCTGCCAAAGCCCTGCTCAGCATCATTTCCCCAAATTTCAGTAGCCACAGGCAGGCCAACAGCTCCTTCCACAGTTCTGCTGGGTGTAAGCACAGACTGGTAGTCGTGGTTGCACAACAATACCAAAGGTTAATTCCCTTTAAAGCCTCTGACAGCTCTTAGCAAGCCCAAACTTGCATCACTATGTCTGCCCATTTTCTTTCAGTCCAGATTGAAAGTGGTTGCAATTAACTTTTATAGTTCAGAGGCAGGAATTGGGTCCAAATCACTTGGCAGTAAAAAAGTCTACTTGAAAAACAAGAGCTGCTCTGAGTGGGGAGGAGCTCCATACTCACATTACAGAGAGGAAACAGGGAAGAAAAGTGGTGGTGTGATGGCAATGCAAACTGCAGGTGGGAAACAGCCCAGGAAATGTTGAAATAGATGAAAAACTTCCAGTGTCCAAGGCTGACATGTCACAAACCATGCAAAAGTAAAAGGTCTGGGCAGTTTAATGGGCAAGGACTCCCACTGGAGTAGAGGCAGAGAAAGGAAAACAGTAAAATAAGCAGGTAACATTTAAATTGCTAGAGATGAGTACATGGAACTCACTTGGCTTTGTGGAATTGACACCAAACCAAACCACACCAGATCCTCTGTATTCTCCTGCAGACAGGAAAGCAGTTGCAGCAAACCTCAGTGCAAATCAGCACCATCTTATGCACAGAGGAGCTCCCCACAGCGATACCCTGTCCCCTGGGCCACTGCTACTGATCCAGAGCCTGCAGGCAGCCTCCACTGAAGAGCCACAGCTGCTGGGAAAACCCTTCAGCCTTCCCTTGAGGCACATCCACACCTGAACCTGCAGGAAAATCAGTGACTCACCACAAATTTCAGCCAATCCACCACCAGCTCAGCTGGAGCTGCCTATGACAGCAAAGGTGGTGATAAAGTCCTTTGCTCCATGCTGCATCTCCTGCTTCCAGCAGCCTCCAGTGTCTTTGAGTTGCAGTTTTGGCTCCACTCTCCTTTTGCAGCTGCAGCAGGCAGTAAGTACTGGGCTCACTGGCCAGGCCAGGGATGCTCACTAGATGGCAACCACCACCAAAGCACAGACTCCAGAGTCCTGGACAGCTCTGCCCAGGCTG
The DNA here is from genome assembly GCA_013397955.1 of Grantiella picta. Lineage (NCBI taxonomy): Eukaryota > Metazoa > Chordata > Aves > Passeriformes > Meliphagidae > Grantiella > Grantiella picta. The sequence goes on from VZRM01002461.1 coordinate 26,541, forward strand.
ATCCTGGCAGGAGAAGACGAGGGCAGCTTCAAGAATTCCATGCTGCCACAGCAAACAGGGAACACTGACAGGGTGCCTACATGCACCGAAGGAGTTGGTTTTACTATGTTAGCTTCTACAAACTGTTGAAATGGGAAGATGCTACAAGGAAATCAAAAGGTTGGATGAAGGCTAACAAGGACAGACATAGACAATGCTGCAGCCTTGCTCTAAACAGTGTGAAACAAAGGAGAAGCCTTTGCAGACAGGGCACACACCAGAACAGCCTCAGCCAAGATGCAGCAGTTTCAGAAGACAGATGAGTTCCAAAAGTTGGATTTTCAAAACACAGTAACAGAGGTACGAGGATGAGAGACAGACAGAGCACTACACTCACATCTGCCTTTCACACCTTCCACATGTACAGAGACAATAAATCATTTCCAAGAGCCCTGAAGATTAATCTTCCTGATAGTTTGAACTGTATGATAAAGAAGGCAGGGACTTGCATTCACTTAATGATTTATTCTCTAACATCCTGGTTCTTTTATTTTGAGAAGAGGCTGAAACTCAGCCATCTGCTGCCAATCATTTACTGTTTTCTTGCCCTGACATTGAACAAGGAAGCTTTTCTCTTCATTTAAGTGAAAGCACATGGCTGCTGGACAAAACAATACTGACCCAACACAAGAAACCTTTATTACAGAACCTGAAATCTAACAAGGCAGGAACTCTCAGCTCCTCAGTTTCAAAGTTACAGGCTGAACTTGATGATCTCAAAGGTCTTTTCCAACTTAGTTAATTCTGTGAAAGATAAATTTCACCTCTAAAGCGAGATTGCCTTCCGAAGCTCCAAGAAACCAACAGTATTTCCCAGTTAAGGAACTTGTGTAGGACAAGAAATCAGCTGCACCTGTATTTGAAGCAGGGTCAAAGACCTGCTGTATAATTCAGATCTGAATGCCCCCAAGCTCAAGATCCAAAGCCTGGATCATTCCCTTCTCTAAATTCCACAGGAACAGAAAGAGCTTCCCAGCAAGCCTGTGAGCTATCCCTGCCTAGTACTAACAAGGGCTTATTTGGAGTCAGAGGTGGTAAGATCAACCAGCAGACACCTGTCGCACTACAGAATTAGTACAAGGACAGAAAGCAACCACCAACAGCCCTTTCGGATCTCTGGAAATTTGTTCCCAGAAAGAATAAAACATTAAGCTGAGGAGAAAAAGTCAAATCTTTGTCTTCTGTAGTTCTGAGAGAACGACTTATAGCACAAGAAGAAAGTTTATTAAGGGAATGTGTGGTAGAAAGCAGAGCTAATACAATCAACAGAATCAATTTCTAGCAAAAATTATATTGCAGTGTAAGTTATCTTCTCTCCCTACTTTATCCTGTTTCCTGAAGCCATTCAAGTTCCTCCCTCACAGAAGTTATCTGATCCTGCTTTCAAATGCCCCAGTGATGAGGTTTGTATTGATCTCCCTGCAAAGCTACCTCAAAGCCTAAAAGCCTCAAAATTAGACTCTTCCTCCCAGCCCACAATGTACAACCAAACACATCCCTAACTCTCCTTCTAGGTCCAATGGCATTTTACCCCCCAGCCACCCCAGGAGGTGTGTAGGACGTGGCCTGGGGTTCAGAGCACACAGTACCTTGTACCAGCAACTGCCCCATCATTCTTCCCCAGGGGTTCATCCAGCTCCACACCACACCACTCTCCTTTGGCAAAATCCGTCTCTCCCACGTAGCGCACGACTCCTGTCTTTGTCCCACCAACCTGTCAGAGATAAGATGTTGAGGATTAGAGATGGCAGCACTGGCACTGAAACAGGGGGTCTGAAGCTGGGATAAGTATTTAGAGAGGGGGACAAGATATCTGTATTTTCTGTTTCAGCTCTAATGAGATCAGCAGATAGTTCTCCCAGCACTGAAATTGTCTCTCCAATAACTACAAGTGAATCAATGCACTCCCACTTTTGGGACTGCCTGCCTGGAAGATGTCAGAGCAAACATAATGAAAACATATTTCAAAGTGTCAACTAATTGCACCAGGTTATTTGTGAGGCCACAAAGGAGTTTAAGCCCTGCAGGTACACCTCATCCCTGCCTTGCCTGAAGAACCATGACCTGCAGTGACAGGTTTTCAGCCCTGTGCTCTTTCAGCCAGTAGTTCTGGGCAATACTGGGAGAGGACAGGAAGGGGACGGCTGAACCAGGAAAGCATTCATTGCTCCTCAGCTTGCTCCCAAGCAGGGTTTGCTAAGGATGTAGAAACTGCTCAAAATAGAGGTGTTTTGTATAGGAAAAGGCCTCCACTTTTACCTACACTTTCTACAGCAATTCCCAGTGCTGGCAAACTTCATGGGAGTGGGGCTCAGCTCACTGCCAGGCATCCTCCAGCACAGGTTTCTTCCCCCTCCATAGAGAAATAACAGTAAATCACACCGTTTTCTCCTGGACTTACACTTAAAGTTTTTAAAGTTTCCAGCTTACTGAGGAGACTCAAGGAGGGCAAAAGTCAGGAGCCTTTGGAGCTGTGTTTTGATCATTACTCTGAGAGCATGTGGCACTAAGCAGCAGCTGCCTCTGTGCTCAACACTCCCACTTAGACACTTGAGCTGAGAAAAGGAAGACAGAAAAGGAGGAGGGTGGTTCTAAAGGGTTCATACTTCAAGTAAATCAGCATATGATCTAAGCCTTTTTTAGCCTAGCTCTGCTAACGGCCAAATTCAAGGAATAAAGCTTAAAAATTAGTTTAAAATTAAATTTGCAGCTTCATCCTGAATGACTTGCAGTTATAAATTTTCTTAATATTAAATTGAACATCAGACAACAGAGTGATATTTTCCTACAGAAAACATTGAGAATCAAATGCAGAAATCTCTGGGTTCATGTGTTCCAGGGTAGGAATGCTAGATTCACCAATCCTAAATCCCAAAAAAATTGCTTACGCAAAGAAAAAAAAGTTTTTCCAGACTAAAAATAACTGCACCTTTATGGACTAAACAGCACAACTCTGAAGTCTGGGTCCTACCTCAAGTCCTGGGAGGCTGCAGCATACAGCTTAAGTTAGTCCTCTGGAATTTCTCTCACTAGAGATTCAAAGCACTGTTGTTTATGGAAGAAAATATTTGTATATGTTGTTCTCTTTGCTACAGGATAGAGTAAAATATTTGCCAGCAGGAAAAGGATCACAAGAAAGCTTTCTGGTCTTACAGTGTGCCCAGCAGTAAAAAGCTGATTCAACTTCTGTATTAGGTACTTGGCAAGTTACTGATTTGACTAATTGCAGTGAATTCTTTACCTATCACTCACAGTTAAATGCCAGTCCCTATTTAGATTGATTTGAGCTTATACAAATTTAGTTTCTTAATATTAATGCAATGATTTAATGCCATTCTAATACATTTCTCTAGCTGCAAGTTGAACTTGATACAAGTGTAATTAATCTTAATGCCATGAATGTCAGAACTGGCTTTTAGGGTAAGCAGAGAGACAGACAGCCAGGAATTAAAGGCCAGCCCTCCATATGTGAAGCTACAGGAATTTTTATAGTTTCTTTTCATCCAACCATTTATCTTGGTGCCTACCCATCCCCACAGCACTAGTCAGCATTGCACAGTGATGACTCTGACAGCACTGCTGATGCAAGACATTTCTGTGCATTTATCTGTCAGGCACCAGTGAGAAAATAATGTCCTAGGGAGGTGGTGTAAGAGGAAAGCCTGGAATTACAGCATCCCCTCCTGGGGCTGTATCAATGCAAAGTCTGCCCACGTTAATAACACAGTTTGCTCCACCACAGGCCACTTACAACTCCTATTAAATGACAGATACTGCACCAGCAGACAAGGGCCAGGCAGTGTCTCAGCCCAAATGCTACAGATACGTGAAAAATAGAAGCTAAAAGTCCTTAAGGCATCATCCTGACACTACACACTCCTGCAGAAAGCCACTTTCCATCAACAATCTTATATACTGGGGAAAGAGCTCTGACTAGGAATCCTAGATGTTTTCTTGTTTCTTGAATCCTGCAAACAGCTGGAACATTGCACTTCCCACTGCCAGTCACAAACTGCCACAGGGATAGAGATCCATCATTCCCACACTGCTGTTCTGCTACACTCTCCAGTCATGACACAGCAATTGCTGGTCTTCTTATGGATGGAGCTGTAAGCAGGCAATGGAATAATAAGAATCCTGCCTTGATAGAACTATGGAATGGGATCCTTCCTTCTTTTCTGCCTGGTTAGCAATAAGGGAATATGCCTGGTGCTTGCTTGTCTGAAAAAGGCCACACAGGAGCACTGCTACACCTCCAGGACCCCACAAACTGGGAGAGCTCCAATGGTTAACCAGGAAAATAAAGAGCAGGAATCCTTCCTTCGTGACACCTTGCATGCCGTTCCAGCAGTGAGGCTTCAGTCTCAGGCACTGAAATAGCTCAGGGACCTGGTGGCAGCAGAGCAGTGAGCTGTCTCTGCCCAAGGAGAAGGGCTCAAGCTGCAATTCTTCTGTCCAGGAAGCTTCTCAGGAAATGATTTCTCAGTCAGCTGGTTCAATGCTTTCTGCAGCTCCAGGCTGGCCGAGCAGGGCAGTGGCAGGGACATGCAGGGGGGATGCTGAAGAAAGAACTTGATCAGTTTATTCATGAGCACTTTCCATCATTTGCCAGGGGCTGCAACACACCACAGGCAAGAACAGTTCACAGCAGACAGAGATGATTGAAATCACAGGCTCAGGGGATGCCCAGGATCCATTTCCATCAGCCCAGGCAGGCTCCACACAGTCCTGCCCAGCATCAGCTGAGGTGCTGCTCCATTGACTCTCCCTGGGAGTGCTGCTGTCCAGCATTTGCACTACCTTTGAACACCTACAAGTTCCAGCAAAATCACAAACCTGGAATCCGTACAAAAAGTACAAAAATCCATCCAAAAGGTATCTGGGGCAATACCCCACAGCAACTGAGCCAGCCACTGGAATATAACTTTTACTTACTTATTACTACATTTTCTTATTACTTACATTTCAATGCTGAAGCACACAATCCCAGTTAGAAGACACAAGCATGGCTGAAGAACAGAATACCTATCCTAAGAGGATTTTTTTTTTTTTTGTTTAAATTATTTTTTATTTAGGCTGACATGTAATAAAACCACCTCCTTCCCCTGCTTCTTCAGAAAGCAATGGCATCTACGGGGGAATGAGTTCAGCTGCTAAGAAAGTCTCTTCACAAAGAATGCAAAATACATTTTCTCAGACAAAAAAACCAGCAGAAATTCCTCCCAGGCAGAAAATGCTCCACTGCTCTGTTTCCATCCCTTCTTTCCCTGCAGAAAGGCAACAAGCCAGCCTCATATTAACAGAACTCCAGTAATTATCCTGCTTTGGGAAGCTCCACTGTTACTAAAGCAAATGTTAATTGGCCCAAATTTACTTGCCAGACTTCAAGAGATGATTTCTGCAATATTAGGGTGGATTTTTCATCTCTTTAATGCAATTTTTACATCTCTGGGAGAAAGACCGAGTTAGAGAGCCAAAGGCAAATATCATCTAACTCTTCTAATGGAAAGCTTCTAATGGAAAGCTGAAAGTCACTTTCTGCAACTGCTGGAGAGTCAGAAAGGATCTTGGAAGAAAGTCACTGAAAAGCAAAAATGTCTTAAAGCTATAACAGACTTTAATGAAGTTAAAGAAAGGCAGCATCAGGAAATGGCCAGACTGCAGAGAGCCAGGTGTCCATCTGGCTGACCTGGAAGGGTCCCCTGCAACCTTGTGCTCCATTATAAGCAATCACTGAAAACACATGTCCTCCCTCATTTGAAAAGCCTTTGGTGGATCCCATTCACCTAAAAGCCACTCTAAAAATAAAAATATACTCTTTCAGAAAAGGAAACATTAAGAGTAATAAAGACAGATAAAACTGTAGTTTTAGTTTTCAGCGAATTTTAGCTTTTAGCAAATCTTAGCAAAGATTTGCTCAGGGAATTTGAGGCAACTTGGGTTAATTCAGAATTATTGTTTATGTATTCCGACACCAAACATGATTAACTGACATCTCCCATTAGTAAAATAAAAGCCAGCTGCCAAGCCAAGCACATGTGAATGAACCATAACAGCAAATTATTTCTTCTTGTTATTATCTGTTCTTTTCCTGGATCTCTATGATTGTGTGCAAATAATTCCTGATGTTTCTGTAAGCTGAGTATTCCTGCTAGAACCAGTGAGAGGCTAAGCTCATTCCAGGCTCACTCTTTTAGAGCTATTTATTACACTAGCAAGTCATAGCACAAACTTTATCTAATAACACCTGAGGTGGATAAATTAGCAGGCAGGGAGGGCAGGCTTTTAGGGATGCACCGTCATTAAAAACAAATAAAAAACCCCAAACCATCCCCAAAACACAACTCAACAGAAGCCCAGGGGAGGGATGCTCCCAGGCTGTATTCTGTGACTATACCAAAATTCACTCTGTGTGGGCCCTGCTGAGGTGAGCAAGTGTTCAGGGAACAGGTCTTGTCTCAGAGAGCTTATAGGCAGGAGAAGAAAGGGGTAAAACAAATCTGGAGAACATAATTCCATTGCTTGCCTGGTTCCGAAAGAACAGAGTCAGGTTTACTATAGGCTTTATATTTTGCAGTTTGCCTTCTAAGACTGCTGCTTCTAAAATCAGAAGTTCTCACCAGAACACTCCCCCCACTCCCTGCAACAGGTAAAGGAGAAAATGGGAGCAAACAAACTGATCAAGAGAGGACAGATCCCCAGGTTCATTTTTCCTCATAGGTGGCTGCTGTAACACACCAACAGGAAGCATCAATGTTTGGGCAAACAGAACAGTTTTGCCACCTTTCCCTCTCCTGGGACTGCAGGGACAGCAGCAGCTTTGCTGCCAGCAGGGATGGGGAGGGAAGAGAGGCTGACTCTGGTGAAATCAAGAAGCAGACAGACCCTTGAGCAAGTGTCAGCTCCTGTGCACATTTTGGGGAAAATCTGAGAAAATAAAACTCTCTCAGACTCTTACAGACCTAGATATTCACACTAGGTTTACTAAGTATCATCCAGTGAACACAAGCAGAACCAATCTTCACTTTCCCTCCTCTGAAAATAATCAACTTTAAATTGTTTATATTTTATATAAACTAAAATAAAGACTATTGGACAACCCAACACCTGTCCCAAAATTACATTTGAGACTGGCTCTGACAGTCCCTGCACATGCTCCTCATTCACATGGACTGTGGAGGCAGTTCTACCAGATGACTGTCATTAAACAGATGTCCAGCCTGTCTGCCCTCCCCCACAACTACTGCTGGTGCTGGAACCAGCTTCCCCAAAAAAGGGAACATGACATGGATAACTTTAAATGGAATTCAGATTATCCAGGATGTGCAAACACTGACCCCTCAGCAACCTGTCGTGGCTGTCGGGCAGAGTCACACTTACCTTTTAGATCCAGGGATATTACTGGGGGTACAATCACAAGAGATCTGTGCTAAAATGCTTGGCTCTTCTAATATTTGATATAACATGGAATCACACACACTAACAAAACTAAACTCTCTTACAGAGCTGCAGGACAGAACTCGGTCTTTGTGTCTTTGAGACCATTCTTTTCCTTCTCCATCTCCTTTGCTGGGACACAAATGATGACAAACTAGGTGGCAAACTTTCAGTAACCCATTCCTAGTGCAAGTATGGCATATTGGCTTGAAGTCATAAGGTAGTCTATTCCAAATAATGAAAGTAACAACAGAAATCAGACATGGAGGACTCATCCATCAGAACAGTGATCTCTCCCAAAGTTCTGACATCTTCTAAAAATTACTGGAAGTTCCTTTCTGTACAGGAAAGGAGTTTGTGCCATATCTGACATAAGAAAACTGAACCAAAAGAGCAAAGCAGCAGGAGAGATTCTTGCAAGTCCTTTCCAAGTATGTACAGCCACGTGCAACGAGACATCACTGCAAATTCCTTGAAAGCCCCAATAATACACTCCATTATGGAGTCACTAGATTAGAACATAATAAATGATTTTGCTTCTATTTCCCTCATGTTTCAATTGCCCTCTCTCTGACATCCTTCTACAGTTCAGGACTTGTCCAATACAAGTACTCTGGAATACATTCTCCTGCACCAATGTGAAAGAGAGACACATCCAGAAGACACAGCATCCCAAATAACATAGAAGTTTGACACCTACTTGGCTCAGGCATCTCCCAAGACCTCGCTCCATCCCACACCTCACCACCAACCCTGTCCTCCTTTTGTCTCATCTGGAACCTGACCAGGAACACTCAGCAGGGGGAAAAATCCTTTGCCCTTCCAGGGGAACCCCACAACCAACTCACCAGCACACGATCTCCAAGCCGTAAGTCCTTCTCCCCTTTTTTCACAGACCCACTGTCCGAGAGGTTTGATCCAGACTCATTGCCCGTCTTCATGGCGCTGTTCAGGACGCTCTCCCGCAGTGGGATCACACGAGTGGACAGAGGTGGCGTGGCTGTCCCCGAGTGCAGTGACAAGTTTTGAGCAGTCAGGGAGTCCACGGAGGGGGCATCACTCCCTGAGCCCTCAGCCACCGGCTGCCGTGTCAGCTTGGAAGGTCGCGTAAAAATCCCCTGCAGTGGCTGGCACTCGAAGTACCGCACTCCTCCAACAGAGCCGTCATTCTTACCCACTGGGTCATCCAGAACAACCCCTGCCCACTGGCCCGGGGCAAATTGAGTCTCCCCAAGGTACTGGATCACGCCTGGCTTCACTCCATTCACCCAGACACGTTCTCCCACCACAAAGTCTCCCAGGAAATCATCGCCCACCTCGGCAACCTTTGAACCCGACTTCTCGGCGCTGGCGGTGGACGTGGTACCCTGCTTGTGTAAAGGCGAGCCTGTGAATCAAGGAAAAAGAGGTTTTGGTATGAGGAGTAATCCTAGAAGGAAGCCAAACAGAACAGAACATCAGAAAAAGGCATTTACTGAAAGGAAATATCTGGGACAACAATTTAGATTGCAGGTTTACACCCTGTGAAGATTAAACCTAAGTGACCACAATACTTACACACCTTCCTCAACAAAAAAGCAGTCTGCACAGAATCTCCATCTGCTGCCCAGTTTCTGCAGGTCTCACACAGAACACAAAGAAATTACCATATGTCTTCATCCCTCTTTACAATACCAACCTGCCCCAGGCCCCTCACAGTCCCAGAGAGGCTGCATTGGTGTGGATAAGCTCAAAAGCACAGGAGTGGTGGTAAGTGCTTAAGGACCAAAAGGAGCCCAACGAACTGCTGGTTTGCAGAAACTTGCCACAGCCATCCTTTTACCCAAAAAATAAATCAAAATATATATATCAAGAAAAAAAAAGAAGGAAGTGAGGCACTGATGTTCTAGTACTTGGCACTATGAGAACCCCATTGAGTGTCCCACCACGGGCACTAACAGCTCCTATGGGACCACACAGCTGCCTCCACAAATTCCTAAGTTTTTCCAGCTGCTGCTGTACCCTTTGCTGGAGCAAACACAGCAGCAAGCAGACACCTGGAGTATGTTCAATATAAATAGCATCTCTCTCTAAACAGGAAGCATCTACAAACCTTCATGCACAGCCTTCCAGGGCCACACAATGTACATGGAACTCAATCTAACCAGCAGTAAAGAACACCCTTATTCCAGCAGCAGCCTTCCAGCAATGCTCTGCTGCCTGGGGAAGGAAAACTGCTGGTGATGCTGGAATTCACTAACTTGCTCACTCTCTCCAGCAGAGTCTTGATAGGCCAAACTCTCCATAATACACAAGGGGACCCTTAAATATGTGACAGGTGCCTGAATGGGAACAGAGCCAACCCAAGCAAATGAGACAGAAGTGACCCAACTCTTGCTGACCCTATTGTCAAACCCTCCTGTCACAAACTTTGGGCTTTTGGCCTAAGCCCCAGGGCAACAAATGACAAGGACATGTGAACTTCATTAAAACCCTCTGAAGGTTAAAGGGGGAAGCTGAGTAAAGCCCCAAAAGAAACCACAACAGAAACTGAGGAAATAAACTTGCAAAATAAGATCCAGCAAGTCACATACCATGGACCTTCAGCCATCCTCAGCTCTCAGTAGCCCTGAGGTCCCAAGTGTGGCTCTCCCACACAGCTGGTATAGAGGGTGTGTGCAGGAGACTTGGTCCCACATATTTTGTGTTCAATGAAAGCTCCCTGGACTCTTCACCCAAACTTTCAGCTGAAGTTTCTGGGTGCTACCAACCATAAAAGTCTAAAGCACACCCAGGAAGAAACTTTTATTTGCTACCAGAGAAGGCTGACAGAGGACACCCTGTGCAGCTGCAGAGACAAGCCAAACTCGAGTGCTGATGTGTAACGAGCTGTGAAACTTGTTCAGCTTCAGCCATCACTGTAGCTCAGTCCACAACACTTCCACAGCTCTTTGACAAGTAATGGGCCTGACAGATCAGGCTCAGCTCCTAGAAAGCCTGAAAAACATAAAAGTTCTCAAAGCAAGATACTTCAAAGCTTTGCTACAGGTCTAGCAAAGAGGAAAGAAAAGAGCACCAGGGCAATAGCATGAAGAACTTAGTTTCTGCTAAATTATATGTGTTAAGAGGGATCAATTTTGACACTTCGGTTCTCATTAGACTCCAGAGTCAACACTCAACAAATTTCTATGGCCACCAGTTTGGGGCCCCTGGAAGTCAGCAGTTCCTCTGCCTAGTCTGAACCTCATCTGAACAAGAAGAGAGCAGCAGTTAAAGTGTGATTGTACAAACTTCTCTCATGAACAGAAGCATCTCCAACTAGCTCACTGGGCTCAGTGGGCTGGAGCTGGAACAACTCTTGAGAAGAGCAGCCAAAGGGGACAATGCACAGCACAACACATGGGGAATGTTCAAGAAAATCCACGATGAGCAAAGGAAGGACAGTAAATAATGTCCCCAGCTATGTGAATACTGTTCCCAACTGAAAATGTTGATGGCAACGGAGACCATGGAGCTCCCAACAGAGCTCAGCCAGCTCCCAGGGAGAACCTCCTCCTGGCTTCTGGACCCTGCATTGGAAGTTTCCTCAACCTCACATGTTCTTCATTAAGTTTTGGGGACTTTGGGCAAGTTTCTGGCATTCAAGCTTGTGTCACTCTCAATTTTGTAAGATAGTACATCAAGATGAGGGACAGCATTACACCTTCAAAAAATTAAACCCAAAGACTATTAGGATGCTTAGAGCTTTTGATCTTTATAAAAGACTTTGAATGAAGCAGGGCTCCATCTATCTGAATTAGAAAAACAACCTCAGCACCCTGTCAAGGACAGCCAAACTCAACCAACTGCACAGGAACCTACAAGCAAATAAAATCTGGGGGGCTCTGCACCTATGCTGGAAAGAGATCAAAACTGTTTTCTAGTCTTTCTAGAGGCTGAATTTCAGCACAGTTCTTGATTTTGAGTGTTAGTTAATGGTCAAGATAGAGGTCACATTAACTCTCACAGGCACCTCCGCAATGTGGCTAGGATAAAACCCTTCAGCAGCAAAGCTCAAGCAGAGAAAGGCAGGAAGGCTGCCCAAGGCTGAATAAACAATGCAGCAGGATTTAAAACTACATTTAGACTCACTGTATTTCACTGCAAGAGCACACACCTTAAAAACTGACTTGGAGGAGAAAAAAAATTAAGAACAGTTCCTTGGATTCTTGGTGCAACATTGTCTTCCCCCAAAAGCCAAAATTTTAGTGGAAATTTAGACACTCTTGTTCATTTCAGGTGCCTGTCTGATAGGCAGGTATGCTGAACTACAGTAATTACAATATCTCAGGAAAACAATTTCATTCCAGGCTCCTGAGCAGTGCAGGCAGAAAGCATCATTATTCTTGAGCATCAGGTCAATTATTCAAAAGTACAGGGTGTAAGGAACTGCCTGAAGATTCACCTTCCTTATTATGGCCACAATGCAGAAACTTGTACTTTACACAGCTTTCAATACCCACATATAAAATAATAACTATGGTGTAGCTAACCTGTGCAGCAGGTTTTTCAGAGAAGCCAAGAAATCACCATGATCAAGTTGAATTCATTTCTCTTGGCTTTGCATCTGATGGACCCATTAACTAGATAGTCAGACAGCATCCAGAGCAGTCCAGGTAGACAAAGCTCTGATCCTCCCAGGTAGGTTCTGCTCACCAGCCTTTCAGAAAGTAAATGGTAGCAAAGAGTAACTTGACTTCAATCCCATGAGTATCTTAGGATAGCCCAAAACTGAGATCAGCTGATGGCACTGCTCCCAGAGACCTGACATTGGAGTTGTCACTCTCCAAGTGCCTCTTACAGCTGAAGGGAAAGCCACCCAAGAGGATTGCCATGAAAGATTCCTGAGCTTTTCCAGCATGCAGGCACCTAAGGAGTTGGTCTATGTCTGTGTTGCTTGGATTTGCTCTTTTGAAGAGGAAAATTCTCCTTGTTCTAGTTAGACTCCCCAGATAAAGGCCAACAAGTTCCAATAAACAGCAAAACAACAGTACAGATCTCAGGTCTGAAATAGAGAAGAGTTACCCAAGAGAAACACACTCGACAAAACAAACTTGCTATTTTCTACTCCAACCCTGCCAGTACCTGCTGATGCCAATCAGGAAGCCACAGGAGCTCTCTGAATGTCACTACTAGGCATCTAATTCAGCAGCTCACCTGGAAGCCAGCGATGAGGTGGCTTGATCCAAGAGGATGTCCCCGTGCTGCTCTGTCCAGCACAGACCTCACTTGCTAGACAGGACTGCAACAGTAGCTCCTGCTTTCCTCCTCTCACTGGGACCAAGGCTCCCAGACACAACAAGTAGTGAGCAGGATCTCTTCCACCCAGGCTTTCCAACTTTACAAGCCTATTGTGTTCGTTAGCTGGATCATTCTTTTTAGATTAAATGGGCTTCCTGTAGGTCACAGCTTCCAGGGCTGAACAACAACTTGAAAATCAAAGTCACACACAGCATCCACCAAATGCGCATCTTATCCAGCTCCAAATCTCTATTTTCCCTTTGGCCTTCTCAAAGCCTACACATTAACCACCACTACAGCAAACCTGGTGCTTAGGGCTCTTTCTGCAAACCCATTCCATCAGTTTTAGGGGCCCACAGTGACAGGGCACCAGTACTTCAGAAGTAAAATTCCTACCAGCCAAGAGCTGGAGAGGTTAAAGGTTTAACTGAATTTTCAGCCTGTTCACATGGCTTTTGTTACCGTGTCAATGAAAGCCATGTGTCCAAAATCCCTGGAAGCACGAGGGCTTCTACAAAAAGGGGATGGACTCTTCCAGCTCTCAGAAACTGCCATAGGAAGGAGTGAAGAGAAGCTTTGTGCACTACAGGAGCAAGAAACAATCCACCCCCAAGAAAGCTCTGGAAACTGAAGCGGGAAGAAGAGAGCACTTGCTCTGCAGGAATAGCTTTCTCTGCAGGATCCCTGACAAGAAGCTCAGCCTTCTGCTGTGCTTGAGTTCTATTCACATCCACTGAATCCATCCATCCCCTCACTCCCTCCCCATCTTTCGACCTCCCACAGCACTCCAGTTGCTCATTTCTTATCACCAGGCAATTAAAACAAAGGCAAAAGGAAATCTGATTCTAAAGGGGAGGAGGGAGAGGAAAAGAAGAGCCGTTTATGATGAGAAGCAGTGAAACTGAGTGTTGTCCATGTATTTCCTACTCCCTGCAGAACTCTTTTGTAGTCTGACTGCTCCCAAGACACATGCCAGGCACCCCAACTGCCAAAGGACTCAGAAATGCAACAGCCTGTTGTGTTGCCATGGGAATCAGGAGACAGGCAGTTCACTGATAAAATGGAGGCACATTAGATTTAAAAGAAAGAGGGAAGGGGAAAAAAACCAAACAAAACCCCCCAAAAATCCCAAAACACAAACAAAAACCACAAAAAAAGAGCAGGGGGGTGAAATCCAGAATAGCATCTTGTGTCAGGTAGAAGGGTGAAACAAGCACAAACACAATATTTACAGAAGAGCTTTACAGTGCCCCTAAAAGAGGTCTTTTTCCTTTTCTATTTTAATTTCCAGAGGTTTTTACTCTCAAACATCACCACATCGCAAGACAGCGTGACATGCAGCACAGAGTTGCCCATCCACTCCCAGCTACACTCCCTCTCCATGGTAATCAATAAGCTTTTCATCCACTACCCAGCAGCAAAAGATGCACCAGCCTGGCACCAGCACTGTCACAAGACTGAAGACGCTTCACCCTCATGTCACTGGCCTGTGCTGTAGGTGTCACTAACCTGTGACAGGGCAGCAAGCAGTGCAGTCTGTGAGCATCTCAAAGTGCAGCCTTGCAACCAGTCTGTTCAAAAAGCTTTTGGTACCAGCTCTGCTCCTCCCAGCTCGGGCAGGGCTTCAGGACAGGGATGACAGACACTGTCTCTGTTCAGGCTGCAGCCTGTGCTCAGGGCTCCAAACACTACGCCATCCAACAGCCCAACGTCCTCCACTGTGGGCCAGAGGACAGCAAGGTGTTGTCCTTACAGCCACATAACTGCCAGCTCCTCATGCAGTGGTTTTTACTCATCTATTTACACGGCAGTTACTATAACTTTCTCTGGGTCTGCAAGGCCATTTCATCTCCAAGCATAACACTGCAGAACTTCACTGATGGAGAACAGAGCTCATCAGAGCTTCCCCTCAGAGGAGGACAGTCCAGAGCATCTGCTCCTTACCACCTACAGCAACCAGTCCACTAGGCAAGAGACAAGGAGGCACAACCTGCTGCACTCCAGGAGCTGCCAGCTGTGCAGGGAGACAGGGATTCTTCCCTTGGCAGCAGCAGCCACACCGGCACAGACTCCCATGGGAGAAGGGCTGCTGCTGCATCCACAGCACTCAGTGACGGTGAGGCCTCACCACATGGAATTTCTGGGTTCCCACACAGAGATTTGAGCTGCTCAAAGCAGCTTGGATTACATGAACATGACGCTGTTGGCAGTCAAGTGAAAGCCAGCCCATTGCCACGTCCAAATTCAAATTATCGAGCGTAGCAACAAAGCAGCTGTTTTCTGCAAGATTTATCACGGCCTTTTCAAGCTGCAGGGTGAGGCAGAAAGAGAGGGAAGAGTTGCCTGCAAGAAAAAGCAATACTTTGCAGGCAGTAGCCAACTGCCTGGCAGCACACTGTGTGTTCTGGGTTGGCTGTAAATAATGGTGTATTCCCCTATAGTCTGCTTTATGCCCAGGTGGGGGAAGGAGACCAAACCAAAAAAAAAAAACAAACCAAAACCAAAACCCCCTCGTGTAACTGGACCTGAGGCTGCTCTGGCGAGAGGTTTTGGGTTTTTTCCTCCATTCAAGGACTCTTGCAGGGGGAGCAGCATGCCTGGATCCTGCTTCCAGCTGCTAGCTAGCTAGGTTGCTTGCTTCGTCTCGCTGCTTGGTTTCTTAGCTAGCAAGAAGCTTTTTTTTTTTTTCCCGGGACTGCTTCTTTTTCGTCTCCTTTTTGGACTTTTTTTTTTCGACTTGCTTTCTATCCCAAGAATCAGAGGAGCCCCAGAAGGACACTAGGTGAGAATCCTCCAGGGAGCCACTGGTGTGACTCTGCCTTGCCCCCCCCAGGACCCCCCAGAGGGGGAAGATATGCCCGAGGAAAAAGGACACTAAAGTTCATCAGCTGTTTACTCAGGTTTAATAAGTCCTTTTCCCCTTTCCCCGTGCCTTGCAGGGCACTTTCCATGTTTTGTTAAATAAACAGGTTTTTTCACTTTCATCCAGGAAATGCTGTTGTGGTAGGGGAAAGGGGTGCCGGAAGCCCTTTGCTTTGGGGGAGGTGTTTATTCAGAGAGCTTTCCTCCTAGACTTAGCTCTAATCCGAGACACTGTGGGAGGAAGGAGCCCCAGAGATTTATGGCTGACTTAGAAACAACAACTGAAAGCTCTGCAAGTTCAAAGCTGAAAAGTTGGGGCTCTGATCTGGCACAGAGGCAAGCTCTGCATCTGGCACCCGGGAAATCTATTGCCCCTGCTGCTCCCTGGAATAACCCAATGGCATGGATATTAAGATCTGATACAACTTCAGCATCCCTGACTTTAGCTCCTTTGAAGACAAGAGACATACCCAGAAATAAAACTACAGTGAGGAGGAAGACAGTAAGAATTATGAATGAGAAGCAAAACCAAGTAAGGACCATTGCAAAGATGTCTTGCACTGAATGCAAGGAGACGTCAATTGAGACAAGTATTTGCCTTCAGAGGGGCAGCTGGGAAGGGCAGTGAACCTCAAACAGACATGCCAAACAAAGGTTTTCTTGTAAAGGTCTCATTCAAGATGCTGACTGGTACAAAATATGCTCTGCCACAGGCAAGGTGCTTATGCTTGGTGCCCACTAGAGATGGGAGGGATGGAGGAGCTGGGGGGTTACCAGCTATGCTAGATCAAATCCAGCATAATTCTGAAAAGAAACAAACAGCAAAGCTATAAATTTATGTGTGAGGATTTAATTTTTTTTTTTTCAAGTAAACAACAGTATTCGACGAAATATGCAAAGCAGATTGGTTTTGGCAGCACAGGGCACAAGAAAGGCGAGTGACGAGTAGAAAATGCACAAGGTTTCTTTCACTGAGGGATAATTACCCTGCAGCATAGGGATGGATCTATTCCTCTCAAGATTACAGTCTTAATTTTTATGTAATTATTATTTTTAAAACCTTAAGTATATTCTTTCAACATGCACTTTTCAATACCTATTTGACAATTTTCAGCCTTAAAACAGATCCTATATATCACACCCCTGGAGCAGCACTCTGTTTTCACAGAAAATAATGAAAACAAAAATCCCACAATTTTAACAGCATTGCAAGTTTAACAAAGATTGGAGCACCCATATCTTCTTGCTCATCCCTCATCTCTAGAAATAGATTACAGACACATTTGCAAAACTAGAATTTAATAAACCCCAGGTTACTATGTTAAAGTAACCCAGGGTGTATTAAAAAAATAACACAGGCTCTGTTCTTCCTTAAATAAATAATAAAATCACTTCAACTAGAGAATATTCCACTAGAAGTATTACTCACCTTATTCACCGTAACTTATTCTCACTAGAAAACACAGTTTTCCATTCAAGCAAGCCCTTAGCTGTAAAGACTCACTAAGTTTTGTCCCATTAGCCCCAAAACCAAACTGGGTTACCTCGCCCAGACCACTGCAAGTCTGCAGTGTAAAGACTACTGCAAGTAAAGACTTAGGGGCAGAAAGGAGCATTAGAAAGCAGCCCAGGATAACCTATGAAATGGCCCCGAGACAAAAAACACCAACTGGGGTGTGAAATACTTACAGGGAAGGCTCCAGCCCGGCACGGGGAGCTTCCTTCCAGCAGCCCGAGTGCCACACAACTACCCGAGAATGCCCAGCACACACTCACAGAGCTGCAGCCACACCATATGTCCAGCTCTCTATACATCTACCACAAAGCTGCCTTCTTGGAGCCTTTTCTTTTCAAAGAAGCATGGAGAAGCTCAGGAAGGAGCTCAGCCCAAACCCACCATTCCCACAAACCCCAGCACACACACGAACAGTTGTCCGCGGTTTCTTTGGCTGTGGGAATCTGTAAGGCACAAGTGTGGTTTGGGGGCTGCTGTGATGGAAGTGAGGACAGCTGCTCTCTGTGAGCTGATCCAATGACAAAAAGAAAGAAAAGGAGGCAGACACAGGTCTTTAATGAGACATTTATAAATGATTTCCCAGGCAGAACACTGGCACTAGCACAGAGAGAGGAGCAGTCTTGGGACACCTTCTGAACTGGAGAAATTTATCTTGAGCACCAAACACTGTAAAGAGCAGCCAAGCAAAGCAAAGTGCTTTCTCTCCACCAGGAAAAGTAATTGAACAGCAGGGTTTTGAAATGTCACAGCTTTTTTACATGTAGGAATTTTGCTCAGGCATCATTCCCACACAAAACCCACTTAGATGGACTTTGGGACTGTTCCTACAGCACCAACTGAAATACATGAAAAGCCAAGCAATACATTGCTCAAGCAGGTGCACACAGAAAGGCCACTGAATTATTCATTCAGAAATTACAGCATTAGCTCAGTCCCAATCAAATGTAGAATAGAAGGTACCAAAAAAAGAGCCTGGCTTCGTCCAGAGAGCAATTACTACTTTCTGATCAGACTGGAGTCAGTTCAAGGGAACCCAGCAGTTCCCTGTACTGGGAAGAAGATGCAGGAGAAGTTGCTGTGTGTGCATAACTCAGGGTATTTACTCACAGGGCATAACCTGAGCAGCCATGCACAAGCAGATTGACTGTACCTCTAATAATCCATGGGAAAAAAAAAGTTAAATGACAGTAGAGAGTCTAGTTTGACTCTAACTTTGGCACAGACTGCCTGTGGGCACAGTATTTACTCCAGCTATGGAGCAAGCATGATAACCTCTTGCACATCCTCACAGAGCTCAGTGATCTGGCTACCCCAGTCAGGTCAGATTAGCTCAAGTGCAGTGCAGTGTTTTCCCTGGTGTGACAGGTGATGAGCTGTGCCACTCATACCTGTGCTCCCACTACACTCTGAGCACTGCAGAGGCCCACATGTCCCCAGCTCAGGCTTAAAGCATCCTTTATTCAAACCAGAGGTACATTTGTGCAACTGGAAGCTGTAAGCTCAGGAAGGGAGTGTTCTGCTGGCACCTGGGAGTCTCCCCATGACGTGAGCTAGACATGTAGAAATAGAGCACAGCAGTAAGATCTTCCCTACTCCTCTTCTCTTGGCAGATAACCACTTCCAATTTCTGAAGTCTTAGAATCTCAGAAATATTTCTTTGGTACAACCACAAGCTTTTCTCTGACTTTCTAATTTTACTTTGCTCTGCTTCCCTCTGGCAGGAGTTGGGACAATCTTCACAGCAATTGCTCTTTACAGGGACTGCCAGCCTGCAGCCACAAAAGGTATTTCCTCCTGCCCTGTCTGCAGCTGCTCTTGAGGGGAAAAGTACAAAAATTTAACACCTGGCATGTAATAATGAATGAGGATGCTTTGTTAGCTCCTTATCTGCATGCTGAGAGGCTGGTTTTCAGTGTACCCAGATATGCTGGGAAACAAGTTTGAGCCACGGGGATGGTACCAGCAGACAGACAAGCACCAAGCTTTCACCCTTGTAGGTAGTTTAGCCCTTTTCCCTTCCTCAGTAGAAACATGACATCAATACAATTGCACCATCCCTTTGAGTCATCCACCTGAAAGTGGGATGTTCCAGACACCATCTGCAGCATCCCAGAGGAACTGTAGGACAGGTAAAGACCTCCTCCTAACTGCCAAGCAAACTTGGGCACAATCCTGGGGCTACACTGTACTAAACACAGCTTTGATTCATCACCCCATCAGCCATTTATTCCTGCAGCCATACCTCCATCCATACAGAGCAGGCTACACAGCACACAATGGACTGATTGTACACAGCCCCATGCTACACAGAATGCAGAGTTTGTTTGGCTGACTTTGTTCTGCCTAATATGATAAAAAGGATATTTGAGAGCAGATTAACACTGAGTCTTCTACTTCATTCCAAATACCTGGCTTAAACAGCTAAGTATCCAATTCAAAAGGCAACAAGCTGTACATAAAGAGGCATCATCTGCAAAAAAGCCAAATTAGACTATTTGCAGTGGATGTGTAATTTTTTTTTTGGAAGGTAAACATGACCATGATCCAGATCTGACCCTAAAACATGAGCTATGGTAGAAACATTGACCCTCATAGCAGGCGTTCTCAACAGCTCTATGTCCCAGTGACCACCAGAAATGACACCTCACACAATTCCAGGAGTGACAGTGAACAAAGTGAGCAGCAGTGGTGGTGGGGAAATCCACGATGTGAAGTGAGAGATCACAGATATAGCTTGGGAGGTGACAAGTTGAGCTGCACTTAAGACTGAGGGTGCACTTAAGACCAGGCACCCTGAGCACACACTGTGCTCCCATTCCCAGTACACCTTACCGGTGTGAAAGACTGACATGTGGACTATGCCTCTCCCTGATGCCACTTCCTCAGCACTTTATCAGATGATCAGTTTTCGGCTTTTATCTTCTGAACACCCAGCCAGGACAGAGTCGGTCACTGAGGATGATACCCCCAAGCCCTTGTTAGGGTTCAGAATTTTCTCAGCCTCATACCATCCTTACTGGAAATTCTTCGGTGCAAATCTTCATCAAACCATTCTAATTTCTGGCAAGGTTTTTTTTTTTGAGCAAATACCTCCAAATAAAATATTCTGCAGAGGGTATTTCTGTGAAATAAATTATACAGCAATACGAAGGCTCCTGTCATCTTCAGGGACATGAATCCTAAACGACTGTGCAGGTTTAAGAGTGAAATAAGGCATGTGCAGGACACAACCTTACCCTGTAAGCTCAATGACTGCACATCCTCAGCCAAATCCCAAAAGCAGACATGTTTACAGACACAACACCTGTCAGTGGAAAGCATAAGGGGAAGTGGCATCAGAGAGGGAAGCTGCTGCTTCCATGCCAGAACTGAGAGGACAAGAGGCCAGAAAAACCTGCTGGCCAAGATAACTGTTCCACTTTCATCTCTGACCAACAAGATGACATGAGCAAGACCTACTTTGTCTTGTGTGTAAAACATGGGTAATACTGACCTTCCTCACAGCCTGTAGGCTTCACAGGAGGTTGTAAGGCATTCACAGTATCTAACAGAGGTTTCATGTGTGCATAGAAGGTTTATAATTACAGAAAGTGAGAATTACTTACAGCTCCTGCTTGGTAGGAATTCTTCATGCAGCTTGGGAACACTTCTGTAGCAGAGTTAACTCTTGTGTCACATTGCCCTGCAACTGGAGCACTACATTACACAAACTAATACCTGAACCGTGGTTCAGGCTCA
Source organism: Grantiella picta (assembly GCA_013397955.1). Lineage (NCBI taxonomy): Eukaryota > Metazoa > Chordata > Aves > Passeriformes > Meliphagidae > Grantiella > Grantiella picta. The sequence continues at coordinate 47,392 of VZRM01002461.1, forward strand.
GCTTTTAAGAGGTACTCATGGCTAAGTTCATCACTGCCTTCCTCTGAGACCCTTTAAAAATCTCCATTCACAAACATTTCCTTTCTCACAAAGAATTCAGAGAACACAGCCATGGAGTGAAGTGCTCTGCTGTGCTCTCTGGTCCATAATCCATATGTAGCACACAGGACACACATTTACTGTGCTGGAAAACACATTGCCAAGCATATTTTGTAGCAGAGAGACCATCAACTGTATTTTGAATAGAGCTGCTCAAGTCACAGACAGCTCAATTTTGACAACTGTAATTATTTTAGAGTGCGTGTTGTGATAAACAGTGATTTCTTACAGACCTCAGTCTTGCATACAAACCATTTTCTCTCTTTTATGGGAACAGGATATTTATTTACTTTCTAGCATCTTCATTAAAAAGTAAATATCCTACAGAACTTAAAATAAATAGAGAATAATATCTGTATTCTTAACATTTTAGGGCTTTTGTAGAGATCAAGTCACCTACTTGACTGCTTGCAAGGAAAATGCTCACATGCAAGGTCAGAGTGTGATGGTTCATTCCAACCTATAGCCAATATTATGTACCAACAGTCTGATGCCCCTTTAATCCTGTGGACTCTCACCCCAAATCCATCTATGCCAAAGGGAATATTTCCTTTAATTTCAATGAATATTGGCTCAGGCCTTTAACGATTAATCTGCTCTTACTGGATTAGTGCAGTTGTTGGAAGCAGAACATGCAGGAGCAGATCCTGCCCTGGAGCTGCATCCCTACTCTGATGGGCATCAACACAACCACACTGATGCTACTGCAGACTTACACCAGTGTCCTAGGTTACTGGGAAGGTGTAACAAAAAGTGTGTATTCTATTACAATCTTCATAAGTGTGAAGAACAGGTGGGGCAGTATTCTTTATCTTCAGCATAACTCAGCCCTGGTAACACCATCCAGGGGCTATCTCTGCTGAGGGGCCATCAAGGTCTCCAGGAATGACTCATAAGGTTACATCATCCCATCGTGAGAAGCCCTGACCAGAGGGGAAGAACTGGACATTCCTACCTGCATATAATGTGAGACTCTGGAACACTGGACTACGACTTCCACTGGATTCCCAGAGGAAAAGAGCATGACAGTCACCACTGGACCTCCAGAGACCGACCAGATCTTTCTTCAGGATCACCATTTCCACAAGAAAATATCCAACAAGACTGCAGCCACCATTTACCTGGACTGCTACCACCAGCCTGACTAACAGGGTGGCAGGCTGTATTCTGAGTTTGTCCGTTTAAACTGTTGTTTCTGTATTATTGCCTTGTTATAAATGCTAGTAAAGAACTGTTATTCCTTTTCCCATATATTTTGCCTGAAAGCCCCTTGATTTCAAAGTTACAATAATTTGGAGGGAAGGGGAGGTCATATTTTCTATTCTAAGGGAGGTTCCAACCTTCCTTAACAGACACCTGTCTTTCAAACCAAGACAACCAGCCCAGCTGAATAGGATTTGGTTCATTTTATTCCAACCTCCATAAGATGAACATCTGTGGGAAGCAGATTTTCTTTCCCTGCTGTTCTATGAAGAGCTACGGACAGAGAGAACAGGAGGGTGTCTGACCTCCATATGCCTTTGGTGTGTGCTCATGCCTCATTCCACAGTGAATGAGCTGAATACTAAGGATTAACTATATCAAGTCCTTCTAAGAGTATCTAATCATTGAGACAATTAAAATCAGACTCACAGTTATCTCTGTATGTCACCTGTAAAGCTGATTAAATTAAGATTGATTCAATGCTCTTTTATATTGCTTGGAAGGCACTGAATCACTTCTTGGGAAAGGAATGCCACCAAAGGTACTTCTTCCCTTCAGGAAGGGGACCAGAAGGGGTGGGGGAACCACCACCTTCAAAAACCCCAGTACGAAAGGTATTTCAGAGCACAGGATGGCAGGCAGAGTGGCTCATGAAAGGCACGTGTGAGCTGAATACAAGCCCTGTGCAAATCATCAAGCGTTGGTCCACAATCAAGCCAGAAAACTTTTGGCACAGGATACAGCCTAAGGATGAGAACAAATATTCAGCGTCTCGTGACAGCATCAGTGTCCATGAGCAACTGGATTTGTACAGAAGGACATGACCTACACACAGGGCACTTCAGTCACCCCACAGCAGCAATGAGGGGACATGCTCAGGCTCTAATGATCCTTCAGCAGAACTGCTCCCATGGTTGTTGCAGCTCCCACCCCTCAGCTCTGTATTAGCCTTGGATCACCAAAACAGCAACTCCCATTTGCAGTTTTTCCTCTTCACCCATTGCAAACAATCTTGTTTTCTTTCAGATACCTGATAACTCCTTGAACAGGAGACTGCCTGTGCATACCTGGATACTGCAGCTCTGGCTACTAACGGAGCGCTAACCTGCTGATACTACAACAGAGGCATTTGATCCTCAAACATCTTGCTGGCACCTCAACCTCCCAATTCCCTAAGGAGCTGAAGGCATTAGCATAAAGCAACACCTAATCAAACTTCACCAACACCGATTACATGTTTCCAGCAGGATCACTAATCTGACCCCAGGAATATCCGTTCAGGGTTGCAGCATGGATTTAACTGAGGACAGCACTCAGATGGGAGCTGACAATACTGATCACTCCATGAGGCCTGATGCAAAACAGCAAAACCAAATGTTTGGTATAAATAATAGCAGCCTCTGGCCCTGTGATGTGGGGTCTTCTCTTTCAATTCATCAGCACGCAACACCCCAAGTTAATATTAATCAAGAGGCACAAAGCCTTTGAATAGATAAGAATTAGGTCCCTATGTCTGTGCCAGTCAATCGCTGCTTGGACACTATAATCCTGTTTCTTTTGTTTCAGGCAAAACAGTGGTTCAGTGTCTTTCATATTGATTTGGGAATTAGAATTAATAGATAGATACAAAACCAGAGAGCCTCAACAATTTTTTGCAGCTTTATAAGAGAAGCCTGTGTTAAGACACCACCAAACCATCAATAATTACCTGAGAATAACCTCCCCAAGTTCTCTCTTATTCCTGAGGCATAAATTCCTCATTAAGGACACCACCCATCCCTCTGTTTTTTACTGCAAAAAATTCTAGAAGCAACAGAAACTGCTTTTTACTGCTATGCATCCAGCAAATTTACTTAACATCCTGAGAAACTCAAGGGGTAAACAACTGATTTCCAAGTTAATTTACCAGGATGTTGCTGTTGACACTGTGGCAGATAAAAAAAAAGGAATGAAGATTTCCCACTGTGAAAAGCAAGAGGAAGGCACTAAATGTACAAGAGAGCTAAGGTGGTGGTGAGATTTTAGGGTCCTCCAGCAGAATTGAGACAGTTACAGCTCAAGAGAGACTTGGTCATAGAATTGCTGAGTCTCAAACTAGAAGCAGCTCTCAGAACACAATCACTAGAAATCTAGAAAATTTCTAAAGAAATTCTAGGAAAGAATTTTTTTAAAAAAATAGTTAACCCCCTCATGCAAACTCATGCCCTGGGCACAGCAGTAACTGTCCCCAGGAGGGACCAGCCTCAGCCCAGCAGTGCCCAAAAACCATATGCAACTAACTAGGTCCTGATACCCAGCTCAGGCTTATCAAACCCTCATTACAGCATATTTTAGTTTAATTATCCTAATGAGCCAGTCATCCCATTCTCTTTAATGGCCCTGGGAATGTTCCAATCTGCTTCACTCTTATTTTTAGTGAACAAAAGCAAAGCATGTTTGCAGAGGCAGACATTATTCCAGCATTAATAGCTCTGTGCATTAATTCTTCTTCACAAAGTATGCATTATTTTACACTTACATGAACACAAGAAGGTATGCCCAGGCTCCCAGCAATGCTGTATGATTTAGCTATCGAAGCCTAATTTTTGGCAATAAAACTAGGTAAATGCTGACAAACAGTTTTGATATTGTTAGCCATGTCTAAACATGAAATTCATGTCACAGATACTTGCATTTGTCCATTCAGAAAGACAAGATCCATCTGTAAAATCCAAGGTCTAGGCTGGATTCTGACTGGATGCACTTAAGTCTCACAGAAAACTTACTAAGTTTGGACTTTTTTGCCTCCAGCACTGAACTCTCAGTGCTGCCCAGCTCCACCTGCAAATACAAATATTTCTTTTTTCCTCTGGCTTTTGCTAGAATTTTTTAATTGAACAAGAGATTTAAGAACCATAAACAAACGCTAGAGCCAGCTGACAGCCAAATGAAGTATGAAAGGCAAATTCCTCCTCCAACCACGTTACTCTAACACTGCTCTGAGCAGACAAATCTCACTCTGAAATGTGAACGCTCCCCTTCCCAGCAGCTTTCACCTGTTCCACCAGCTGGGAGGGCTCTGTGGGCCCATTCATCACAGCTTCCATTCTCTTGCCATCTTGCAAAAGAAGCCTTTTCCAGGAGGAGGATGGGAAAAGAAACTGAGACATGTGAGCTTTGTAACAAGAAATCCAAATATTATATTGAGCCTTTTACCAGTGACCCACACCTTTAGCACAGAAACCTCTCCTGTTTCTGGGGTCAAAAGCAGTGACTGTCTTTGCTTGAAACATGGAAATAAGCCAATTTGTGGGAACATTTATGGGAAAGCCTTCCTAAGGCAGCTAGAGATGAATTTGCAGTCTGGTTAAGGAAAATAGTTATTGCAAAGCGGCAGAACTTATTTTTCCCATTGTTCCAGCTTTATGGGAGAGAAGAGAGTGGGATAGCCAGCATGGACACCACTCAAGGCTAATTTCTTACAGGAGTCCATGCCAGCTGCCAGTTTCCCACTGACTTTCAGTGGAAATGGCAATGTCAGTTTCTAAAAAAAGCCTCCAACCACAGCAAGCCAGTGGATCTAACCAGGACCACCACCCCAACAGCTCTTACTGTTGGGTAAGAGGGATGCATGGCTCAGGGAAAGCAGCAGAGATAAGAGAGAGACAAAACAACTCTCCATTCAAGAAAAGCTCAAAGAGGACACAGGACATTCCATGAGCAGAATTGACTCTGAATATGTCTTCAGGAAAAAGAACTCTGTGGGATCAGCATGTGGGACAAGCTGGCTCAGTGGGACTACAGCACATTTGTTCTCTATAGTAACCTACAGCCATGAATTGGGAAATTCTATAGACATGCACACACAGCATCTCCCATCTGAATCGACCCTCTTTCTGGTACATAAGATGTGAGCTGTCAAGAGTACATAGAAATGTTGAAAAGGATACATCTCCATGTCTGGGAAAGGAAGAGAGAAATAGATAAGAGACATTTGACTTTCTACAAAAGAATATGAACAGAACACTGGGGAAAAGAGAAAGGAGAAATCAAAGCAACTTTGTGTATTCCAGACTAAGAATAAAGGAAAGTACCTCTACTTGCACTTGCGCAGACAAGATTGATCAACTTATGGGAGGGAAAGAGGATCAGTGTGAAGCTTTTAAAAATTCATTTGCATCTAATGCCTCTGACATATCTCAGGTACAACTGGAGAAAAGGCATCTCCTCTAAACATGCAATCTGAAAGATATAATCCTGATTTGGGGTCTTTCTGAGCCAAGCCCAAGCTTCCAGAGGCAAGGAACATCTCAGAGGCAACAGACTGGACATTGCTGCAGTTTAATTCTGTGCTTTGTTAGATTTATGGTTCTCTTTTGCAAGTCTATTTCAAGATTTTGAGATTTCTATCCTCCCCCAAGGTAGCAAATTCATATAGATCAGTGTTGCAGCTGTGTATTTTGCAACCCAAGCCACTCTGGTTTTCTCCCATCAAGCTCCAGAAAATGGAAAAGTCTCCTTTGGCTTTTCTGGCAAGAGGCAGGTAAGTGCAGATGCAAGGAGTAAGGCAGGAGTTCAGGAGCATGAAGCTTTGTGGAGTCAGGAAAGCTTTGTCAGCCTCCCAGGAAGCACTTTCAATGCACAGACACAGGTCACAGAGTTCATGGTTTCTGCAAGGCTTCTCAAACACCTCACACACAGACTCCGTCATGCAACTTTAAGGCCTCATATAAAGTCTAGCGGCCCAGATGTGATTAATCCCAGGAAATGTAATTAGATACAGCTTCCACAGCCATCTACCACAAGGTTCTTTGGCTGCAGGCATCCCCAAAATTCACGTCAGTGCCTGCTGTGGCTAGGGTTTCAGTGATGTGGACACTTGGCTCTGGAATAGAATTAAACCACTTTGACAAAAAAGGAGTATTTTCCCTTGTAGTTTTCCCCTACCAAAGGCTGAATTCCATGACTATGCTATGGCTGGGCCCCACAGCCTGCACAGATGCTGCTGCTCCCAGAGAAGGGCACATGGGCAAGTCAGCAGGATTTTGGGATCATCTTTGGAAAGCAGAGGAGCAAGAAGCAGTTGGTCAGAGTTTTGGAGAGATTTGCAGGAGGAAGAGCAGGTAGAGGCCCTGCAGGAACACAGCAGTAGCTCTTTAGCAGGACACAGAGCAAGAAGGTGTCAAGAGATGACACTACAAGCCCAACCACTGCTAGTCACCCAGCCCACGTCATTTAAGTAGCCCCACTGTGCTCTGCTCTACTTTCCAGGTAGGAATGGCTCAGTGCTGTGATTGTTCCAGCAGCTCTACGATTCCCAAAAGCCTCCTGCACCATCCTGAGAGGCAGAGGAGCAGCAGCACAGCTGTCACACAGTACCAACCCACCAGCACAAGACTTCTCCCTTTCTCCATGCCCACTTTTTTCCAGGAATAAAACTTAGAACATCAAGCAAAGGTCAGACTCCATTTGGAGCCCACACAGGGTACTTTGCTGCACATCCCTTGGTGACAGATGGCTGGAGCTGAACAAGGCACAAAGGAACTCCAGCGAACAGGCGCTGCATTCAGCCCAGAGGTTGCCTCGATGCTGCCACTGACTGAGCCTTTCAGACCACAGCAAATGTACAAATGTGCCTGCTAAGATGCTGCTGCAAAGCCTCTGGGGAAAGACAGGCCTCAGGTCTTTTCCCTCATTTTGGTGGTTTTCATGTCATTAAAATCAACTGAAAGCAGCTCCACACTGCAATTATAAATCCAGACCAAAGCACCTTGAGAGAGTCACAATTAGGAGCTAAATAGGCACATCACTGGAGTTCAGGTTCCTTTCTTAATCAGAGCTGAGGGCATGGAGAAGCAACGGAGAAATTCAGAACTACAGGGTCAGAGGAATAACTTTAAAATACACAGCCAAACCTATTAAACTTTTCCTCTGTCAATTTATACTTCCCTCTAGCAAACAAAGAAAAGGATACTTCAGTATCTTAGATTTGGGCACAAAATTAAGAAATCAGGCTTTCTAATATTAAAACCCACTCACACAAAACTGCAATCCAAACATTTGCTAATCTCCACACATCGGGCCAAGTTCTCAGCCAGGGAAGAGCAGTGCCTCTCCAATCCCCACAGTGGGATCACTCCAAAGCATCTGGAACTCTGCCCACGACCTCAAGCAGCTCCACAAACAAGACCTTGCATGCTAAAGTAAATTTTGACCAATATTATCCCCTTAATTAAAAACACTGTCTGAGAGGTAAAAGGCTTTCCTGATTCTGCTAAATGTTATCTATTTTTGGGACTAAAATACATAGCAAAGTAACCAGGCATGTAGGAAGTGGCCTGAATTATAAGGACAAGAGGTTGACGGATCTAAAGAAGCAACCAGTGACTTTCTCAAATGAAAGTGTAATACAATCAAAGTACACGTTTTGATAGGATGTATATCATCCTGATGTGTTTCTTCAGAAGCAAGAAGACAGCCTTTTTTAACAAAGTGAAATGAAGAACATGACATACGCAACTCTCATCTTGAATGTTTACTAAATTTTATATAACAACAAACAACCCATCAGCCAATAAGCCAGAAGAATCAATCCTAAGCAAAACCCACCCTCGACTGCTTTTGAGGTGTTAATTGTACTGATAATGGCAGTCTGCATAGCTTGTATACACTGCATATAGACTAACAACAGCAAGGCATGTGTAGGTATGTGAAGGTAAGTCATTATTCAAATCCTAGGGCTTCAAATGTTTCTGTTTAAACAAAGGCACTAATGGGAGGCAATCAGCGCAGGCCAACCTCCCTTAAGTGCTCAGTTCTTACTTCTATATTCTCCCAGGCCAGGAGCAATGGCTCCAGGGCAGTGTTTAAGGTCATGGGGGAGATTCCCGTCTGTCTAACTACCAGCCCTTCCCATGTCAATGTTTGTATAGGTACCTCTGTCAGCCCTAAATATCAGGGGATCTATCTGTCTCCCACTCACTCCACAACTTGCCTGTTTTGTGCATTACTCGGCTGAGGGAGCCCATCTATTCACCCATTAGACTTGTTTTGATCCATCGGCCTACGTACAGATGGGGAATTTGACATCCCACAGAATACTGGTTCCACTAGTCCACTGCCTCCAAGCCAGGCAATCACCTGGGTCAGCTCCTGCCCCTGCATGGAGCCCTTACCTTCTTTTGAGGCAGTGGTGACAGCAGCTGCAGTCGTCCCCGATGCTCTGCCCACGGGGCTGGAGTGCTTCCCAGCCCTGCCCGGGATTTTAAGTCCACTTGGTTTCAGCATGTTTCCTGTCTCCTGTATCTCAAGCTTCTCTTGCCAGTGTCTCCAGAGCTGTCCTGGTGTCACTGTTCAGGCTTCTCAGTGGTGCACCTCTTCTTCCATTGTCACACACCTGGGAGAGAAGAGCACAAAGAAATTCGATAGAGAATGAGTGGGAGAATATGAACCAGGCTCCTGGAAAGCAAAGCAGCGCCCAGCTCTGTCCTCACAGCCCCAGAAGAGGGATGAATCTTTCATTTCTTCTCCTATAAAACGAGGGTGATAATCTCTCTCATCTCCCATCTTCATGTTACATTTTTTTTCCCTTAATCTCAGAGTCCTGGGCCAAAGCTGAAACTTCCCAGAGTGATTAAACAAGAATTTAAATACACTTTGGGATTTGAGTAACTGGAATGGCTTCGACTGGTTTTAAGTTCTAAAGCCTCAGTTCAGCACCTGCCAAGCCCCAGTTGTGCAGTCAGAACCCTGACCAAAGGCACCACCTTCCATGCACAGCCCAGAGTTTCACCAGCCTTCAGGGCAGCCTCTCAAAACTGGCAGGGGAAGGAAGGATGAGGCCAATGTCTCAGATGGGGCTTTCAGCTCCTTTCCTTAAAGATAAATATAAATACAAAAACTTAGCACAGAAAAAAGGGCATTTGGCCCCATGGATTTATAAGAAAATTTGGAAAAAAACCAAACTTCCTGAAACTTAAGCATAATTCTACCAACTATTCACTAGTTACAAGCCTGCCTTATGTCATTCCCTTAACAGCAGGCAAATGGAATAAAACCTCCAAATTCCTTGCAAGGATGTTGCATCATCAAGCACAGCTTCATGACAAGAAAGGAAAAATACAGGAAATTACTATGTTGCTTTAAAAAAAAAAGCAAAAACATTCCTAATGGATAAAGAAAAATAATTTTAAAAAAAAAATTACCCTATCAGCCAAAAGGAAGCTGAGGCTGGAAGCAAGCAGGCTAGGATGTAGAGGAATAAAAGGTGGCAGCAGAGCAAGCCAGGAAAAATGCCAACCTAACAGCAGAGGGAATTCCAAGGAGAGCAATCCAAGGACCAGCCAGAAAATGGGGACACATAGAACTGCTTCCTGGGCCAAGGAAGGAGGCAGCACCCCTGAGAATCAGTGCAGCAAAGATTTACAGATGCTGCAAGGAGGGAATTGCAGTAATGGGACGGGAAGTGATTAAGGCATGAGTAAGGACTTCAACACAGGCTGGGTCAGAGCGAGCAGAGGGCTGGCAGGGCTCCAGGAAAAGCTGCAAGGAGACACAGAGGAGGGAAAACCGCAAGAAGAATTCCAAAACTGTCTTCCTCAGGACTCACAAATATCTAAAACACCAAAGAGCAGTAAGTCAGTCATCCCACATCAGCTTAAAGAGACAAAGAAAGGAGGGATCAGTAGGGATGTGCTGGGGAAGGAACCTGAGCAAAAAACTGAGGGATCAAAGCCTTTTCTCCCTGTGCCCACAAAGGTGTTCAATACCTGGGGTAGACTCAGACTCCTGCAGATATTCACCTCACACAGAATTCAGGGCTGGTTATGAGAGGCAGGCTGCTCCAATCACATCACCCACAGCAGAAATAACAGACAAGAGCAACCAACTCTTGCTAAGGAAGAGAAAAAACAATCTCCCTGCAACAGAGCCAGTGAGGAACAGATGCTGTCAGAGCTGGACAGGAGGCTGCAGCTTCCAGCTCTGTTTAGCATAAAATAGGGAAAACAAGGAACTGAATCTGGAGGTGAGAAACATTGATCAGCCAGGTTCCTTTTATTTGTCAAGCCATCCGATGAAGCATCTGCCACCCACTCCATCTCAAATGACACATTTTGCTCAGGCTAGCTTTGATTTTACAGAGCAACTTGATTTCTAGCACTTCTGCTGGAAGGTGATGTGCTCTACCTAGAGATCTCAATCCATCACCTTCAGCCTGAAAGTCTGCCCTATTCACAACATACCCTTACTGCTGAATTTACTCTTTATTTGGTCCTATATTTTGGTTACAAGGTTTGATGTACTCCGGATTAAGCAATCTGGGGATGCTGGTGCTTCTACACCAACTGGTTGAATTAACCAGATTGTGGATAGGAAGATAAAAAGACACAGGGAAGGAAAAAACAGTAGTAGAGGAGAATTTAGGCAGGAAAGGGTGCCAGAAGAATAAGATGATTTTACAGTTTTTCAGTCTTCTGTTAGAGAAAGTCTCTGGATCCTTAACTTTGCAGCCAGAACCACATAAACTTTAGGGAACAGTGACTTAAGTGTGTTCCTCTATTTTGCTGCTTATCTTTGAGGAGACAGGAACTTCAGCTCATTCTCTCTCCAGATCTCATTATCCCTGAAGATCAGCTGCCTACTCCCATCACAGGATATTGTGATTTTCTGCTTCTTCTCAGGACAACTGGATATTTTTACACTGGGGAGAGAAACAAGAGGAAGTGCATTCCCACCACATAAAGATTTCTGCCAGAAACCCTTACACAAAAACATTTGCTTTCAACACACTAATACTAAAAACAAATGAACTCCACAGGCTGCTAATCAGGCTCCCCTTGGAACAGAGAGCTGCTTTTATCCTGAAATACAACCACCACAATCAGTTCATGGCCACACTCACTGGGGTCACACACAACAGACTCAGAAACTTCTCAAGTGCCACCAGGAATCACAGCAGATCCCTTGCTTGGCTGTGCCCATTGCATGTCAGCTTGCAGGGTGGGTCTGACAGGGCAGACTCATCCGTCTAAAGTGCCACTGTCACAAGCTGCAGGCTGACCAGAGCCAGGGACAGCTGCCTCAGCACACCCCTGCATATTCATCATCACACAGGGAAATTACGATGAACTGGAGTAAATTTTACTAGAAATGCAGTTTGTCAGTGATTCACAGATAAAAATAAATGTCTGGGACATTTTTAAAGAAGTCTGTGCCTGCTGCTAGGGATAGATACTCCTCCTCTGTCACCGGTTTCTCCCCCACTTCAACACAAATATATATGAGCAGGTTTTTGGGAAGCTCTGAACGCTGAGCACGGAGCTCTTCCAAATGACACCATTAGGTCATCTTCACCACCCAGAGCAATGCTGCCTGAGCCATCCAAGTCCCACATTAGCTCCCAGCCGAGTGATGCAGCTTTTGTGCTGCAGAAATATCCTTGGCCTGGGACACAGGCCAGTATCTCCACAGGGCACTGCCCTGCTCCATTAGAGATAACAACACACTCTGAGCTCCTGTACAGAACCCTCAGCTTCCCAACAGGCTCTATTAGCAGTCCTCCTGGAAAACCTGGTTCTAGCTCTTCTGAAAAATCTGCTTCCAGCAGGAGAGGCTGAACACAGGCAAATATGTGGTGTAAAAACACACGAGCCATTTCTCTTCCCTGGTACTGAAATCAGCCAAAATAGTCTTTAAGCTCTATCCAGTAACTTCAGGAGAACTGAAAATTTCTATTCTCTATGTTATTTATCATTCCTACTCCCCATATTACCTGCACAAGCTGTAAGCTTTGCCTTCCTGCAAAACTTCATGGAAAGACGCACTGTAAAGAAAACCCATCTACTCCTGTGGATACTCCAGTGCCACCAGCTCTAATTATTTTGTTTTTATTTCCTTTCCAAGATATGACAAATGATAAGCATTTTCTAGATCTCCACTAGATTCTTCCTGCAATCTTTCCACACTGGGATGAATGGTTCTGTCTGTTCCCACAACCAAGAAAAGCATCCCAGGAATGCACAATATGAAAGCCTGCTTCAAATGACCAAAATATTCTTTTCTCCATCTTTCCATCAGAAAAGGGGACAGCTGAATGTGAGTCACACAGGCTCAGATTCAAAAATGGGAACCGTTCTCAAATAAGTACAGATGTACAGCCAAAAAATACCTTTCATCAGGAGCAAAATATCTTGATATGCCTGGCCAGCATCATGGATAACTGCATCAGAGCAGCACACATTAAAAAACAAACAATTGGAGGTGCTTAGAGTCAATTATTCCATAAATGTGGTATAGAAATAACACAAACCAAGGACTGGAAGAAAATGTCTTTGGCAATACAGCTTATCCACAGCTTCTCTAATTCATCCATCCCTCTCACCCTCAAAGAAGGCACACAAGTACTCCACATACTTGTGAATAGGAATATGAATATGAATAACATCCTATTCATGACGGGCATAAGTAACAAAGCAGACTCCTGGACCCAGCACACTCCCCAGAGGAAAGTCCTCATGGGTATACACAAAATAAGGATCTCTGCACCTCGACATACTGAGTGCAACAACTGCAACAGGAACAGGTTTGCAGACACCAGACTGAGTTAGCCTGAAGCCCATCCTGCACCTGGTACTTCCTTCTGGCTGGATCTGGATGTAAGAAGAGTTTACCCAACACGACACCCTGGGCAAGGCACAGGGATTTCACTATGAGAGCAGACCCATGTTTTTTTCAAGTTAGGCAGAGTTATTTAATTTCTTGTTTCTAAGCATTTGGTTGCACTCATTCCATATTTCCAAGCTTTTCTGCACCTTCCTCACTCCCAGAAAAACGAGATTTTCAGGCAGCAAAGTCCTATCTCCTGGAGTTCTTAATCCTGGATATATTGCTGCCAAGTGTCCCATGCTAGGGACAAGGGCAAGTCAAGATTTGGTGCCCCAGGCTCACAACCTCACAACACTGACCATGATGCAAAGATGGGTTAGGGATTTCAAGAATAGAATTTTGCCTTGAAATCCTCATCCAAGGGCCAGACTTGAAACGCTCAGTCTTGTGTGAAAGGGACAGGAAATGAATCCGGTCAGAGACAGGATCTGATAATGCCAAACTGCAGCTTTGCTAATAGAGACAGAGATTATGCTAAGAAAAGGCAATTTTATCTTTTAATTCCTTAAGATGCTCCATCTGATCCAAGGTAATTGTGCCATCGCCTTCTCACTTCTCTGATTAGTTACTCCTTCTGATAAGCCACCAGAAACCCATTTCTGAAGCACATGGCAGATTAGGAGTAAATCCTTGCACTTAATTGAAGTATAGAGGAAATGAGAGACGCTCATTTTTAATTAAGGTCAGACTCCACTTCCAAGGAAACCTTTCCTTCTCCCACAGAGGGAACAGAGAGTACTGCAGGAATGAAAGGAGCATACTGCTTCCAGTTAGAGGTAGGGAAAACCAGGGAATCCTGGTGCCCTCTGTCAGCCATCAGGTTTTTTCTCTCTTGCAGTTGGAGAATTCAAACAGGTTTTCAGCCATAAAGCTCTGTTGTCACTACATAGCTTCCCTGACAAGTGTGAAGTGTTGTTAACTTCTAGAGAAGCCCATTGTTTAGTCTTCTTGCTCACTCAAGTTTTGTAATAATTAGCACAGAATGCCAAGAGAAAGGCTAGAGGCCTTTTATTTAAAGGCTCAGGTATTTTTAAAACTAATTATAATCTCTATGACAGACTAAACATCCTGTGATTTACTTCTAAAACAAGATTTTTTTTAAAGGAAGAATGTGCAAAGCCCTCTTATTGCACTCTAAAAAACCACAATGCAAATCCTGAGGCAAAGTGAAAAGTTTTTCTCTCAGCAGAGAGAAAAAGCCAAAGTACATTCAAGGAACTCATCACATACCCTGGGGAGTAATTATAGGCTGGCTGATGAGCTCGTGCTCCCCACGCTGCCAAAACGCCGACTGAGGACTGACACAGTAGATAGCAACAATTTTGTATTAATTGCAGAGCAAAACTATCTCTAATTTGTGGGGAAAATCCTAGGGATTGTCTTGGTTCTGCTTGAGTTTCTGCTTCCTGGCATTCAGCCCTGGGGGCAGGGGACAGTGTCCCTGCAGAGATTTATAGGGTGTGACACCAAAGTTGGAGGCTCACACCGGAAGGGAACAGAATGTACAGAGAGGTTTCTCAACTGCTATCCTGCAGGTCAGTTCAGACTTGATTCATGGCCACTCTATTCCATTAAAGATTTCTCTATAATTCATGAGGCTTTGATAAAATCCAAGTTCCCTATTCATAGGAAGTCTTATTTGTCAAAAACAGCATCTGGAAGAGAAAAACGAAGAGAGCAGGCAGAGTGCAGGAAACACAATGATACATGACACATATATTCCATTATAGTGGCTTGGTATTTTTCTACTGGAGAAACGATTTCTTTAATTAAATATGAGCTATACAACAACCCAGCCATGCTATGCATGCTGTGCAGAACTGCAAAGGATCTGAACTTTTGGAATTTCCTAGCTTTTGACTGCTGACTGAGCACTAAACTTCACCCTGGCACTTAATCTGTTACTATCTAGAGCTCAGATTAATATATATTTTTTAATTTGTGCACTTCTATAATCTAACCTTTGTCCTGGACTTTGATTATGAAACAAAACCAGGACCTGGGTCCCTTTTGCCCTGATTATTCCATCCCTTTTACAAGGTAGGCTCTGCAGACCAGCCTGTCTGATGGTACTGCAGTTGTACCACTTTAAACTTGCAGATGATTTGGTTAAAAAGCAAAGAAAATAAGAGTAGGATGCAACAAGTTTCTGGTGTACCTCGGGACTCACTGGGCTTGCCCCTAAAGTCCTCACTGTGCTCCACAAATGCCGTCTACACACACCCTGAAGTGCACTAGGAAAAGGCACCCCATTAATACAATCCCTTTTGTGATGGAGCAGCATCCCAGCAGGAACCAGACAGAAACCTTTTAAAACTAATTCTAACCTCTGTGATAGACTAAACATCCTGTGATTTACCTTTATACCTGAGCCACTGCCACTGCAGGTGTAACATCTACTACAGAACCTCCTCAGAGCAACCCCAGTGTAAACAGTGTCACACCGAGGGAAACCTGACCCTGCCTCTCCAAAAGCTGCCAAAACCTCAGGCAGGGATGCAGGATAGAAACACCCAACCCTGTCCCTGCTGCAGCCCCTTTCCATTAGTTATGAAACCATTGTACAAGACATTTCATTCCCAGCAGTTTCAGCCTCTGCTGCCCAGGAAAACCCCCACTAGTTGCCAGTCCAGATTTATCCAAGCCAGCCTTCTGCCCACATACCTCCTGTGCCCTTTGCACAACTCTGACACCCTCCCATTGTTTTCAACTCCCAGGAGACAGCTTTGCCCTTTGTCTGCCCTCTCTGTGCCATTCTGAGCAAGCAGTGCTCTCCTTTGACAGGTCCTGAGATATGAGACTCACCAGTTCCTGGGTCATCTCAGCTGACCTTCTCCAAACCTCCTCACTTGAATTCAGTCTGCTCTAGACATGGACAACCTGAAGTGCATGCTGCAGCCCAGGCGATGTCTCACCAGGCCAGTGACAAACTTTATGCCAAATATGAGCTAACATCATCTCACTCCTTCAAACAAAGCATCTGTTCCCAAAAGTTTAAAGAATAACTAACCCACCTTCATACTCTGGCTGTTAGGATACAACAGGAGGGAAGCTAAAAAGTAAATACAGACTATGGTAGAAGCAGTTGGGTTGGAAGTGACCTTTAAAGATATCTAATCCAACATCTAATCACCCCATAGCTAAGATACAGCACTGCTTCCTTCTCCCAGTGGTCACTAATGTCCTTGCAACACACAGAGGGATGGTAACAGTACCAATCTGAACTGAGGGCTGGCACACCAGGAGGTTACTCCACTGGTATCTCGTGAAAGATTTGAGATCACCAAACCAAAGACACTCAGGAGGAGCAAACCCACTCTCCCTCTGGGACACCAAGTGCGAACCCCATTCCCTCTATCCACACAGGCATCCTGCTTCCTGTTGCTGCACTGATGGCAACAGAGCAACTCTGGACACAGTTGCTCCCTGGGGCACCCTCCTCCTCCTCCCTGCTGATTCACCAGTCCCAACTCAGCCTCCCACTTAAGCAGACGACCTCCGGACTATTTGCTGCTAATTGCACTAATTGCTGCTTTCTTCTGAGCCTCTCTACAAACACTGCCAGCTCTTCACTGTCACTGACATATCCACACAGCTCCCACCACAACCTGCTGACAAGGAGAACAGTCATCTGGAGAGTTTCCTTCCAGCCAGTATGTGTTAATCATAAAGTTTCTTAATTTACCACCCATAATCTCACTCATAGCCAGGAGTTTGGATAGCTCATGGACCTTAAAGTACAAGAAGGGACATGTCTTATTCAAATTACAACTCTATCACATTCAAATTACATCCCTATCAATGACCAAAATCATAATTTTGGCAAGTTATAATGTTGACAGATAGGATCCAATTTGATATGCTAATCTCTCCTGCCACATAGATCCTCTTCCCTCACACCCTGCCTTGCAAAAGCCAATGTTTACTTTGGACTGCACCTCTTGGAGAGAGGCAAGATCCCTGCTCAAAACCTCTGGGCACTAAGCCACACCAGCACCTGAGGATGGCTCCCTAGTATGTAATACATGCAGAGGTTGGGGATTGCAGTTCCTAGGGAGTGAGAAGATGCAGTCAGATTGCACAGCAAGTGTAGAGACTGAACACACCCACTCCAGCAGGACCTGTTGGGCTGGCACGAGCAGGAGAAGCTGCCACATCTGGGCCAGGTTGTCAATCCCAGCCTCCTCCCACAGCAGCAGAGAGCCTGCAGGAGCTGGACTGCTCCATAGCCTGATTTCAATCAGCATCTCTGTGCATGCACTGCCATGCCACTGGGAAGCACACACAGCAGTCCTGGATGTGTAGATGCCAGCAGCCAAAAGGTTTTGGTTAGACAGATCACTGCTAAAAGCAGGATTTAATGGTTCGTATCTATGAAGATAAGAGTGATGAACTCAGTCTGCAAGCAGGTAGGCAGGACAGATGGATCAGCCCACCATACTCCTGGAGTACCCCAGCACTGCATGTTCCAGCTGGAGCTTTAGAGTCACCACGTGTCCCTGGCTGCTCCTTCACTTCTCATAGAAACAGGCTGTTTCCATACCACTAATGCAGGCAAAGCCACAATCATGATTTTGTACAGAGATAAAGGTATAATCTCATCTACCCAGCAAGTTAAAAGAAGCAGCCTCCCTGCAGAGCACTGGCAAAACATCTCTAACACAAACTAGTCCTGTTTCAACAAAAAAGGAAGAGCAAAAAGTGAGTTGTCTAACAATGGCAATCAAAGTTGCTGGCACCCTAAGGCAGAATGTATCATAGCACTCCATAAACCTGAATCATATGATCACCCAAAAGTGCTATTTGACTTTGACATTTCCATGTAAGTGTGCTAGAAGTGCTCCCACACCTTCCTGGCACCTAGCCAACGTCCTTTGGAGAGATTCAGAGATAAAAAGGGGAAAAGTGCTTGCAGATGCTTCAGAGACATCAACATTAAGCTTACAGGAGGCATTGATATTGCCAGTATTGTTTACTAGAAACATACATAAATACATGTACACATATAAACAAAGTTTTCCTATGGATGAGACTCAGCAAGTTCAAAAAGCTACTTCACAGACCCCAGTAAAAGCCCGCATAAACACACATAAAAGATGAACAGTAAAAGGCAAAACATCCACTTCCTCTGTCTCACCAGCATATTCCACACAAGCCTGCCTTTTTGTGCTATATTGTCCATCATTAAATCTCCATTAGGGATGGCTGGTGGATTGGTCATCAGCTAAACATGCCAAACTTACCAGCTGGGAAACAAAAATCCAGAGGAAAAAAGAAAAAGGCACTTATCCAAGGTTGCTGACTGACCTGCTCCAATTTGCATAGTAAGGATTTCAGTTATAAAACAAATAGCTGAGTGCTAAATATAGCCAAGGAGGAGGCTTTAATCACCAGGGCCAACTTCATGCTGACAGAAGCCACCGAGGTAGCATAATACATGATATACAACAGCCAAATATGAGGCTAAAAAGCCCATGAAACACAAGCAGAGAGGCCTATTTTTCTAGGGAGGTTTGTTCTGCAGCCAGGACAGTCCCTGCATCCAGGGGAGGCACTTGCAGGTCATGAATGGGGAGTGTTTGCAAAGGATGGGAAAGTTTGTTTCAACAGGCAGCTGCTTTTTGTGCCTGTCAGGCTCCTGAAAAGTTTCCAGCGCTAATTAGAGGACACAGAAGTTGTCCGAGCATGATACAACAGATAAAGAGGGGAGGAATATGCCAGAGGAAGAGATCAGCCCGAGAAATCCTTTGTCTGTGACTATGCCAGAAGCTGGTGCCTCAGGCTGGAAGCCTTCCTTGCCCCACCAGGGGATGTGCTGTAAAAGAAGGTCATGCTGCAAAAGAAACTGCGTTGGTTTTCGTCAGTGAAACACCTTTGTCCCTTGCACAGAAATAGGCAGATAGACTAAGTGACTAAACAACAAAACAAAGGGCAAGACATGCACTAAAGAAAGAGTTCAAACTGAGCCAGACTGCCCAGAGAGGCTGTACCAGCTCCTTCATTGCTACATTATTCATTGAAAAATAAAAATCTTCAAAACTCTGTCTTGAATGACAGCTGAAGCCAGATCCAACCTGGAACAGACAGATGGATCAGATGATTTCTTGAAGTTCCTGTGAAGTCTTTCCAGTGTAACTAATATCCACATGGTCTTTACTACACTATGCAGGTTATTCAGTAAAATAAAATATAATTAATTTCGACCAAGAGCTCTGGCACAGGCAATACAATTTCACTTGCATTACCTTTTCAAAGCACAGGAAAGGGATTTATAAGGACCAAAAAGGGATTTAAAAGTTCCAAGATCCACATACCCAACATCCCCAGAGCATTTCATTCACAAACCTCAAAGGAGGTCAGAATTGCAACACCCATTTTGTACCTGGGACAAAGAGACAGAAAGAAAATATTTTTCTCAAGATAACTGAAGAAACAGTAATCAGAGATGGAACCACTATCTCCCTCAGTATCTAACCCATCAAAGGACTTGGGAAGTCCATCTGAAGTGTTTATTTTATAGATAGAGAGTATAAATATTTTCAAAAATAATCATTTGGCTTTCCCAGACACAAATGGAATTATCAAGGGAGTCAACAGCACAGTTCAGAGCATAAACTCTCAAAATTAACCAAAGTTTACATTCCCTTTGTGCTTCAGCAGACTGGGATGAGGAGATGGAGACCCCATGACTGGATCAGAACCTGCAACATGGAATTTTGCCAGTCTGTGCCACACTCCTCTGCAATTATGCAGGTGAGTGAACATTAGCTCAATAAAAATAAATTGATGAAAGGAAAGTATCACTTAATTTCAGTGCCAATTCAAGTCAGCATCATATTTAATTCCATCATTCTGAAGAAAAAAAAAAGCAACAAAAATAAGACAAAGCTTGGCTTCATTTCTTCACACATCTTTCTTTGCTTATGCTGCATCTGAACCAACCACGGCTGTTTTATAGACAGTTTCATTATTTAGAATTGGACAATAAAAACCATACCACTGTATGGGTAGGATTTCCAAAACTCTGATGCAAAAACACTGAATTTGTTGTAAGTTTTATTTAAAAGGGGTTTCAACAGGATCTTTTTTTTTTTGGGAATAGCAGAAAGTATCAGTCACATGCAATGAAGTAATTTTTCCACAACAAGAGCTACTGCACAATCATATACGAGCAAGAAATTAAATCCAGCTACGAGGGAAGTGAATTTGCTTTGTCCTGTTTAGCATCAACACTCAACAGAGCACACAGGCTGCTCTCAGCAGAGCAGGGAAAGGCTCCAAGAGCACGGGGGTACTGCAGAAAGAGACTTTGTACCATGATGCACTGAGAATTCTGTGTCTCTGTCAGTGTCAGCCACGGAGACAAGAGCTTCCACGTGGGATGGGAAGGACCCACACGGAGAAGACAGGAATAGAGGACACAAGAAAGACCGAGCCAAATTCCTTACTCTAACCTGGGTTTCTGGAGGGACAGTTCATCTTCATTCAGCAACTTCATGTGGTTGTTTTAGAAAACTGACCAGTAAAACAAAGCCCAAGTCTTGCTGGAGTCTGACATCACCAGTACTATAAGCCAAGGGGCTCTCCCTGGCTAACAAGACCTGAAATTCTACGATAAATATCACAAGAACAGTGATAGAAGAACAACAGCCAGAGACTGATTACTGAGGGCATTTAACTCAGCAACAGAGGAAAAATTGATGCTCTCAAAGCATGTCAGCAACTTCCTTGGTCATTCTTGTGCTCAGAGCCCTTGGGAGATGGAGAGGAAAAGAATCACAAGGTATTTATAAAAGGCATCCATGAAAAATAGATCTCTCTATAAATATCTATAGATATCTCTATATACAAGTGCACACCAGTGTCTAATATAGACTAGTTACAAGTCACTTTCAGGTCTAGGTACCCATATCTGGGCTTTCCCAAGGCTTTAAAGGTATTTTTAAAGGTTTAGAACTTGCTATGCATTGTGTACTGTCTGCAAAGTGGTATCAACACCATGTACCAGCAGTATGGAACTTGCTTAATATATTGATTACAACACCCTCTCAAAAAAGAAAAAAAAAATTCCCGTGAGTTTCATGGACAGAGACAGCATTTTGATAAATAAAACCAACAACCTCAGTCAGGAGGTGGAATCCATGCCTTGACCCATTTTAACCACCTAGTAACACAAGGGAAGAATTGGCCTGGATGTCCTTACAGAGCCACATCCCTAGGAACCAGAAAACTCTCCTTTGGGTTTTCCTCACTTCTGCCAAACGAAAAAGCACAAGTGGGGAGAAGGAGAAAACACACCAGGAACTACTCCTTGCTGGAGTAGATTATGGCAGCCTCCTAGGCTAGAGGAGCACATGCCAACCCTCGGCCTCAGTAGATAATCCCATCCATACTGATCCTAAGAGCATCTCTTGAAACACATGAGGTTTCCCTCAATTGAAGGAAGCCTCACACAAGTGTTCCCGAGATGCTAGACAGGCTCCAGTACAGCTTCTCCCTGCCGTGCTGCAGTGGCTAGTGCTAATGTTGTCACTTGTGCTGTGTCTCAGAGCTGAGCCTTTGAAGTCCCATACTCCCAGGGATTTCTGGCAGGCAGTGACAACTTTTGTGCGAACACAGCTGTTTGATGCACACTCCCTCCTTCCTAATCCCGGCAGGCTCTAACAGCAGGCAGGTAATTTCTTAAAATGCCATATCTCAGACCCAACTTTAAGATCAGGAGCTGCACTATGTTCAAAAGCATCACCCCAGCAATGACAGGCCTGTGCTGATTAATGGGGCTCTCTTGGCGCACTGATGGGGAGAGGAATGCTGTTAGCAGGCAGCTGGGCAGAGGCTAAGGCAAACAAACCTAGCCTGGCACCCCAAATATATCTCTGTCCACATGCAGACCAATTCTTGAGTTGCAAGTCACCCTCTCAAGGAAACACTTCTAGCCAACAGTAACGGACGGACTGGTGAAACTTGACATCCATTCCAGCAGGATGAGTTTCTGAGACAAGGTTTTTAGGCCTGTGATGCTCAACAGAGCAGCAAATAACACTCGGTGCTGACACAGTGCTTTGTCTCCCAGCACTTCCAAAACGCTGCTGCAGGCTGCCTGGATACTGTGGAGATAACAACTCATGCCTCTACCTCCATTCCTGGATGCTGCCCCGAACATCCTTTGCTGTTTTATGTCAGGAGATGCAAGGGGCAGAGCCCTGCTCCATCTGTCTGGCCGCTCATAACCTGAGCACTGTAGCAATGCCAGCAGCTCAACCTGGGCCTTCCTCAGAAGTACATCTCCTTGCAACAGACAAAAACCCCACATCAGATGCTGCAGGATGTGCTTAATGTCGATATCTGGATCGTTAAACAAGAAAAACCAAGCAAGGAGACCGAGCCCAGCAAGCAGCCAAGCTTCTCAAAGACAAAAGACGATTTTCCTCCCATTTCAAACCCAAAACTCGCTCGGCACCGAGCCGCGGATGCTGACACCCACTCCCACCTCCATCTCCACGGCATCAGGCCGCTGCCTCCCTGGCCGCTCCAACCGCGCGTTTGCCGTGACCCAGGAGTAGAGCAAGCGCCCACCCTGGGGGTGTAGGTGGGTGTGCACCCCCGGCAGCCCCGCACCCCGAAGCCCCTCCCGCCACCCGAGAATCGCAGACGGGATGCCGGCCCGCCGAGGATGCTCGGTGCCTTTACAGCCCAAGGACAATGCGCGGCGGCCGAGCCTCCCATCGGTACCGAGCGGCGCATCCCCGCTGCCCGGGCTCCTCCCGCACCTTCTCCATTCATCCCTCCTTTGTTGCGGCGCGGGCTGGCCGGGCGCTGCCGTCCCTCCCGCCGTCCCCCTTACCCGCGGGCTGCCCGCCGGAGCGGAGCAGGAGGTTCGGTGCCGCCGCAGGATGCAACCTCGGCCGGCGGCCGCCCTGCCACTCCCTGCGCGGCCGAGCCGAGAGCCGGGAGGAGGGAGCGGGGAGCCGGGAGGAGGGATCTGGGCGGCGGCTCGGAGCGGCGGAGGCGGAGGAGGATGCGGGCCCGGGGGAGGATGTGGGGCCGGCACCGCCGCTCCCTCCGTCCCTCCCGCCGCACGGCCGGGCCCGCACGAACAAAGGGGCCGGTCCGGGGCCGCCCCGCGCCCAAATCCTCTCGGTTGCCGAGCCCCGGCGCCGCCCGAAACCGGGGGAGAGGGTGGAAAGGCAGAGCGGAGGCTCCTCCTGGCTGCCCGCAGCCCCGAGCGCTCCTGTCTTAAAACCCGGAATAATTGTAAGCTCACCTTTCGCTGGCTGCAGCCGCCGCCTCCCTCCCCGCGGCACTGGCAAGGGGGAAGCTCTCCAAACACACCTGAATTTAGGTGGTTTTGATTGATACAAGAAGGGCAAGAGGAGCTGGTGGTGCTTCCTGGAGAAAAGGAGAGAGCCCTAATTAGCCGGCATTTAACGGGGAATGCAGCAAAGGGAACGCACCTGCAGCTTTGGAAGCTCGTTCATTCAAAGCCAGGATGGTCGGGCCGAGGTGCTGATCATCACTTGGCCCTCGCCACCTCCTGCTGTTCCCTCGCAGAGCCGTGCCTGGGCTGACATTGCACGGATGTACAGCTGAGCAGGGCCATAGAATCACTCAGGTTGGAAAACCCCTTTAAGATCATCGAGTCTAACCATTCCCCCAGCACTGAGAAGGCCACCACTAACCCATGTCCCCAAGTGCCAATTGTACACATCTGTTAAATCCCTCCAGGGATGGTGCTTCCACAGCTGCCCTAGACAGCCCTTTTGATGAGGAAATTTTCCACAATATCCAATCCAAACCTCCACTGGAGCTACTAGAGGCCGTTTTCTCTTGTCCTGTCCCTTGTTCCCTGGGAGCAGAGCCTGACGCCCATCTGGCTGCACTGCTGGGGAGTTGTGGGGAGTGAGAAGGTCCCCCCTGAGCCTCCTCCTGGAAAAGGAGCCCCCTCAGCTCCCTCAGCCACTCCTCATCAGACTTGTACGCCAGACCCTTTCCAGCTCTGCTGCCTTTCTCTGAACATGTTCCAGCACTTGTCTAGTGCCTGTGCCCTGAAACGGCATCCCTAATTTAGACAGCAGTGGAAGTGCTTTGCACAAGGGCCATAACTCTACTCACTGTACTTTACTACCTCTACAGACACCCCACATCACCCAAGGGGCAGCCCAGGAGATTTTGCACATTAGATGCTATGGTGGAAGGCCCCAGGGAATACAGAAACAGAGGAGGGTTCCCCCCTGGCAGCAATCCCAAGATTTGTTGCTGGGACTCTGCTCTGTTTTGCTTGCAGGGGCCCAAAAAGCAGAGGGGAGAAAGAATTGAAGGAGGTGCTGGCACCAAAGCACAGAAGAACAGAGCTGAGGTCAATAAAGCATCATCCAGAATATGAGATCTGACAGTCCTGGCCTTAGCAAGATGATCCAGCCCCTGGAGGCAGCCATTGGCATCCTCAGTTTCCATCTTGCAGAGGGGAAGCCAAAGTAAGGAGAAGTGAAATGGCTGGTCCAAGTCAAAAATAGAACCTGAACCACCTGACTTCAACGCCTCTGCTTCAACTGCTAGTTCACTGTCTTTCCCTGACATTTTCCTACAGCCAAGCTCAAGTCATTGCTTTGTGGTTCTGGATACAAGAATTTTTGTCTCCTCTCTAATCTGCAGTTGCCTAGGGAGACAGTATGTCGCCAGGAGAAGAGCTAGATGAGAAGGTGCCTATTGAATAAGGCTTGGACTCCAACAGGACCTCTCACTTCTCCATCCAGCTCCACCCCTGATTTGCCAGCTCAGTCAGTCCCTATCCTTAGGTCTCTTTCCTTATCCAAATGGTGGTAGAGCAATGATGGTGACCGCCCTTTGTGACATGAACAAGCAGCTTTACATGCAGACGTGCATTTGGTAAGGAGGAGTGTAAATTTAAAGCAGTTCTGGAAAAAAAAAAATCCGCTTTAATATTTTCAGGTGCTTCAGGGTAGGATTTCAAATCAGGAATTGCTTAGAAGTTAAACCTCATTTTTGATCAATTGTACATTTTTATGCTTAATCTTATCTACACTGATTTGTTCTTAGTACAAATAATTTCCACATAAATGTTTCAATTACAGCCCTGTGTCTACATGACGACAAAGAAGGTCAGCAAGTCTGGGGTTGTATTTTGCTTGCCAATAGTCTGTGGTACACACAGCAGCTCTGGGAGGAGAATCAAGCCCACTGGCTTCAATACGATGGAGCTAGAAAAAATTTCACAGCTCTTAAGTAATTTCCTTTAATCATTTTGACAAATCTGCCTCTCTGACTAAACTTTCTCGGGGGAATTTCCAGGGAGAGCAAGAAAGATCATCCTGGGACAGAGCTCTGGCAGTGATGTGGCTGAAGTGCCCATGGACTTGAATTTGCGTCTTTTCTATCAAGTGCACTCCCACAAAGCTGTCCCTCAGCTTTTGTTGTACCTGCTTGTCACAAAGCTTCAGGATGACTATAAATGTTGGAATTCCATCATCCCACAGATGCTACTATTTCCCAATAACCATTTATTTATTCACAGGGGCTTGTGTGCAGGCAAACAACCCTGCACTGATGTCCCAGACATAGGAGAGCACAGGAGACACTTAAGTTTCATCCTATGAAGATGTGAGGACTTGTTAATTTTAATAGGTAATCAGAGTCATGACTTTATTTAAAGCATGTAGAGAGCTGGTGTGTGATCTCTGACATCTCTGGGCTATCCCATTTGCCTGACAATACTATTACCCTCTTGTTTTCTGTGATACCTTGTTCTGAAAAGTGGCTTCTCACAGATAGTCAAAACTGTCTCCACTTGACTGATCTATTATTGTGATTTGATGAGTATTTGCATTAGCTGTTGGGATCTCTAAGAAACTTCACTGCTGTTTTCTTTCAAATTATTCTGACAAACTCTAGCATTACACAGACAATGTAATTTAAAAACCAAGGGAATACTCACACCTGCATCTAGGGAAACAAAAAGAGCAAACATATTGTGTTTTGCTGTTATCTATATTGTTCAAATGTTCAAGTAATGTAAATGTTCAAGTACCTTTCCATTTTATTCACCAGCAGCAGGAGATGAAGCACCTCTCCACAAAAAGCTGATGAGACACTCAACTTGTCACATACCAGTAAGTTACCCACTCTAATACCCTAATCCTGCACTTGTTCCCCAAAGGCAGCAACCTTTTAAAGGTGACAGTTGACATACAGGCCATGTGAAGGGGTGACATCAAGACCCCAGATGCCAACAATGGCTTCAGAGTTGAACCTCTTCATTCTTTTCCCTACCACATGCCTAGGAATCCCTGCCTATGTACCGTGAGAACTGATGGTGGCAGAAACTACATTTGAAAATATTGTGCAACTTCATTACTGTCAGCTTTCAGTTATGTGATTTCCAATGCCTCAAAGGTACAGCTGTAATGACAGCATGTGCTCCTACTGTTCATTCAGGCTGACACCATAAATAGCTTGCTGCATTTGGGGGCAGAACACGAAATTCCAGCATTGGTGGGAGGAACAAGATTAAAGCAGTGATCTCCAGAAAAGCTGGTTTTTTCCTTTGATTACAGAGCTGCTGAAAGATCTTCTTATCTTGAGGATCAGTGGCTGCTTTAGGCCTTACTCATTCTAGGCCAAGACTAAAGTTCAAAAACATCTTGTAAACAGTCTTTAAATTAAAATTAAGATACTGCATAGTTGCAACGATTCAGCCAAGTGGCAACATGTTTTCAAGTATTTGTTATCTGACCCAGAGCCACCACAAAGCCTCTAATATCCAGCAGATTCTGTTGTGTCTAGATAAGTGAGAGAAACTTCTCATCTACAGACATTAATATCTGAGCCAACTGTCTAGACCTTCTATATAATGAGTGCAGAGGAACAGGCACTGGGGTGGAATTCCCCTCATGGTACTGCAGACACCTAGAATGGATTAACTGCTCTCTAACTATGCTCTCTTCCCTCCATGAATTAACGAAATATTTGAGAACTAGCCAAATGAGATGTTTAAAGTTAAGTGATGAGGATCCACCTCATATCCCTTCCAGAAACACTCAGCACAGCTGATGGTGGTTATCTGGGTACAAATAGCTCAGATGTGTGTGTTTGGTACGCTCTTGTCTGAAGGCCTTACTTTGTTCTGTTTCACTGAAAGAAATGAGACTTTTGGCCAGGATTCAACACAGGCAAGATCTGGCTCCAGGACCCTTCAGGGGAGCACACGTGGCTTGTGCAGTGTGCTGGAAAGTGCTTTGTGAAAGGCTTTCTACCAGCTGACTGCTGTGAGTTCCTGTCTACTTCTTAACATGAAAGAAAGTGTGGGTGGAAATATGTTGAAGGATCGTGGCAGTTCTCATTAATTATGAAGATCAAGAGGAACTCTTACTGCTTTTTTAGCGTATTTCCTATACTGAAATTAGTGCATTAACTGTTACTTAAGCTTCAACCATCAGTATAATTTAATCATTAGCACAGTCTGGTTCCTGTTGTTCTACATTTTAAAAGTAAACTACCTTGCTGCAGCAGCAATGATTCTAAGGAATTTGGGACAGCACTCCACACAAACACAAAACAGTAAAATAGACCACGCTGCATGATTGAAGAAATAGTGCCATTTTCATCACAAAGGCTGTTTCCTGTCCATGAGCCCAAAGGCAAGTGGATGTTCAGAGAAATTCAGCATCCATTAAGTGAAGGCCTTCTGAAAATCTGTCCTCCGATACCATGCTTGTCCAAATGACCTATGCAAGTTCACAACGGCAGTGGAGAACTTGGAATAGCTCTTTTATTAAGTCAATAGATTATTGCCAGGCTTTCGTCTGAAGATGAAGCTCCTCTTTACAGATGAAGTAAATGAGTCATAAAGGGAAGAAGTAATAGATCTGTGATCATCCAGCTGAAACAGAAATATGCTGGCTGACACCTGTATTTCAGAGTCAAACATCTACAAATAAGCATGACAGAAAATGTAATACAGAAGGATCAGAGCGTGGAGAGACTGAAGGGAGATTTGGCTGTAATGAGGATAACATCTTATTCATGGGTGGTAGGGAACAACACAGCAAAAAAACCAGAGGTTAAGTAGTGAATAAACCATTCCAGCACAGTACCACGTATTTATTTTCACTGTTCTTGCCCTAAACCGTTTTGCTTGTCTAAATCAAGACTGAAGATCAGACTGTCCTTTGCTTAGTTCATTTTCAAAAATCAGGGCAACTGCCAGTTGCACTTACCCAGGCTGGCACAGAGATAAAAGAGACTTGTAAGCCTCCTGACCTCAAAGGTGAGCAAAAAGCACCTATATTTTGTAGACTTGGAATTAAATTTGAGAGGGATAAGTTTATTGTCCAAAGGTCCCTCTAACACACAGAATCCAGGTGACCAGACCCCAGGAATTATCAAGTTCTTCATTCAGTTCTTGCACTTTTCTTCATAAATATTCAATCCAGAGGAGAAAGCCACCCTTTGAGCTCCCAGTGTGGTGTCCTACGCTTTGTTGATTAGGTGAAACAGAGCCTGTTTTATAAAGCCTCTGATAATTCTCTGTATAGTTCTGTGTATCCTCCAAGAAACAGGGAGACAATGATCCCCCATCCCAAATGCAGGGCAACTCTGCATTTTTCCAGTTGTCAAAGCATCATAAACATGCCTGCAAACCCTTCAAGCTCAGTCTCTGTGCATTGCAAATCAAAATTCCCTCTGGATCAATATTTTTCCTTGGATATAAAAAAATTATTCCCTTCTGCTGCTGCTCCAAGTACAAGCCACCAGCCCTTTCTTCTTGTCACCAGGAGTGTCAAGATTTATTGTATTCTCTGACCTGGTCAAATAGGTTCTGTGACAAATTGGAGCCAGCCTGTACTTTGTGAGAAGAAAAGAAAAAAGCTGTTTATTTCCCTGTTGTTTGGGCCTTGCCACAAAGACTATTTCAGACCCAACAGAAGCACCAGATGTTTTCTAGCAGAGCTACAGAATGGACTGTGAGAGGCAGGAGAGTCCCATTTCCTTTTCATGAACTGGAGAGTGGTAGAAGATCAAAGCTGAGGGATAGGAGCCAGGATGAAAACGTTTCCTATATCTGACCAGGACTTCAAAAAATATTTCAGTGCCTACAATCAAAGCTGTGTTTAATGGAGAAGGGAAACGAGGCTTCAATTTTGACACTTAAAAAAAAAGACAGGCTTTTAAAATATCTTCAGCAGGCAGTGCTTGGACATAGTTTGGACTGCTGGTGTGGCTGCAGGCGCTGACCACTGAACCAGTGGTTTCAGTTCAGTTTCTCAGCCTTTAATTCTCCAGAAATGCAAAACTGTCCTTTAAAAGGCTCTGACACTGTAATTAAACATAGGGAACGTTTTCCCAGAAGATCCCAAGGCACACAAGAAACAATCTTTGTAACAATTTGCAGTTGAAAAAATTGGAGCATGAAGGCCCACAGTCCCACACAGGATCACCTACAGTCCACGGATTTCCAGTCACTAAAGCAGCCTATGGTCCCAAATAGGTTTGTGTAGTGGGTGTGATGTAAGTCCCACATTAATGAGCTCTGCCAGAGTTGTATGTGAGGTATGGAATATTAGCAATGTTCCTGTGTAGGGCAGAAGGAGTCTGGAAAAGGTAAGAGGTTATTAACAGTACAACTATTTGCCCTCTGCTTCCTGCCAAAAAAATATCTATTTTTAATTAAGGAAAGGCTTCAACCAAAGACCATGTCTGACCTAACTTAAATACCACAGCAATGGGCAGTGCATAAATACACAGCTCAAACCCTCAGCACATCATGTTTCAGTAGTGATGGAATAGGCTGTTACCCTGTCACCAGGAGAGCACTGGAGAACTGCTCCCTGCTGTCAATTCTCAGTAAGATGGTAAAAGGGTTTATAAAAAGAAGGTTAT
Organism: Grantiella picta; assembly: GCA_013397955.1. Taxonomy (NCBI): domain Eukaryota; kingdom Metazoa; phylum Chordata; class Aves; order Passeriformes; family Meliphagidae; genus Grantiella; species Grantiella picta. Next base: position 77,233 of record VZRM01002461.1, read on the forward strand.
TTCTTTATGCAGAAATATTATGTTCAGGAGAGTAGCAAGATGCCCCAAGTGACCTCACTGGATATTGCTGCAGTGATTGCCAGGAGCAAAGGGCAGTCTTGACTCCCAGAAAACCCAGCCTTACTAAAACTGATGTAGAAAGGTTGAGAAATCTTGATCCTTTGCCAAGTGTTCATTTTCATTTTAGAATGTCTGTTAAAGAAAATCCTTTATAACATGGATTTTGGCTGTCAAATGCTGTGATATAACCCAGATCCAGGAACTTGCACATACTTCTTCGATTTCCTGTGAATTTAGGTGCATTAATTTCACTACATAAATTGTGTTATATGTTCCTGTAAGAAAGAATCACTGTGAGAATGTTGCCAATGTGGCTTTCTATGGAGCACTGTACAGGGACACTAGAACTGGATTCTAATCTAGTTTTTGGTTTTACTGCTGGTGTAAAATGGAAACTCCCTCCATCTCAACAACTGCTTTCACAACAGCAAAAGAGGAACAATGATAACAACCTGATCTGTAAAGTGCTTTGAGCTCATCAGAATGAATGTAGAAGGCACACATTAAAATAGCTCATGCTGCCTTCTCTGTTCCAGTCCCGACAGACAAACTCAATATAATATACAACAAATATAAAGTTAATAAGTTTTTAAAAAACCCACATATAAAAAAAATCCCACATATAAAGTTAACAAGTGGGAAAATACAATTAAGGTAAATTATCCTGTGGAATTCAATGCCAGAGTATATTAAAGGTAATTAAGATAGTCATATTGCATCAGTAGCTATGTTAATTCTAATTAGTATCTAAAAGTATGAGACAACTCTTAACTCTTGAAGAAAAGTAAGCTTCTCTGAATGGATTCTATGATTGTTTGATGTTACAATTAAGGTTTGTTTCTCTTTTCTTTGAGCCTGTAGTAACAGTGAGCTTCTCAATTGGCGTGTTCACCTAAACAGGCATCTGGTGTGTTCCAGTCAGTAAATCACTTGCACCTTTAATTTCACATCCTTTGCAATACTTCTAAGAATGTTTGTGGCAACAGAACAGAAATAGCATACTATCAGAGATGTTTATTGAAGAAAGGAAATAAGAAATTAATAGAGCCTTTTTTTTTTTTTTGGTATGCAAAACACCTTCAAATATGAATTAAGCCACATCATGGCCATTTAGCATGCTAAGAAAAGAGATGAAGATAGTTACAAACTGGGCTTAAAATGTCATGGAAACAGCTGTCCTTCCAACAGACTGAAATTAATTTATTTGTTGTATCCAGGCAAGTTTGGCAGAGAAACCCACTGCATCTACACCTATGTATCACACCAAAAGCTGTGATTTTTAATCAGACTATAAATACCAACCCAAAATCCAAACATATGATTTTACCTTATTGGGACTTTTTGTTTGCAAGTGGGGTAGATTTAAGAAATCATTAATACTTTGTGATGTCAGGTCATAAAACAAAGCCATATCACACTTTCAGAGAAAATTGCCTTGCAAATGACACACTGCAGTGACTTTCAGGTCCCAACAGCCACGGAGCTGAAGTCTAACAATTTCCCCACTTAGAATCCCCAGCTCATGCAGATCCTCCTTCACAGGGCTGATGCACCTGAAGCCCTAAAGTTGTTTCCATGGAACATAAAGAGGACATTAGAGTCAACCTCTGTAAACAGCACTTCAAACTTGCAGGGCAGTTTCACTCTCCCTATCCCCACATTGCAAAAAAGACATATCACTATATTTAAAGACCAGCTTGTGTCCCTGGTAGATCTAGAAGTACATAAACAGGTCAATCTAGGCAGCAGATGAAAAGAAAGTAGAACCTTGTTGGATTCACTCCATCACTGCTGCCTTGGGACTGTGCTGTTTTGAGAGGTGTCACATGTATGAAAAATCTTGTAAGCCTATATCCCAAAAGCAGACAGAAGGGTGAAATACTTCTCCTGTACCAGTGTGGGCTTGCAGGAGGCAGGTGTCATTCCCAACACAAATCAAGACCTGTCCCACAACAATTCTGCCATTTGTTTTCACAGGAACTGTGCCTGGAGACTGCCAAAGCCAAGGGCTCAGCAAGGATGTGCTGCACCCCAGCTCTCCAGTCTGCAGCAGCAGAGAGTTTGCATGCACTTCCCAGCTCCATAACCTCCATCCCACAGCTAGCTGTGGGCTTATCTCAGTGAGAGAGATAATTTTGTCACCCATTGCCATGAAACTTCATCCAAGCATCCAGTGCTGGGAAGCACATTGGGCTCCCAGCCTGCTGATTTCAACAGAGAATCACAGCCCAAATTTAGCAAAAGTCACAAGGGCAGGTTTAACTCCACATACAGGAGCAATCTCCGGGAAATTAATTAGATTAATCACACCAGGAAAGTCAGCTCCACAGCAAGTGTGCACTGCTGTGCTGTGGCTTACAGGTGCACAGTTCCCTAATCAGGATCAAACCTTTCCATGTGTTATATTTTTGAGGTGCAGTGGGATGTCATTAAGAGACAGCATAAGCTTTTAGTTTCTAAATCCTTCATTTCTTCAATAAAGATCCACTTTGCTGCAGCACAGGATTTTCTAATTATATTCCTCCTTTCTACTCTGTTTTCCGGCTGCATAAAGAAGTCAAATACCTCACTTACACTGACTGATGTATTGGGGAAATAAAGTCTACTTCTGGCAGCTGAGATACTTTTTCAATAATTCATTTCCATAAAATTCCAGTTCTAACCAACTGATTTATAACCTACAATTGAGCAGGTGAGGTATATCATGTTCCTCTGTACACCTTTCACTTGATGTGCATGTGTGTGCATAAAACATGCTGTAGCACTGCATCCTGAGGTTATTTCCTATAAGTAATAATATTTCCATTCTGAGATGAGGTTTACTAAGCACAGTTGTGATTATTACAATGCACTGAAACAAGGGAAGTTCATAAAGGGCATTTTGCTGTATTCTGGTTGTTATTAGGTCAAACCACTCACAGTTGAGATCAGTGAAGCTTCTGGTCGATAATCTGTACAATCAATCCCATTTTTAAAGCTGCTATAGATCCATTTTACAACAAAGATTGTGTGTGCAGCTCTGCATTTTTCCATTCCACTCCAACAAGTCTCCTACAGTGAAGGAACTCAGTGCAGGTGGCATTTGTGTTGCTCTATCACCCATTGACAGGAGATGAATCTCCAGAAGACAGAGAAAGCAACAGCTCAAGTCCAGCTCATATTCACCCTAATGACAGTATGTAACATTTTGTGACCTTTCAGCACCTTTATCACCTTCTGTCATGTGCATTTCAGGTGGTTTAAAAATAATAATTCACTGATCTGACAAAAAGGGATGTCTCTGAAGAACAGTATAGTCACAGAGGACTTACACACAGTTTATACAGCCCTACTGCTTGGGAAGCACCTTGCCTGATTAAGAATCCTCCTCTAGTGCAGCAATAAACTATATTTTACATTAGTGACAACTGAAATACTGAGCAAATGTCTTGACCAACAGGACAAATGATGTTTAGGGGATGATAGTTCCCAAAGTCCAGAAAAAAACCCCATAGTAGATACTTCTGGTATTTATTTATATGGGTAAGAAAGTAGTATTTGACCTCATCCATTAAGGCTTCAAAGTAGGAGCTTGAGCACAGTAACCAACAGAGTAAACGCTATTATTTAATATTGTTGTTTCCTTATCCTGTCTATTAAATCTGAACAAAGTACCAAGACAAGAGGAGCTTCAAGAAAAATTAAGCAAATGTAAAAGAATCTTGATAAACTCTGGAAATGGAAAAATCAGGGTGTGATTCAGATATGACAAGGGATTATACAACTCTACATTCATCTGGACAAATAATGAAAGAAGAAGAAGAAGATAAAAGGTTGGGAAGAGATTGAAAACCAAGCATTAGCCATGATCTGAGAAAAAGAGAATCAAAAATTTCAGTTAAAACTTGAACATTTTAATTCCTCAGTTACAAGCTGCTTGAAATAAGATATTACAAAGTCAGCTGGTCCTCAGTATTGGCTCCTGACAGCACAGCTCACACTGCCAACAGTCACTGGACTAAACCCTCAAGGCCTTTCCTCTCTCCTCTGTTCTCCTTGCCAGTGAGGGTGGAGGCATCAGCAACCACAGCAATAAAAAGCACTGGCAGTGGTTTCCTCCCTTCATGGCTCCAAGAGAACAGCTCATATTTTATTCATGAAAAACAAGGCCTCTGGAGGTCTAAGCAAAAAAACCAGGAAGTAAATATTTCTTGGGGACAGTTGGTCACAGGCTGGCAAGTGTCCAGGACATCAAGAAGGAGGGGCAGGGGTGCAGGATGGAAGCATGAAAGCTGCTTTCCTTCCAGCCCTCCTGCCATGGTAGAAAGGAGGATCGCAAAGGGCAAACTGTACCTGGAATGTTCTGTTTGGTGACCCAGAGCATAAGGGAGCAAATTCTGCTGGTGTCCTGCAGTGGGGATCCTGCAGGGAGTCACTGTCTTAGAGGGGGGAATCCATGCTGTGCAGTCAGCACAGATGCACCACAGGATGGGATCCCTCCAAGGTCTGGTTGGAAGAGCTTAATATTTACCCCTAGCCACTTGCCTAAGTTCTTGCTTATGTTCCCAGAGTTCTCTGGATAATTCCTCTCCCCACTTTGCTGCACTCCTCTCATGTCCCAAAATTATATCACTCTAAAGATTGTTTTGCAAGTGCCTTCAGAATAGGACCACACTTGAGCCCAGAATAAGCACCTTCCTGAGAAAAAAAGATCTCTTCCCAGATAGCCAGACAGCCCTCTTTCATTTCCTTGTGCCCCCAACAGACCACCCTTAATATCAGTAGAGAAAACAATCCTCTGCAATCCTTTGCTTTCCTGAGAAGACGACGTGAAGGTGCAGATGTCATTTGTCATCTCTAGTTGGGTGCAGAGGAACAACCATCAGTCCCTCACAGCTCAAACCCAACACCCAGCACTGGCTGTGCCTCGCCTCAGGAGCCTTTCCATCAGCAATGACTAGTTCTGAACTTAAATTACTTTGCACAGGACACTGTAACAAGAACTTTCTCAGAAGCCTGAACCCCTCCTGAATTCTGGAATCTTCAAGGAAAGAAAGATGCTACCTGTTACTTTCTGACAGACTTCCTAAAAGAGGACACATGCAGAAGAGGCATCTCTTGAAAATTACAGAAGAAATGTAGTATTTTACATTAACATCCCTGTTTCATTGCTTTAATTACTGCCTAATGAATATTAGCCCTCAGAATACCTCCCCTGTAGGGCTGAGCAAATGAGAAACAAGTCATAGCAGGGCAGTCAGAATGAAAGGAAGAGGAAAAACCAACACAATAAAAACCCACACACATGAGGAGAGGCAGAAAAATGCACCCTGGGATGCAGCAGCCAACATTCATTTAACAATGTCAACATTTTATATGCAAGGCTTTCCTGGGTGGCAGCAAAATATATGGATTAATAATATGTAGTGTGATTAGAAAAAAAGTAAATTTATATTTAATTGCTCTTTATGGTATGGGGGTAAAGGGGAGGAAGAAATAATTCTCTGTCAGTGCAAGCATCACCTAACCTTACTGTTACAGATAGAAATTTTAAAAACAACAAAAAACCCTGAAGAACCTCCCCTATATTAAATCACCAACCCATATGTACGAAATGGTTTCAGACTTCTCCAAGCCAATTTCAACAGAATCTTTTTACCCTGTGACTTCCAGCATCAAAGCTCTGCAAACAACCAAGGATGCTGAATCAGTGCAGCTTCTGTGCAACCCAAGTGCTCTGAGGTGCTCTGGGTACATGGAACAAAGGAGACTGATACAAGGATTTCCTCTCCTGCTACAGTTAAAGCTGCTTTGAGGAAGTACAGGTTTAAAAATACAAAAGAAGAGATATATAAGCTAATGTTTAATTGATCAGGTTAACTCTATTACCATTAAAGCAAGATGTATTGATACTAGATAGGCAACATGTCTCATTGGGTTATTACATAGTGGTTAAATACAACAATGAAATGACAAATGACTCTGCTGCTTCAATGGAACTCTCCCAATATTAGAATTTAGTGCCCTTTCCTGGTGTGTTTGTGCCTTAGAGGAAACCACCACTTTACAGGTCAGCAGAAAGAGCAACCAGGCTGCAGGGAAATCAGGCATTTTCAGGCAAGTGACTAAACACCAAGAGGTTCTCCAACATGACTGTATTCAAACCTGCAGGTGAGTCCAACTTACTCTGTAAGGCATGCTCTGACAGGATTTGTTCACTTCGAAGTGGCACAGCCCAGGTGACTAATGCAAGAAAGAGAAACTTCTCTCCTCCATTTCTCAGACTTCTGTGAAAACTGGAAACAATAAATAACAAATGCCTTAAATCGAAGGATATCGTGAACCTAATTAAGCTTTAATTTAGGGAAGAAGCCTTAAATTTAGGGAGTTAGTGCAGGTGGAGGGGAGATTGGATTGCAGGGCTAATAAACAAAGGGTTACCTGCACAAGAATGTTCTGTCACAGCTCCTTGGAAAGAGGCTGCCTGGAGCCCTGGGGCCAACTCTACCTGCACAGTGCCAGCTCATGCAGCACCTGGGTTTTGCTGGACTTTAACCCCATAAACCAGAAAACACCTTCACCCACTACTATAGGACTGTGTCCTTGCGTGTTCTCCCTGACTGAGGAAAGGTTCACAAGCCATTTTCTCCTCAGATAATCCTCAGCATGTTTTGGTATTTGGCTCTAGACTTACCAGACCAAGTCATCATTTCAATCCCAAATCATTATGCAGCCAGTAAAACAGACCTTAAGAGTATAAGTCCTGTTTTTCAATCCTCATCTAGGCAAAACCACGCCAAACATTTGGAGTAAAAAAATCCCCTCTGCACACAGAGATCTGAAGATAATAACACCTTTTTTATTTTTGTCAGATTTTTCTCACTTCTTCTATCACAAGCACTCTAAGTCAAACCAGACTTGATCTTTACCTTAACCTTTTGCTAAATACCTCCTTTATGCTTTATAAACTTGATGGCTTGGAATACAGCAGCTCTTCCGTCTGATACTTCTAAATCCATGCTCTGCAGACTTGAATGAATCCAGAGTTCCATGGCTTGGTAAGTCCTGGACTGTTGATAACCAACAACATTATTGCATTTCCATCAGTGACACGTACAAAATGAATGCAGATGAATGTTAAGATTTATTCTGTTGCATTCAGCCAAAGAAGGTCTCTGATCAAGTTTTGCCCAGCACTTCAGAGACTAGATACAGCTGAAATGGGTTACATAATGTCATGTAGTACCAATTAGGGGCAGTCAGTGGAGAATGTTGCCAGACTGCTGACGCAAGGAATGAGCACAAGAAAGTAAAAATGCTGCATGCACTCTGGCAGTATTGTACTGTATCGTGGCTGCATAGTGTCTGACCAAAAGTCAAGTAATACTGTAACATTAAAAAGTGCAATCCACTTTATATCAAATTTGTTGCAAATTTCTTTTGAAGTTTCTGATAAACGTAAATCAAGCCAGTCCACATGGCCATTTTTATGTGAAACAGAGACCAAGTGTTGCATCTGAAAACACAAAGAGAGTGGCACACTGGTAAAAGAACAGATGAACCCAGATCGTCTACTTCCATTTCAAACTCTTGGATTGTACCATTCATCAGAGCCCCCAAATTACTCTTCTAGTTCTACACCAGCTTGGGGCTGAGTCTTCAAGCAGAAAGCTCACAGAGCCATTAGGTTCTTTCTTCTTCATCAAGATCCTTCCCCTTACACAAGGGAGCCCCAGCAAGCACTTGCTCTGCAAGAAGCTCTTTGCAACATCCGTGTTTGGCGGTAAGTCATGCACAGAGTCACTTTCTCAGCTTCCTCAGTGAAAAGGTGGAGGCTGTGTCCTCCCTGGAGGCAAACAGAACCCTGCTACAGTCACTAATGGTGACATAAGATCCTGACACAGAGGAGAAAAGGTGATGTTCCATACCAGCCCCAGCCGCAGGTGCAAGTAGACAAGGGCTCCCAGGGAGGCTGCAAAAGAAGAAAAGCATGGCAATAAGGGATCATCCCACTCTCTTACACTTTCAGCTTCATCAACAGTGTTAGGAGCCAACAGCTGCATTTTGGCATCTAGGAAAAATGTATGTGTAGAGAATTTACCTGGCTTTGCAGAAAAAAGAGGAATTCTAGGAAAAGTCAATTCTCTTGGCTGTCATGGGTGACCTGTGTGGCTTTAACCCAGGTGTCCATACTCCCTCTGCTGACTAAAACTGTAACCATGCGGCTGCGCTTGGGCTGGACACACGTTGCTCTCTATTATGTGCTTAAAGAAGAAAAAGAAAGGAAACTTCAGTCACGTTTTCAGTCTCAAGCATCCAAAGGGAAGCAGAGTAGGACTGGCTAGTCACTGCTGCTGCACCCTTCTCTTGTAAGCTAATGTAAAGCTCTGGACAAATGCCTCAACACATGCAGAAGAATCATAATAAAGCTTCTCTAGCTTAAAATGGCACATGAAATCCATTCTTTCAAGTATTTTCAGATGCTTATGGAAAAGATTTGTGCAACTGTAGAGTCTCCCAGTAGTAATAAGCTGAACTTGATCTTTCCAGCTGCTCTGTCACCATGACCTGTGCCTTGCCTCACTTCCAGCACTATGAATTTCCTAACTGCAGATGTTGGTGGCTTAAAATTTCATGTGGCAGCATTAAACAAAGATTTAAAGGTACTTAATGAAAATGTGAAAATGTAAAAATGAAAACGAGATGCTGCCAATAAAAGTGCTCAGGTAACAGTGTGGGCAGGTGTCACACTGTATTTATCCAGAGCATTCTGGTGAGCTGCTGTTGCACTGCAGCTCCTGGAGATGCTCACAAAAGAATAAGGATGAGGCAGTGGATGGGGAAATAAACAGGGAGATGGCCATGAGCCAGTGGAGAGGAAATGTAGGACTTCAGGCACTTTGCAAGAAATTTTACAGGGTACCCATAACATTAGCTGAGCACAGCTGTACCCCCAGGGCCATTCTACAGAGAAATACATGAAGTATGGACAGGGCTTGTGATGCTACAAGAACAAGGACAAATTAATACCTGCATATACTGACAGCATCATCCCATTTTGCTCTAGAGCTCAAGCACAGCAGCTCTGCAGGAATCAGGGCTCCTGTCAGTCTGGGTGCAGACACGTCAGACCCAGGAAACCTCCTAATACGGTGATGCCCTATTTCATGAAGCACCAGCCCAGCCTCCCTTCTAACAGCTCCATCATTGCTTTCACTCCCACTATTTGTTCCAGCTCTGCTCTCTGCTTTCAGCCTCAGTGAGCACAAGATAAAATGGTTGCTAGCATGAGAATTCATTCCACTGTCTCCAGCCTAGCTGTGTGAAACTGAGAGAGTGCAGAGAGGGAATAGGCTGCACGGGGACTGCAGACTCCACACACCCCTGGCAGTGAGGCCATCTGTGCTCTGTGACCTACTTGCGGCTGCAAAACAGCAGCAGGCTGCAGTTGGAGCCAAAGCTTTAACTGTGGCAGCGGTGCCAGCACTGGACAGCCCAACAAACTGCGCTTCTCTTAATACTGCAATTTCAGATTTCAGCCCCCTGGCCTTCTAGACCTGCAGGATGACATGCATGAGTGTTAGCCCTAACAATAACACTGAGATGAACTCACAGATTTACCCAAAAGCAAAACAAACTTGAATACTAAATGGTTCTCCCCTCCCTCCCCAAACCACCGCATATCAGACATTTTTATTACTGAATGTACAGATCCATACTTTTTGCTAACAGTTGCCTGAAGTTAGTTTCCTCTCATACTTTATATCTATTGCTGAGTTTTACATCTCGCATCACTGTCGCTGTTGCTTTTCACTGTCTTCAACTACTGCCTCACATTTAGTGTCTTCACTAATTTCAGTTTGTTGTTCAAACTCCAAACAAGCCACCCTCACTTTCACCTACCGTAGTATGCAAAGCAGCAATTCTTTTGCCACAGCTTCTGCATTTACCCAATTCTCTGATAAAACCTGTTGTGCTGGGCTTTAGTTTCCCTGTTGAGTGCTAGAGATTGAGCCCTTGACTAGAGCTAGTCTGAGAAGAGCTTCCATATATTTAGAAGACCTGTTCACTAGGCCTTAAAAACCTGCAGCTGACACTTCCTTGCTGCTGAGATGACCACAAGATCATGATTTATTTCTCTGATGGGGATCCCCACTACTAGTAGTAGATGCTGCTTGAATACACTGAAGAGGAACACTACCCTTGCTGAATAAACCATTAGCAAAAAGCCTTTCTCTGTACTCTATACTGATTACAAGTACTTAGTAAGCTTTGCTATATATCTTTTGGGGTGTGAAGGAGAAAGGTCTGAAAGAATAATCTTAAATTCTGGATTATTCTCCTTTCAGAACACAGTACATCTGCATACATGTGTATTTAGTTATTGCTGATGACACATCAAAAGTTCTGCTACTTCAGCATTGAATTTGGAACTCATTTAACCCTGGATGTATCCTGTGGTCTCAACTGTCGGACCACAATAAGAACAGTTTGGATTTTGGAACATGATGGGTTTTACAACTTTCAGCTCACATCTGCCTGTCCACCTGCTACACATCCCAATGAATATTGTTGTGCCTTCAATAAATACTTGTTCTGCGTTTGATAAACCACTGTGAGAAGCTCCTGCCTATGCTGGGGCTGCAGTGCTTTAGGAGACCATGCTCAAAAACACATTTATTTCAACTGTTAGCAGAAACATATCACAAAATCTGTCATCAGGCTCTCTGCAACAATTCTTATCATTAGCCTTTCTTATTGTCCTTTGAGTGCTTATCAGCAGCAATCCTACACAGAGTGGGAGAATTAATGCTAGCCAGGAAAATGATATCTTATCTAGAAGCTGGTACGTCCTAAGAGCAAAACTACTGTTTAATTTGGCAAGAAACCAGAGCATATCCAGGGTGCTGCACTGATAGGCTGTTAGGACCAGCAGTGCTGCAGTATTTCACTGTCTTATGTTGGGTTCTGCTGACCACTGCAGAAAATTAAACCTAAAGACAAGAGTAACAGAGTGAATTTGAGAATTACAGGAACAAACAGTCTGCATATGAAAAAAAAAAGAGCCAACTCTCACCCTCATATAATTGTGGTGTTATTTATCTACTTTACCTCCAGTGGAGGCAGTTAATCCACTGTTAATGTTAATGCAGCCAGGAACATGAAAGCTGCAGAACACTTCCAATTTTACCTTTACATAACATTTATCATACAACCACTGGGAACCACTACAGCTATTAATAAAAACAATGTGCAAAACAAGATTAAAGCACTTACCACCTACATAAAAACTCAGATATGAGGCTGCACTTTGCAAAACAGAAACTTCATCCTCCAGAGTTTTAGAGCCTTAGGAGAAACTCAGCAAACACCATCACTGTCAGATAATAGGCAGAACCAGTTTTACAGGCTGAAGGCAAATGCTCATATCAGCCTCAAAATACCAGTAACAGACACTGACAGTAACACTGGAATACAAATGTTGTGACAAGTGAGAGGAAGTTACTCCCTCAGAGGAGCGTCACTGCTCACACTGAGCTGCAAATATGGTCAGTTCTGAGTTCCTGCCTCACACCAATCTTAAATTAGAAACACTTCCCAAGGAATCAGGGCCCAGACTAAAGGACAGATGCTCTGCTCACTGAGCTAACACAAATGTCATTAATTATGTGGAGCATAAAGAGAACTGAAAGATATACCAAGGCCTCAGTAACTACTGAGGTTGAAAATGAGTACTGATTTCCAAATTCTAATGCTATGGATACAACAACGTAGTTCTGTCAGGGGCTGGTAGCATGTAGGGGCACCAATGAGCTTGGTACAATAACAGTTCATCAAAATTATGAATTAAGAAAATAAAGGGTCTTGATTTAGGTGGATGAGCCACCTTCACTTAAGCTAGAAAAGAACATTTAGAATCATAGAATCTCAGAATGGTTTGGGTTGGAAAGGACCTTCAAGCTCATTTCATTCCACCCTCTGCCATGGGCACACCTACTGCACAAGACTGCTCCAAGCCCATCCAACCTGTCCTTGAACAGCTCTAGTGACAGAGCAGCCAGAGCTTCCCCGGGCAACCTGTACACATTTTATGTGTTCAATAAATAGCGCCAGAATCATCCGCCCCACTACAACGTAACTGTTTACAGTATTTTGCAATGCATCTTCCATTGTTTTCATTTTACGGGGGGGAAATAGAGGTAGCTAGAAGAAACAAAGGTTTAGATCCCTGAAATGCAAACGTTGTTGTTGTTACTATCTTAACACGCAGTAGGGTAGGAAGCGCAGTGAGTCCAAACAGTCGAGTACAAGCCCAGCGGAGCTACGAGTGGCCTCCCTTCACCGACAGGGCTCGACAGAGCTCGGCGCGGCACGGCGCGGCACGGCTCGGCCCCACCGCCACGGACCCGGGCTGCCGCCTCCCCGCCTCACTGAACAGGCACAGGAATTGGCAACAGGCTGGAGAGCGCCCAGCCCGCCTGCCTCCGCCGGCCCACCCCGGAGGCGGGCCCGGCAAGCCGCCCTCCCTCCCCTCACGGCGGCAACGGGGAGACGGGCCGGAAGCGCCAGCTGCGCCGCCATGGAGGTGGATGTGGGGGACGACGAGAAGGCCGGGCCGTCGGCAGGCGAGAAGCGGGAAGTCGCCGAGCCCGCGGGGGCTGCTACGAGCCACTACGAGCTGCCCTGGTGAGGAGAGACAGCGAGCGAGGGAGGCCAGCCGCCTTGAGCCGCCATGAGGGAGCGGGCGGGGGACGAAGGGCGGGCGGTGATTGGTGCAGAGCGGGGAGGGAGGCGGGACTGCAAGCGGCATAGCCAATGAGGTGAGGGCGGGGCGCGCTGGTGGCGGGAAGGAGAGGCTGAGGGGGGCTGTGGCGGCTGAGGGGAATGTGGCCGTCGGACCCAGCCACGGCCAGACCCGCGAGTTCAAGGCTGTTCCCCTGTGCCCGCCGGCGTGCAGGAGCTCGGTCTGGCTTGGAGCTGGGCACTGTGCCAGCGCCCTGTGACCTGCCCGATGTGTGGCCGGGACTGGGAAGGCAGGAATCATAGAATCACAGACTGGTTCGGGTTGGAAGGGACCTTAAAGGCCATCTCGTTCCAATCTCCTCCCATGGACAGGAACACTTCTCACTATCCCAGGCTGCTCCAACCCCCATCCAGCCTGGCCTTCAACACTTCCAGAAATCAATTGTGAAGAAAATCCCGTTATTTTCCTTTGTAACCAGAGAAAGTCAGCCCTACACTGTGTTGGTCACTGAGGATGGCTTCTCCCCTCAGGCTGAGGCACCGAATTCTTGTTTGAGTTGAGCATTTTTTCCCTTCTTTTGCTTTTTTATACCAATGGAAGTAAAACCTTTCAGGATAGCACAGCCCTGGCACAGGGTGCCCAGAGAAGCTGTGGCTGCCCCATCCCTGGAAGTGTTCAAGGCCAGGTTGGACCTGGAGCACCCTGGTCCAGTGGAAGGTGTCCCTGCCCATGGCACGAGGCTGGAATGAGATGGACTTTAAGGTCCTTTCCAAGCCAAACCATTCTGGGATTCTCCGAGTCAATGATTAGTGTTGTGGAATGCTGTTCATAGCAATGAGGGGGACCCTGCAGCACTTGCACTGGAGACAACATGTCCAGTCATCTTTGTCCATGTTCTCTTAACATAATCCTCTTTGTCCATCACCCTAAAGCACTATTAAAGTATTATTAGATGTGCTGAAGCGTGTGGAATTTTACTTTTACAGGGTGGAAAAATACAGACCCATGAAACTGTCTGAAATAGTTGGAAATGCAGATACTGTGAGCAGATTGGAGGTGTGTAGCTATCCCTGTATCTTTTTACAGGTTATCTCAGAAAAACATATTTCTGCATAGATCCACAGGCCAGTAAAAACACTATTGTACTTTTACATCCATACTTGAGTATGTGGACGAAAGTTTCCTGATTTACTTAAAAAATCACAAGTTTTACATCATAGTTGAGTGGTGTGCAAGGAAATATACCTTCTTCAATTGGGATGTTTAAATTGGCCGTGTTTTGATACAGCTTAGAAAATTTGTAGCTGTTATAATAACATTGTTTCAATGAATAAATATAATTTGTATAACAACAGAAAGAAACATAATATTTTTTTGGAAGAGAGATGTTTTCCATATCAATTCTTCCCTGGAAGTGTTCAAGGCCAGGTTGGACAGGGCTTGGAGCAATCTGGTCTAGCAGAAGGTGTCCCTGCCCATGGCAGGGGTTTAGAATGAGATGGGCTTTAAGATGCCTTTCATTTCCAACCATTCCAGGATTCGATAATTCTATGACAAAATAATCTGTGAACACAGTATTGATGTTAACAGGAAGATTATACTTGCAAGTATATAAACAGATGGAAAGGCAAGAGTGCTAAAGACTTGTGGCATTTAAGTGCTTTTACATATTTCCATATTATTCTAGGGGCTGATTACTTACAGTTCAATAAAAAAACCCAAACATAAAAGCAGCAAGGTTCAAAAAATGAAAACAGGAAGGAGAAGAGAGAAGCATGTTTCTGATGCTTAAAATAGAACAGAATTGAAACTATTTGTTCATGTTATTTTCTTACATAATTTCTTATTATCATTCTTTCTTAGGTCTTTGCAAAAGAGGGGAATGTACCAAATATTATAATTGCTGTGAGTATTGTTGTGTTTTGCTTTATTTCAGTGTTGGTCTTGAATTTGAAATCTAGCCAGGATGGCCTCCCAGTACAGACTGGCTTTGAGCCTCAGTGTACTGGTGAGGGAGATGTTGGTTGTGTGGTCTTGGAGCAAAGTTCTTGGCAGAATACACAAGGAAACAGATTTAAATCTACCTCAGGTGCCTGCTGAAACACATCCTATGCTTCTCCCTGTGGCATATCTCCTCTGTTAGGAGCAGGATCCTGAGCTCAGACACAGCTTCCAGGCTGATGTTTTCTCTGCAGTTCCTCTGTTGCAGCCTTTTTTCATGTCTGAGAAGATTTGTAGAGAGCACAGCTTAGAAAATTACATTAAACTTACCAGCAATTTCTGCATTGTCACATTTTTAGGGCCCTCCAGGAACAGGTAAAACCACCAGTATCCTCTGCTTGGCTCGTGCTCTGCTTGGTCCTGCATTAAAGGATGCTGTTCTGGAGCTGAATGCCTCAAATGACAGGTGGGCATGAATCAACCTCATCAAACTTTTAATAAAGCAGCAAATTTCCATGTCTGTTTATAAACCCAGGCCAGTTTGATAGGCTTAATGCTATAGTAAGGCCTCTAAGATTTATTTTAGTGCAGTCTTTCCAACTAAAAGTTAGGCAGTCTTTGGTGTTCACCCATCAACACAGGTATTATTTCTTGATGTTTTATAAACTTAATAGACACTTTCATAAATGAAGACATAAATAGGTGGAGTGCAAGAATCCATAGTGGTACTGTTTTCTTAAATTTATTTGAAAGAGTTAAGCTTCCTATTGCATTCATGAGAGTACTAAGAAAGAAAAGGGAACAGGTTGTTTATACTGAAACTCTTCAGTGCTTAGAGTGAGAGAAGTTAGGGCTATAAGGGCAGCTGAGGATTAAAATGTAGGATCAGGGTGTTAAGATATGTAGAGGACACTGACTGTACTCCAAGGATCAGGCACTAAGGGTTGATTATATTTCCCACATTCTGTTCAGACCCATCCTGAAGTATTCTGACGTTTCCTGAGGAGTTTTCTGAGCACAATGCTACTCTGTTAGTATCAGTAATAGTAAGAACGGCAGAATCACAACATTCTTTTTCTAAACAGAAAAAAAAAGTAATATCCTGTCTTAATAAAAGCAGGTCTTTGCAGGGACTCTATCTAGGAAAGTGTCCATGTTGGTCTGATATGATTCAGTCTATCCAGCTGTTTTTCTTAAACTCTTCTGAGCTACAGCTGGGGTTGTGGATGGAGCTGTGGGAAGAACTGGCAAAGCAATCTTAAATGCTTCTGGCCTTTGTTTATTTATTACCCTTTCCTTGTGCCAAACATAAGTCATTTTGTGGTGGTAGTGCAAGTAAGGTTACTGATTTTGTGTATATTTATCTTGCTACTGTTAAATTATTTTCTTGAAAACCCCCAAAACTGAGGGTTGTTGGTGTTTGAATCCAAATCAGTTGGACAGTCTGACTTACAGTATGGTTCCACAGCAGTTGTACTGACCCAGCTGAAGGGGCAGGAACAAACAGTGGGAGAATCAGGAGCACTTTAGCTGCTGTGGCTGCTGAAAAAAATCTATTTTGTATTTTCACCCAACTTATCATGAATCAATTGAATTCTTGTTCCAGAGGCATTGATGTTGTAAGAAACAAAATCAAAATGTTTGCCCAGCAAAAGGTCACACTTCCAAAAGGTCGGCATAAAATAATCATCCTTGATGAAGCAGACAGGTACGTTGTTTTTTCCTGAGCTCAGCCACTGTGTGAAATGTGCTGCATCTCTCCTGTCTGTAGAGCTCCAGGCTTGGACAGTATTGAGTGTTTCTATCAAGCTGTTCAAAATAATTTGTTAGGAAATGAATATGGATTGAACAGGGATCTTAAGGGAGAACTCACAGCAAGCAGAGATCATTGCTTCAGAAGAGACTGAATATTGACATGGAATGCTCTGGATATGAAACAGCATCTTTGAGTTTACTGGAAAGATGCTCCATCCCTGGAAGTGTTCAAGGCCAGGTTGAACAGGGCTTGGAGCAACCTGGTCTAGTGGAAGTTGTCCCTGTCCATGGCAGGGGGTTGGAACTGGATGAGCTTTAAGGTCCCTTCCAACCCTAACCATTTTGTGATTTTGTGATTCCTTCTCTTTGAAAAGAGTTTGGCTCATGTAGAGAATTTCACTAGATGAAAATGGGACATTCTCCACCCTATGCAGGTGGTGTATTAATATTCTTAGCAGTGTCCTTCAGAGCATTAATGATCTCATTTTGCAAGTCAGTGTTAAGGAGGTCTCTGCATTGCAGGGTGGTTTGTTCACATGACTAGTAAAAGCTGCTTAGTTTATCAAACCAGAATGTCAAGTCATTTACAAAGCACAGCTTCATATCAGTAAACTCTGAAGCTTGTATGAAAATAGTTCTTAGGCTGCACCTGAGTGAGTGAAGGGCAAAATCTGTCCTAACTCCTTGTCTCCCCTCAGCATGACGGATGGAGCACAGCAAGCATTGAGAAGAACAATGGAAATTTATTCCAAAACAACGCGCTTTGCACTTGCATGCAATGCCTCTGACAAAATCATAGGTAAGGGCTGCTGGTTCCTGGGTGTTCTTGTTATGTGTTCTCCAAACTGTTGGCTAACTTCCAAGGCAGCTTCCAGAAATACCTTGTTGATATTTCTGAAAGACCACCTTGTTGCAAGAAAGCATGGTACTTCTGAAAAATCAAGGCACGTGTACTGCAGCCTATAAAAGAGTTTATTTGTTTAGCCAGGAACCCTCTGAGCAGCTGTTTTTGATGGGTAGTGCCATATGTGACTGCAGAAGCAGATTTCACATGCTTTGGGCTTAATCTACATCCAACTCTGCTTGGATGTTTGATATTTGATGTATTGTTTACTGGGTGTCTAACCCTTTTGTTATCCTTTCTGAATTATAATCCTAAATTTGCCTACAGGTGAACACATTGCAGACCTTTAGACTTCTCTTGATAAAATAACATGATAAACATCTATATTCAGAAATTCAGGAGAACAGAGGAAGCTGAGATTTGTATATGTTTCCACATATCTGGGAAAACTCCAGCAGCACTTTTGGGCTCGAAGGAAGGACTGTAACAATTGTATGTGCTTAAGGAGAGACTGTGTTCTGCTTAGAGCTTACATGTACTTTTTATTTAAAAGACATAAGAACTGTTGGAACCTGAGATGAAGACATGTTTGGTTGTGGGGTTTTTTGAGAAGAAGAGGGAGAAGCTAATTACACATCTCTGTCCTCAGAACCTATCCAGTCTCGATGTGCAGTGTTGCGTTACACCAAGCTGACAGATGCACAAATCCTTGCCAGGCTACTGAAAATTGTTGAGAAAGAGGATGTACCATACACAGATGATGGACTAGAGGCCATTATCTTCACAGCCCAAGGTGATATGAGACAGGTAAAAGGAGAAAGACAGTGAAACAAAGGCTTCTACTTAAAGCAAAAAACCTTGTAATTGCAGCTCTCAAGGAGTTCTCTCTGGAGAGGTAAAGCAAAGGGGATGTGACTTGTGGCCCAAGAGTAACTAAACTATTTGCTTTTGTGAGGGTTTAAAATGCTCCTTAAAAGTGGGTTGGTGGGAAGTAGATGCCAAATTTGTGGGAGGAGATAAAGTCAGCATAAATTTGTGGTTTTTTCTGTTGTTTAATTGCAAACTGCTTATTTGGCATCATTTCCTGAAGTGTATTTCATCCTGAGCAGGGCAGTGAGAAGTAGAGCACTTCAGAAAAGAAATAAAGTCTTATTTTTTTTTTCACAGGCATTAAACAACTTACAATCAACACACTCTGGATTTGGCTTTATAAACAGTGAAAATGTCTTTAAGGTCAGTAATTCAGAAAACAGTTTTGCCAGAAGTTTAGCTTTATGGCTGTGTGAGATTCCATTGGACACATAGGTCTTTGAAAGTGCTTTGCCAGTTTACAGATAGCCCTGTGTATATAGCAGTTACAGCATTAGACTTTTAAGAAGCCCATATGACTTTTGAAAAGACATCCCTAATGGCACATCTGAGACTCTGTGGCTTTGCAGCTCTCTAAAACCACACAAATCACGTAACTGCTGTGAAATTTCAGTGATAATTTGGGACTCTATTACTTGGGTGTTCTCATTTCATGCTGTTGAGTCTGCCATGACAGACATCTGAAAAGTCAGATTACTTAAAATTTAGTCTGTGTTACGGAATATTTCTGATTCAGTACTTCAGCTCCGTAGAAGCTTGGTGAGAATACCAGAGGTTTAATGCAAAGTCTTCTAATATTTTAGTGTAATATTTCTCTTGGATACAGGTCTGTGACGAGCCTCATCCTCTGCTTGTGAAGGAAATGATACAACACTGTGTAAATGCAAATATTGATGAAGCATACAAGGTTGGTTTTCATGTCTTGTGTCAGCACAGGCAGGCATTATTTCTCTACAAAATTCTTGTTTGCTTTGAGGAATTCGCAATGTGTGTTGTTTTTTAATATAAGGGCAATACCATGTAGATGAGTTGATGAACTAAATCACTTTTGTGCGAGAGTTTGTTCAGATAAATAAGCCAGCAAGCAAAAAAGGAAGTTGTAGTGAAATTACTTGCTAAATGCTTGAGCTTAAATCAGCTGATAAATAGCATGTGTAGTTCCAGTAGTTATGTACAGTTGTTCCAAAAGTGAATATCCTTGGCTCACCTGGCAGATAAATGGGGGATTATTCTTGCCTGCACAGATTCTTGCCCACCTGTGGCGACTTGGATACTCTCCAGAAGATGTCATTGGCAATATCTTCCGTGTGTGTAAAACCTTTCAAATGCCAGAATATCTGAAACTGGAATTTATCAAGGTTAGTACTAACCCACTCCTGATGGGGCCTTTTAGGCTTTTTTGAGAAGATTATGTGACTGGGGGCAGCCTCAGGGGTTTCTGTTAAACATTTGTTGTGTATTAACACAAAAAAAGTGTTTCTTGACTCATTACTGCTTTCTTTCCCACTGCATCATTAGTTTGTCAGAAAGAAGTCACTTGAAGTTTAGCATCTGAACACTCACAGTAGTGCCAGAAGTCACTTTAGTGATCAACTAAAATTAATAGCAGATGTAATGCTGAATTTATTATTTATATCAAAGCCTCAACTCCTTGAAAATGTTCTTCAAATGCGTACTTGATTCTAGTCTAATAGATAGTAAAATACTAAATTATAGTAACAGAGTTGACAAATGGTAAGCTGGTGATATGGAATCACTCTTTATATTTGAAACATGTCCTCGTGTGTAGGCACCTTGCTTCTTATAAAGGAAGTGGGGAAATACAGGCTTTGATTTTAAAAATAAAAGGCATTTTAGTTGGTTTACAGGAGTAGATACATTCTCTGAAGTTTGAGTGACTTGGAGATGATCTTTTAGCAGTAAGGGATATATTCTATTTAGTCATTAATAAAATATACACAGACTAAGGGAGAAAATGGAAGACTTGACAAATGTCTCTGTCACCAGGAAATCGGGTACACTCACATGAAGATAGCAGAAGGTGTGAACTCCCTTTTACAAATGGCTGGGCTGCTGGCCCGGCTGTGCCAGAAGACTGCAGCCCCTGCAGCCAGTTAGGCACCTCCCTGAGCCTGCTGGGAGGAAACCAGGTTTTGTTGCAAAAATGTTTTGTACTTTTCTATTTAGACCAATAAAGCTTTAAAATTTATTTTAACCCACAAACTTGTACATGTTGTATAACCAGGATAGAAGAGAGGATTGTGACAGTCCAAAGCAATAAAAAAGGAATCCTGTTGTTAGGGATTACACTTAAGCCTGTTTGTAAGTGATCTTACCAAGACCAAGAAGGAATTTTTTTTGCACAAAATACAGCATTTACTGAAGTTATAATTGAGACACATTGAGCAAGTGCCACTTTGTCCAGTGGGTAGGGAAGGTATTTTCACCAACCATACAAGAGAAATATTACACATTTCCTAATGGTGCCACTATATTTTGGATATTCCTTTGTAATCTTTAAAAAACTATACCCAATTCTGGGATGCTCTGCATTTGAGTTCCCTTTCCTATCCCTGCTTGTCCAGGTTAGGTAATGTCATAGTTTCAGACTGCCAAAAAAGCTACAGAATCATGTTTTTCTGTCCAGTTTTGGAAACACCTTGCCAGTGTAGATGGGCAACTAAGTGTGAAATGCAGAAAGAAAGTAAATATAAATTGAATTTGACCACCTGATAAGAGATGTGAGACTTGTGTCTCCAAGCAGATACATCTTAATATAATTAAGCCTAGTCTGGTTACAGCAGTCATGCAAAAAGTGCAGAGGCACAATTTGCTGGTGTTTACACTTCACTCTGCCCATTCTGTTGATTTCCACCCCAGGTATTCAGTTCCCCACCGCAGCTGTCTCAGTGCCAAATGGATTTTTCTGGGCAGCACCAGTTGGCTTCAGCTGGTGGGCTGGTCCTGCACTGAGGCAGGGGCTGGGCACACCCTCCCCTTCTCTGACAAGCCACAGCAACAGTTAGTGGCATCGTGACTTTCCTCTCAAGTCTTTCTGCAGCTCCTCTGGCAGAGCCTCCAGACAAACCTCTGTGATTCAGTGTGCAGGAAAGAGAGGGAATTGGCAGCTAAAGTGCAGGGAATGCAGCAAACAGCTCTTGGAATAATGGATGTAATGCTCATAGTACATTCTTCCTTCACTAGATATGTATTGAACTTAGGCTTTGGTTCCCATCCAGTAAGTTGTCACTATCAGCATAAACTCTATTAAATACACAACTAATTGTTTCATACTGGGGCTTGAGCTGCTGAGTTCTCTATAGACACAGCATCCCAGCTTTTGTCCCCAAAAACTTAAATAAGGGTAATTTTCCTTTGACTGCACATCACAGCCAGCCTACAGTGTCTTTGCTTTCTCATTAAATGTGTTCACTGCTGAATGGGGAAGGAAGAGGTGTTACCAAGAATGTTTCATAAACCAGCAAACACCATATTTGGACAACTCAAGGCCAGTCCTTCCCCCTGGGAATGTCTGCCTGCAGTGGTGGTGCCAGTGGAAGGGTGAGGAACATGGAGGGTCATGTTTCCTACCTGGTTTCAGAGGGTTTCTTCTCAGCTTTATTCAGTAGCTGCATTTCACAGCTCCAGTTTGGAGCAGACTCTCCTCTGGGCTAATCCTTTCCAGCTCTGCAGGGATATAATCACACCCACTTTTCCTAAGAGGACTAGTATTGATCCCAGAGGCCACCAACACCTCCTGCTTTCCAAAGGTGTTTGTTCTCCCTCTTGAGTGCGGAGCTGCTGCTTTCCAGCACTTAGCAGAGGCTCCCCAGCTCCATTTCAGAGCTGCACCAGCAGTGCCAAATCTACTTTTCTAAAGCATCTTAAATTGAAAACAGGATGTGAATTGCTCACTTGGCTTCCTACCTAATGTGAGGAGAGAGGTGGACCCAGGAGAGATATAAGTCTTTATGTTCAAAAGACACAGTGTCCAGCAATTCTGGTTGAACACCAGAAATCCTTTCACACCTAAAGTCAGTCCTGAAAGGACAGCACAGTACTCACTCATTGCAAAGAAAAAACATGAGGTGGTTTCAGAGCAAGACTAATAACAAACATTGATGAGAGTTCCTGAAACCGTTCCTGGATACCTTCCAGTGTAATGGGATGACTGGCTGAGAAGTGCTCCAGAAGCTTTGCACAGCTAAGGATGGATTTATCTCTCACTACAGCTGACTGCTCTGGAGAGCTGCAAGGCAGCATTTGCTCAGATCCACAGTGAGTGAAGGGAAGATTTTCCACATCCAGCTCCTGCCCTGCCTGCTTTGGCACAACTTTCAAACTCAGACTCTGGCAATGGAGGAACCTTGTACCAAGAAAATCTAATTGCTGTAATCTGCCTCCCTGCTTAGTGAGGAGAGCAGTAAATCTTGTAATTTCATGTTTTGACTATGCACTGACCTAATGCCTAGAACTTTCTGGGAGGTCTCCAGCTGGATGTGTTGCTGTGTGCCAAGGATCTGTCACTGCTGCTAATCTCCTTTTTATGAATGGCTCTGTCAGTTGGGAGATGAATCACCAGTGGGTAACATCACCAGACATCACTCGGAACGAGTCACCCTTGCAGTGAACAATCCACAGTCTGCAGCACTTCATGGAAAGCAGGAGTTTCTTCAGGTGCTGAGGATGAATCCCAACAGTCTCATAGCCATGTGACAGCCAGGCATAGTTTCAGTGACAAAGGCACCCCTTGCCAGCCTGGGAGGCTCTAGAGAGCCAGGACAGACTCACTGTGTGTGCTTCTGGCTCACAGGGACCTTGCTGTCACCCACCTGTGCAGATTTTTTGCAGAGCATTTCACCATCAAGAAACCTGAGGGTGTGAGGAGAAGCTGGGCTGGGGTGAGCAGAAAACCAGGCTGTAGCTCCCTGCCTGTGTGCATCCCTGAAGTGCACTAGATTTTCTGTTGTAAAGTTCCGTGGAAACTTGTAACATTTGTAGGAGCCACTAGTAAACCTCCTAAGTCAAACTCCAACCCACTGTTTCAGCTACACCTGTGGTCTCTCTTGATGGTTCTACTAAAAATGGACACAAGTTATTTGCAGCAGGAAGCACCTGACATCCCTTCTCCCACTCCATGGCTCTTTAACCCTTAGCTCCCCTTCTCTGCTCACTCACCATGAGTTTGGACTGTGTTCTTCCCTGAAACACAGTTTTCTGATGTTATTTTGAGGAAGGCATTTTAAGGCATTTTCTGCCCATAAGACCCTGCACATCACTCCATGTCACCTCATGTCCTCCCATTTCCGTCACCTGATTGTGCAGACATCTGTATCTGTATCATTGCAAACTATAACAAAACATTTTCTTTGGAAGCTTTTCAATTTTAATAAATAAGGGTTCCAAAAGTGCATCAGGGCTCAGGAGACAGGGATTCTGTTTCTGGGATGATGTTCCTACAGCCATACTGAGGGACTGGTACCGTTTCTGAGGCTAATGGCTGTGCATCTGCCCCTCCCAGTTGTTGCTGGTTCTTTGTTTCATTATAAAAGATACTGAAACATGAGAAAAACTGCCATAGACCAACACTGTGAATTACAACCCATGGATAAGGCAGGCATTTAATCCCCTTTAACTTTTGCGAACAGGTTGGAATCTCATTCAGCTCCAGACAACCACTGCTATTATAAACCCAACCTCTGCCTTGCCAGTTCCTCTCATGTAGGAAACTGCTTCTATAGGAGAGAACAGGAACTAAATCAGAATGTAATCCCTATGGCTTAATACCATCATGCATGAGTCACCCTGACAAATTAAGTAGCTGGCTGCATTACTGCTCAGCAAGTTAAGGATTCATTTCATGCTTGACAGAAGAAAACATTGCCCAGATGCCATCCTCCATCGAGTGGACGTGCAGGGAAATGAGATGGGATGAGGAGCTTGGAACTTGCCCGTGGTCACTGGGGGCAGTGCTTTCTCCAGTTGCAGGTTTGCAGTTGGACTTCTGTGGGGCTTCAAGCAGAGCATTTCTTCCTTTCACCTCTTCTATGTGATTGCAGGCACAGTTTGGAGAAGAGATTTCAGTGAGGGATGGAAATCTCCCCTCTCCCTGTGTGCATGTTCACTGGGTGCACTCTTATAGCTCAGCCAAAGATTTCTTCAGACTTTATGCAGAATACTTGAAATAAAAGGAGAAAAAACAGTCAGTCCACTGACTTTTAATCTCTGCTTACATGGCATAAGGATAATCCCATTGGGTCTCTGTGGGTGCTCAGAGAGTAAAAACACAACAAGGAGAGTGATGCTGGTCCCAGTCCCATCTTCCAGTGGGAGTCCTAGTCCAGCCTGGAGCAGGGTGACCACCACTAACCAGCATGTAGTAGACCCTCAGTGTCATGCAACCTTTCGCAGGTTTTTTTACTTTAATTTACTTTATTTTGAGTATTACTCAAATTACTTTAATTTGAGTAATTCTTTATCAGCAGCATCAGGTTGGTGCTGATAAAGGGGCAGGATAAAGCCAGCAAGGGTAGAGCTCCAGCCAAGCTCTCTTGGGCATAAACCAAATCCTCCCACCCCAAAATAAACACCATAAACCAAATCCTTCCACCCCTACGTAAACATATCAACCATTTACTCTGTTCCTACCTTTGCTCTGACAGCAGGGCAGGGCCTGACACAGGACCTGCGTTGATGTAGTCTGGCTCATCATCCGGGCTCTCTGTCAGCGGGGCTGTGGGTGAGGATGGGAAGCACTCATCAGTGAGTGGGTTGACGTAAAAACACAGACCACCAACACAAGTGTCCTGCCAGTGTTTAGTCTTTAGTGCTGATATGGTTTTGTGCCTGGGCTAAGAAACCTCTGGGCTAAGATCAATGTCAAGGTCTCCTTGAAGAGGCTTCAAAATGGTCACAGCAAATTTGCAAACACTCTGGAAGCATCGAGCCTGGGCAGATCTTCAGAGCCAAAAGAGATTTAATCGAGAGAGTGTGCAAACAGGAATCAGTTTGCCTAGTCAACTTTCACAACAGAGACACAAAGATCATAAACATATATATATGTACACTCCCCACTATCTCCCAGGCCAGAGCTCCCCCCATGTCTCACAGGAAGCCACACATTTGATTAAACAGCAGTTAAAAGGTCAGCATGAGAAATAGCCTCCCTGATTACAGCAGGAGAGTCAAGGGCTGACCCCCTGGGTGTGTGCACACAGTTCTGTGTCACAGGGGATTACACGGCTGTGCTTGCACTGGGGCAGCCTCAAATGTAAGAGGATATAAGACCTCTGTGGTCTTAGCATCCGTGGTCAGGGTTTAGGTACAGCCACCCAAATGGTGGCTTTTGAGTATGAGAAACACCACATCCCGACAGAGGAGCATTCAGTTACAGGAGTGTGTAGCAATTTGCACATTGTCTTGGGTATTTATCATGGGCAATTGGGGAAAAAATTAAGGGTGATGGCTGTGTGGCATGGTCCATACTTGTGTGGTGCACCAGGCACCCTGCCCCTGAGCCCCATCCCCACACAGCAAATAACAGCTGAGAACATACCTTGCCCTTGCTGGAGTTTCCATGTATGTATCACCATGCTGTTCTCATAGTCTACAGCGTTATCTGTGACAAGAAGAGTTTGGACAGGATGATGCTGAACAGCAAATGGACTAAAAAGGGGCCTTTGTGAAACCCCCCTCCTGCCACTGCACCCTGACTGCACCAGGCATGTGGCTGAGTTTCCAGCCAGGACAGATCTGCTGATGCTGCCTCATCACTTTTCCAGCCCTGGCCACATGCCTGGATATCTGCAGGCACGGATGGGGATCAGACGGGTCCCTGCTGCTCCTGCCTCCTCTAATCACTCTGCATAAAGCCAGGCAGGAGCAGGGCAGGCTTTAGCAGTGCAGAAAGCGTGTGTTGACTCACAGAAGGAAACCAAACCAACTTCTATTTTGATTGCAACATCCCAGGACTGACACTGTAAGCCTTGAAGGGACACTGTGGTCCAGCGTCATCCTCCAGAAGCTTCCTGGCTGTAGCCTTCTTGTGCTGGATGTGGTGAGAACCCTGAGCTAGGGGGTAGAACCACCGCCAGCTTGGCTGTAGCAACACCAAAAACCTAGAGATACAGACCCCAAAGCTCCTGAATTGCTGCAGAAACCACCAAGTCAAAGGGATCGGGGGGAAGTATCACCACATGCATTTTCCTGGGAAGAGGAAATGCTCCAGGCCTGCTCTGTGCATGCAGCAGCCCCTGTGCTCCAGCTCCATGGCACAGAGCTGGTAGGAAGAGCTGAGCTGTGAACAAGCAGGTTTCTCTCAGCTAAGCAGGTCACCATCCCTCTCTGCACTTTGTGTGACACACACAAATCATGACAACGACACACTTACCTGGATCAGAGCCCTGAGATGTTCCAATAATGACATTTTCATAGGAATAGGAGTCCTCATCTTTCTCTGATGGAGAGAAAAAAGAGGAGTGACCTGGGAAGATCCCTCAGCACCTGCAGGAGGGGGCTGTTTCCCACAATGAAATCTACATTAGCTAAAACATTTTGGCCTGTGCTGACCCAGGGATGGGGTATCCCATTGCAGTGGAATCAGGTGGTCACTGCCACAAGAGGACCATCACCAATGGCTTTGGGCTGTCCCGTTTATAGGCAACAGGTGGACTGAGGGGGCCTGGATATTCTTCAATCCTACAGCTCTGCTACACCCTTTTAATGAATGTGTCTCCTGGAGCCACACTTGCTTCAGGCTGTACACAGTGATGCATAGACCGGAACAAGAACAGTCTCATGAGCTCCCTGAAGCCATGGGACAGTCAGGCTGGAGAAGGAACCCACCTGGCTTGCCTGGAGTCCTATCGTGGGGTGGAATGAAGAGCCTGGTGCAGTTGTAGTAGTAACCCAGAGATATGGGCTCCCTGTGAGAAGAGAAGCACTGTTAGCTCCTCGTGCCCAGCACAGGAGGAGCTGAGCTTTGGGAGCACCAGGAGAGCACGGGGACCAGCATGGCTCCACCTGGCCATGCTGGCAGCAGCACTGGGTACTTACACATAGGCAGCATCTTCTTGCAGGTAATTCTCTGCAAGAAAAAGGGTTTGCTATCAGCACCCCACCATGGCATCAACCCAAAGAGCCATCCCTGGGCACAGCCAGACAAACCCCGCAGCACAGACACAGCCCACATCCCCAGCAGCCACAAAGCCTGTCCACAGCAGAGCCAGGTGGCTGCAGCAGGGGGAGGCAGCCCTGATCCACCCCAGGTCCTGAGAAAACCCTGGCTCACCACTTCTCATGGACACATCCTGCCAGCTGGCAGGGAGATGGGGAACATCCTCCCCAGCTTGGGAAAGGAGAGCACAGCCCCACACACCAATAATCCTCTTAGGGCAAGCTCCAGGTCCCACTGCCCTGGGAGGGAGCAGGGGGCTTGGGAGCATCCGTCCCTCTCCACTCTGCTTGTTAATCAGATCGGTGTGTGTCTTACAAAGCAATCTCTAAATTGACCAAGCCAGAGCTCTGCCAGCTGCAGTGCCAGCTGCCTGTGCACTCCCTGCCAGCTCCCATCCCCTGGGACCTCCCATCCCTACAGCAGCTTTCCTTCCCAAAACCCTAGACATGTGGCTGCAGCATTTACCTGCTAGAAAATTCTCGTATCTGGACTTGTCCCTGCTCCCTGGGGACAAAAGAGGGGCACATTACACATGAACTCAAGCCGAGTGATGGGATCTTTAAAGTCCCTACCAACCCAAACCATTCTGTGATTCTGTGATTCACTGAATCTGGGTCTGTCCCAGAGAGCTGCTCACCATATCCAGTGTGACAGGAAGCACTGAGCTCCTCGGTGGATTTCCTGAAAGAGAGAAAAGAGACCTATAATCCCAGGTCTGAGCAAACCCTGCCAGCAGTTACACATCATAAGGACCATCCATGAAACCTCCCTGTGAGGTTATCAACCAAACACATGGAGCAAGAATTTGGGGTAATATCCCAAGATGGGAATAACTGTGTTTGAATATGGCAGCAGAGTTATTGTGGCTGTGTAGTTCCTGGGGGTTTTGGTGACGGGGAGAAGGGGATTTATCACATCAAACTGCTTATAAGCGAATAATGGCCATTTCTTTTCCATGATGCATTTATTATGTATAGCCACAGCTCATTTCCTTGGGTTTGATTTAATCAGTTGCCAGAAGAATGCAGTCAGACTGAAGAAAATCCAGAAAAGGTCTAAACATACTGTTGATCATCAATAAATGAAGCAATCTGATTGAGTTAAAGATGTCCCTGCTCCTCGCAGGGGGTTGGACTACATGACCTTGAGAGGTCCCTTGCAACCCAAACTATTCTTTGATTCTAAATACAGCCCAAGCCACATCTGTAGGGCCCAGAATGCAATCCCAAATGTTCATATATGTTGGGTGAATTTCCCCCAACCTTGGCTCTGGAGCTAGATGTTATTTGAGTTTTTTACCTACCTTGCTATTGATAAGTTTTCAAGTTCCTTGTTTTTTTCCAGCCTTCGGGTTGCAGCTGGCAACAACAAAATTATCATGTTAATTATTATGGCAGCAGCAGATACTTCAAAGAGCACAGAACATCCACCAGAGTGGAATCCCCGAGACTGGCAAGCATTTTCCTAATGCATCCTAAAATAGCTTCCAAATTGTTCCTTGAATGTTCAAAAATGGTCAAAACAGGAAACAACCAGAGGAAAAGCTGGTGTCTGTGCAGACCGCAGAGCTGCAGACACTTGCTGGAGGAAGCTACAATCCCAGCTGCTGCCTTGTCACCTGTTGTCCCCCAAACCCGCTCAATTTGGGAGCCATTCCCCTCCCTCCACACTGCAAGGTGCAGTCAAGAGCTTTGGCTGGGCTGGGATGAAACAGAGACTTGTAAAGGGGTTAAGGTCCTAGGGCAGGGCAGAGCCATCTGCAGGCAGACGCATTTCACAAGGACCTGGCAGCTGCTCGTTGTGATATAAAACTCAAAAGGTCAGTGCTGAACCCAACCTGCTGCAGGAAGCAGTGAGGGGGGATGATGAATGAGTCACCCCTATCACCCACACCTTCATTTTCACAGGGTGCACAGCATGGTTCCAAGAACCCCAGCAGCTGAGGTGTCACTTTTCAACATCACTTTAGTGAATTATTTTCAATGCTAGGGGCATTTTTTTCCTAGAGCTCACAATTCCCATCCCTAAAAGCAATTAAGGTGGGTACGCCAATCCAGGCTTCACCATTCTGAAGTTTACTTTCCCCCTGTTCTATGCATGCAGGGCCCCCACACCACAAGGCAGGAGCCACATGAAATATTCATACTCACTGCTATGGGATCGAATCACCTCAAATCTCTGCTGGCTGTCGAGCCTGGAAAAAATAGCAGTACAACCTCAGCTGAATTTTGGGATTTATGACAAGGAAAAGAGATACAAGAGACCTCACAGTTTGGTGAGTGGATGGCAGAGAGCACCATGCTGGGCTTTGTGACATGCCAAGCTGCATTGCTCAGCATGTCAGGCAGGGCCTGTTTGAGCTGGGAGCATCTTCCTGGACTCTTTGATCCTTTAAAGGCAAGATGTGTTTTTGTACCACTGGTAGAACAGCCAACTAAGGAAAGGATCCAGGGATGAGGAAAACATTATTCAGGTAATTCCCATTCTGATGCTTCAGCCACCAAAGGTCAGAAGAGCCTTTTTACCCACAAAAAAAAAAAAACCCGGATGTTCATGCATGAAATGGCTTCAAACCACACTGCTTCACCTCCACTGCTGCCTCTGACCCTCCCAGCATTCCTGAACATCAACGTGAATAAAATAACATTATCAATGATAAAAATCCACCCATGCCCAGTAACCTCTTTACTTTTTAGTTAACAGAAAAGCTGCTTTTCAGAGCATGAGAGGATTCAACTCCTTTTCTACTGCAGCTGTTTGTACACAGGCACTTATTAATTCCAATTTTGAGAACCCTTTCCCCCTTTTCACCATCCCCGGCCAGGATTCATGGCACAGGGCAGGTGGGAGACGTGTCAAAAGACCCAAACATGGAGTCAAACCCCTTTGCTTGCAAGACACCCAAACCACACCTCTAAAAAGAGCACACACCACCACGAACCTGAAGTCAAACCATCTAATCCAGGTATAAATTTCAAGAAGTTGGGACAATTCAAAAGGAGTGCATGAGGGATGGAGCCTGCAGGGGACAGAACCTTCAGTGGCTGCTTCATCAGTCTGCAATAGATCACTCTGGAGCTTTTCCCCTCAGAAACAAGCACCCCAACCCCTTGAAGGCCTTTGCAGAGCCCCATTGCACCTTGTTTGCTCCTGTAGCAAAGCTTACAACCCAAATTTTCTTTTTTTAATACCATTTATTGTGGTTTGTCTGTTGCTGAAGGAAATAAGGGGGGTGGGTGTGTGTACACTGCATTTCCTTCATTTCTTGTGCTGCAGGTCGGTGGTTGCTCTGGTGCAGAGTCCCACCAGTACTAGGCAAGGGCAATTTGCTTCTTTACGAAGTAACCAACCTTCCTAGCTCATCTCAGGGCACAACAGGACAGGATAAGAACTTGCCCTTCTCTCCTTTTTCCAACTAGTTAATGACTCACTGACAACACTGTCAGAGCCTCAATTTCATTTTGGATTTTTCTTTGTAAAGGCATTGCCTCTTCAGCAGCACCTTAGGCTCAGGCACACTGCCTTGCACACCCCATCCTGGTATTACTTTATTTTATAGAAACCCAGATTTCAGCTTGGCTCTGGCTCTGGGGCTCACCCTGGAGCTGTTTGGGGAAGAAACAAGATTGGGAAAGGCAACTTACTGGCTCCTCTGCTCATTCAGCTGTGTCTCCCGTTTGGTAGCTGGAAGACAAGGGAACAAAAAGCTCTTAGAAAGGATGACTTGGGAGTTAGAGATCAGAAAGGCCAATAAAACAAATTCACAAAACTTCTTCAGCACTTCAGGGCGGCAGAGGCAGCGAGCAGCAGTTGCAGCAGGGTTTTGATCAAACTTTTTGAAACCATGTTTAAATTGTGGTTTTTGTCTCAAACCCTGCAAAGCAAAGCAGCCAGTCCTGTCCCCAAACCCTAAAATGCAGCCTCTCCCCCACTGAAACCCACCCAGTGCTCGGAGCGCACTCGAACCCCACTGGGTGCTCACCCTAGTCTCTATATGAATTTATCCTCCAGACTCCCCTTCCATGCCTGCCTTCTCATGTCCCAGACCCTCTGCAGGATCTGTGTAGCTGGAGCTGATCTCCTGGTGGAGTCCCAAAGCCACCCACGATGACCATGAAGAGCAGTGTGCAGCCCACAGTGTTTCACCCACCCAGGAAGGGCTGCTGCAGTTTTGGGTGCTCCTTCCCCCCCGGCTCTCTGCCAGAGCTCCTTCACTGCTCAAGCTGTGGGAGCATCCCAGCAAGGGCACATGGCTGAGCACAACCAAATCCACACAGAGGGGACATTCCAAGAGGAAAGCCCAGCCAGGGCAGCAGGCAGGACCCCAGATCCCACAGGCAGGACTTACCAGAGAGCTGGCACTTGATGCAGAAGCTGACAACTGCCCCGAGCAGCATCAGCGCCGCGGCTGCCCAGAGCTCCGGCTGCACCATGGCCAAATCCAGCCTGGAACAGGGCGAGGGACACCGTGAGCTGTGGGGGCACACGGAGGTGTGAGGCCATCCCTCAAGAGCTTCTACAGAATTACAAAATCACAGGGCTGGAAGAGACCTCCAGGATCACCAAGTCCAACCCATGCCCTAACACCACCTCAACTAAACCATGGCACTGAGTGCCACACCCAATCTTTTTTTGAACACATGCAGGGACGATGACTCCACCGCCTCCCCGGGCAAATGATTCCAGAACTTTATCACTCTCGCAGTAAAAAACTTTTTCCTGACATCCAACTTAAATTTCCCTTGGTGTAGCCTGAGATTGTGTCCTCTTGTTCTGTCAGTTGCTGCCTGGAAAAAGAGACCAAACCCCACCTGACTACAACCACCCCCAGGTACTTGTAGTGAGTGATGAGGTCTCCTCTGAGTCTTCTTTTCTCCAGGCTGAACAACCCCAGCTCCCTCAGTCGTTCCTCACAGGGCTTGTGTTCCAAGCTCTTCACCAGCCTCGTCACCTTCCTTTTACCTCCAAAGAACCTCGTGCTGTTTGCCCTCACAGTGCCATGGAGCTGGGAGGCTGCTGAGGATGCAAGAGGGACTTTTGGGTCGTATGATGTGGCAGCAGAGGCGATGCCTTCTCCTGTGCTGCTCCGAATTACTCATTCCCAATCCCCAAACCCACACTGCTGCCATCAAACGCTGTCAGCAGATGGTAATTTTTTAATATCTAGAAGAGAGGGCAAAAGGGAGGCACTCGGCAATATTCAAACAATGAAGACCTTTGCACAATGTGCTCTGGCTCTTTGCTGCAGCTCAGAGTGACTTCCAGTGTTAAATTCCCCATGCCTTTTTCTGTATTAAGCTGGCTCAGCCACTGGCTCTTCCCCTCCTTCCCATGACAGGCTTTTCCACAAACAGCAGCTAACATTTTTTAACAATCAGCATGATTTGGCTTCAACTTCCTCCTTTAAAATATGAAACATACTATAAATGCCACAGAAAGCAGCCCACTGGCACTGAGATGGATCATTTACCCCATTCCTATTCCCCAGGGCCAGATTTTCCTTAGTTACAGATTATTTTAATTTATTTTTGTTTTTAATAAACTTTCTTTTCTCCCTAGGATTGGAGATGCTTCAGCTTGCCAAAGGCCAGTATGTCATCACTCTGGCTGGCAGGAAGCTTTTCTGCTGCCTACCTTCAATCTCACTTATTACAACTTAAGCCTGGCTTGTTTGGTGAATGGAGGAGGAAAGATATATTATAACAATTAATAATTAAAATAATTCAACATAGTGAAACAAATGTCAGTAGCAGACAACAGAAAGCAGAAGCTTGATTCTGCCCTGCTCAGCACCTTCTGCCTCTGCTTGATTCAAGTGGAATAAACATTTCTCTGCCCAAACTCTGCAGAAGTTTGAAAGTTGCTCTGACAGCCCGTTCATGTCAGAGAAAACCCAAAGCCTCCTGCGGCAGATGAGCCTTGTGGGTGCTGAGCAACATCCTCCTGTCCCTGCCAGGCACTTGGCACAGCAGTTGAGCATGGTGGTGGGAGGTTTGTGGTCCAGTTTGCCATTGAAGTCTCAGTCCTGTGCGAGGGTCCTAATTATCAGGGCATGGTGAAAATAATCATGGTGTAAATCAGCATGGGGCAGGGAAAGGAGAGGAAGGGAAGTCCCTCATTTCCACTCAGACAGAACCTTGAGCAAAGCAGGGAGCAATGGCTAAAGGGGTTTGGTGTCAGCATCCTCTCAGTGGTTCCCAAACACAGTCTGGCTGCCCAGAAGTGACCTCAATGAGGCTTTGAGACCACTCTGTGCTTGGGAACAAACTGGATTTATTCCCACTCTGTTCCAGGCTCCCTGGGCTCCCCAGGACCCGCAGTTCCCAACACTCTCCAGCATGGCTTTGCCCCATAGACCCCCAGGGGCCTCTCTTTCCCTGCACAGATTTTTGCAGCACTTTCTGAAGATGAGATGAGTTGTTCTAAATTTACTTGCCCAAACCTCCACAGACCCACCCCAGAGGCTCAGGACTAGAATCCAGCAGAGCCTGGTCAAAACCATGTGGTTTCTCCCATCATTTTTCCTTTGCTCAGCATCCCCCATGGAAATGATGAGCTGTGGATCATCTCTAAAGTATCTCCAAGAGACAGCTGAAGGAAGTTAGCCCAATGCTGGTGAACAAAATACAAAGGGCTGCAATGCTGCTGCTTTGTTTGAGGGTTTTCTGGGGTCTTTTTGCTTTTTTTTTTTCCTCTCTTTTTTCTCTTTTAAGTGAAGGCAAGGCAGAGCTGAAGGCACCTTACTACACTGACCTAGTTTGTCCCGCTGCATGGCAGGTCACCTTCTCCCTTCCAGAGCCAGTTTTATTTCAGTCACAGGCAGTGACGCAGCAAAACCCGGCTGCTCCCGAGCCTGCACTCCCCAGGGACACAAAAGGTGGCTATTTGTGGGGCTGATGAACAAGACATGGTGTGTCCCACCCCAGTCACAGCTTTATCCCCCAAGAAAGCCCCCAAGTCACACACACACCATCAGCCTGGAGATCATTTGTGCTCCCCAAATACCCAAGTCCACGGAAGATCCTTTTTTTTTGGTACAAGCCCTACTCTGGTAAGGAGCTGACAGAAGGAGGTGATGAATAGATTTATGACAAGCAGAAGGCTGGAAGCACTTACTTACGGCTGGCAGGATATAAATAAAATATTTGGAAGGCTGAACGTGCTTCCCTGCGCTCTGCCTTGGGGAGTCAGAAAGGAGAACAAGTAGATTCATCCACAGAGGTCTCTGCACAGAAGGACGTGTGGAGTTCAAGGATGGCCAGCCCTGCTTTCAAAATGCTAAACTCAAACTCCAGGAGAAAACAGGTTCCCATCTAGTTTAGGAGTGACACTCGGCTAGTGTCGCAATGCCCTGTTCTCTCTTCTCCTTTTGTCTGTTTTTCCCCTTTTTGTACACCCCGAGCACCATGAGCCCATAAATCCCCCAGGAGCAGCTGCTTTGGACAGGCAATTCCCAGGACAGAAACACACTGGGGTCTGGATACAGCTGTGTTCTCCTTCAGAGGGGGAAGCTCGTCTTCTCTGGCCTCAGATATTTTTAGCAATCAAGGAGATAAGCTTTTTCTGACTAAAAAAAAATGGGAAGAATTAACGAACTTGCAAAAGCTTATCCACTCTGTGCCAGGTCTTGTCCGTCCTAATTTAAGGATTCGCCACAGTAACAAGGCTCACTATGAAGATCCAAGGGAAAGAGAGGTGGTTTGATCCAGGAAGACTAAAAGGTCTCCTGCTTTTAATTCCACTGAAATGCACAGTAAGAGCACATAGACACTCACTGTCCATCTGTCCAAGAGCAGCACAGCGAAGTGAGAAAAACTTTTGAATTGAAATAAGACAATTCTGGCTTATAAAATGAATTAATATTAGCTGGATATGCACAGGCTAGAAATAAAATTTCTAATGGATGGAAAGTCTGGAAGAACTTTCCAAAAGCAGCAGAAGAGGCATGAAGCTCACTAAAAAAAAACCTGCAAGAGCACTTAAAGTGAACTTTAACTTTTTGCTGAGAAAACAGGAGAGTGAGAAATGTGTTGATGTGGCCTCAGCAATGCCTGGTTTTCCATGAGATAATTTCTGATGAAGACATTTTACACCTTTGCAGACATCAAGTCCACCCCTGAGTTCACATTGCAAGATAAAGACTAAAATAATGTATTTATATTACGTATTATATTTATCAAAAAATGCCCAAAAGGCAAATATTAACCAATCACCTTCTCTCCCCTCTGGAAAGTGTTGTGGTCTGCACCAGTTTGCAGTAAATTAATTCTAATTCAGGCTGGTAGGATGAGTCACTGGAATGAAATATGAAGTGAAGAATGTATTTAAAGACTCACCATATGAAATTCAGCACACTGACTTGTTGAACAGATGCAATATTCATCTTGACTCAATGTCTCTAACGTATCTAAGAAAAGCAACTCCACTTTCTGTTTGCCTGTGTGGCACAGATTGCCACAGAAAGTCCCATCAATTCAGAAATTAAAGTCTCAGACATAGGAAGCTCCTGAGGCTGGAATCACTTCAATGACCAGCACAGCTGGTCCAGAAAAGCTCCTTTCCAGAGGTCTGCACATTCCATTTCCTACCAGATTTATGTGTCAGGCTTCTTAGGAAAGCTGCTGCCATAGAGTTGAAGTATGGGGTTTTTACAGCTATTCAGGCGGATCAGGCTTTTATGCCAACAGATGCATTTCAATAGAACATATGATAAGAGGGGAAAATTAAAATTGATAAACCAACTTTTACATTGATTCTAACTTTGGAAAACGCTTTAATAAAACCTTGGGTGGAAAATACAGTGCAAAACCCTAATCACAACAGGCATGGCAGCACAAGAAGGTAACTCCCAGACATATCTTGTCTGTAGCTTCCCCTACAGGTTCCAGGCAGCACCAAAGCCTCACAACATCATTCACTTCCACTGGGAGCCCAGGGGATGCCAAGTTAGCAATACTATATACTCCAGAACTACGAAAATGAGCCAATCTCCCAAAAGATTATCCCAAAATTATCAAAACTCTTCTGCTGAATAATCCGCCTCACGGCCCACATTGAACATTGATCACACAAGAGAAAACTGATGCAAAGACAAATCTCCTCCCATCTAGAATTAGCAATTCCAAGCATTTACATGCAGTAAAATAAATACATTCATATCCATGAGGCCAGTCAGCCCTGAAATCCATGGAAAACCCAGGAAGTGTCATTGTAATCAGCTATTTTTAAGGATTTTTAAGGGCTTTGGAGGGGAGCAGCGTGGGCTCCAGAAGAAAATACAGAAGGACCATGCAGGGATGAGGGAAGCTCAGCACAGACTGAATCCTCCAGCGTATTTTAGAAGATGTGAATGCAGAAATAATGCAGTTAAACCCACGCTTCCATCAGCAGATGGACGAGGAGATGATATAAAGAACAGTGCTGTAAAACAGACAATCCAGGTTGTGTGGGATGGACTCTTCTCAGGGCCACAGGGGTCTAAATGCCTCTGAGAAAAGAGTTAGTAATTCCTACCTTGGGCTGGTGAAGGCCAGGAGAGCAGTGAGCAGGGAACATCCACCGCGTTACTTGCGGAGAGGTTTGACGAGGATGACATTGAATTTTTTTAAAGGCCACCGAGGGATCTCGGAGCTCAGTTGACACGCCGCTGTCCCCACAGCAGCCCCGAGCACCTCCAGGCAAGGCGCTTTGCTCTGCCCATCTCTCCCTCCCTCACGCACCTTACCCCACAGCCTCAGCCGCTCTACCCCATGTGGCACATCGCCTCCTGAGCCTGAGGGCCGCAGCTCGGAGCCGGGGCTGGAGCTGGAGACGGGGCTGGAACTGGAGACGGGGTTGGAGCTGGAGACGGGGTTGGAGCTGAGGCCGAGGTTGGAGCTGGAGCCGAGGCCGAGGTTGGAGCTGAGGCCAGGGCTGGAGATGGAGCTGGAGCTGGAGCTGGAGCCGGAGTTGGAGCTGAGGCCGGGGTTGGAGCCGGGTCTGGAGCCTGAGCTCAGAGCCGGGGCTAAGCCGGGTCTGGAGCCTCAGCTCAGAGCCGGGGCCGGGGCTGGAGCCTGGGCTGGAGCCGGTTCCTCCCCAGGGCTCTTCAGCAGTTTGTTGGTTTCCTGTCCCCTGTGAATCACTAACCCCAACATCCGCCCCCGGCCGGGCAGCCCCTCACGGCCCCTGAGGGACGGCGCTGCGCAAACCCGCCCGGGTCACTCTCCGCGGGCACAGGAAGAGGCTCGGACAGCGTGGAACCACACACGGCACCGAGGTCACGTCCCTGGGGGTTCACATGGGGCTGGTGCCCCCCAAAAAAGGTCAGTGTTCCTTTTAGCAAAGAGCCTTCACGGGAATAACGCTGCGCGTTGGAAGCGGCAGGTGCTGCCTGGGGAATCCCAAAGCAGGCCCAGCAAACTGCGAGCCCTCTCTTGGTTTTTACAGAAAATATTGTATCAAGCGTCAAAGGCAGCAAACAGCCCGAGGTGACCATTGCTGATGGTGAAACCCTGAGCTTCTGCCCAGCACTGTAAGAATAAAATCAGTTCTTATGTTTCAGCATTGGCAGTTTGCAGGCGGCAGGTACCATTTCACTGCTCTCTTAAAAAAAGTAATTCCTCAGCTCTTTTGGTGCTTGTATAGAATAGCGATCCATTCAAAAGAGGAAGGAGAACATAATGATTAATATGGAATTTATGTGCTGGCTTAGAGCCTTGTCACAGTCCATGAAAGAGGGGTTCTGCTCCAGCACCAGGGAAATCAGCACACACTCATCAGTGTGCACAGGAGTTACAACTGCAAACAAAACTTTTCATGCTGCTCTCACTAAGGCTCTACAAAGCCTCTCTGACATGTAAATTATTCAGTAAAGGGAAATTTCGTTATATTTAAATTAGGGTGCTTTGAAGCGGCCACAACCAGCCACCTACACCCAGCTCTCTGTGCGAGGAGGTGACTCTTCTAGCACAAAAATTATTATGGAGACAACTAGTTACAGTTTTTGCAACTCTGGGATGAAATCTGGCTATCAAGCTTTCAGAGGAAACGTTGCTTCAATGCGATAACTAACCACTGTATGTGCAAATAGACTTTCTCTCTTCCAATTCTAACCTGAGATGCAAAAGTAATGCACCTTCCAGAGCCATTCCCAGACAAAATCTGGGTGCTGAAACCTATCTTGAAATCCGTCTATGAACCAAAGATAAGACGAGGCAGACTCAGCTTTGAATTACTCACGTGGTTTCTGGGTGGTCTCTGTGTAAAGGAGATTGCAAAATGTGAAATGTTTCTTTCACTGCCAGAAGAGTTGCTACAAAATTGGCATTTTTAGCTGAGGTCTTAGTGATTAAGTAGTTTATTAACAGCTTACCAGCAGGGTTTTTACGTGTTCAAACAAAAGATGACAACAACAGTTTTGCAAAAGAGTTCTTTATAGCAGAACTGATAACTCTAAATATGCTGGAGACATTTAAAATTCATCTTTTGTACCCGAAATCAATTTCATCAGGAACAGCCACTGCTAAAAAGGTGCCACGTGTTTGTTTACTACAGGTTCTCTGGTGAGTCTCACAGCTTCAGGGATGACTCAGTGCCACAGTGTGGACTTTACCCTGGCTGGCTTGGGCTGCACCTTGTTACAGTCCCCAAACTGTCCCCTGATGGACCACTCAGCCTCTCCAGGGCAGCCAGAAGCTGCTCCTGATGCCCAAGGAGCAATGCAGCAGAGTCACCCCAGTGTGATATAACAGCTCTTGGGGAGATTGATGCCCTTTGAAGGCATTAGTCCTCTGGAGAGGACAACCACCTTGATTAGAGGATAATTACTGCAGCAGCACATGCCTCTGTGTGGATCCTATCTCCCTTCTTCGTATTTCTCCCAAGAAGGGCTGGATGTAAAGGTTTAGGATGAGTCCTCACTCCAAGCACTTTCCAGCACAGCCACAGGTTCTGCTCTTTGTGAGGCCAGACCAAGCCCCCTCCAACACACACAAAACAACCCCTCAGGCACCAAACCCAGCTTGGGAAACCAGGCTCTACCCTTGTCTAACCTTTCTCTAACCCCTCTGCCTCACTGAGACTTGCTGCTAGAAACCATTTCTGATTTGACAAAAGGTCAAAGACACAGGAGCAAACAGGTTTTTATCTGCTGTAGTAAGATATATAAACACCACATTATAATTTCACCTTTCATGTTCTTTTCAAAGCTCACCCATTTCAGCTTGGGTTTGTTTTCCCCCATAACAAAACACGTAGTTCCTACTCCTTCAGGCAGATTCACCAGGGCATCATCTAAACCTCACCTTCTGCACAGAGACACACAATGCTGGAAGGTTTGAGAAATCTCCATGTTTTCCGAGCTCCAACAGGCCCCAAGCTCACCAGCTTTGTGAGTCAAGCATTGCTGTGCACCAGCATCAAGCCCCTCATGCTTTGGGACAGAATAAGCACGTGTCTCATCTCAACCACTAATTAGGATTACAGTGCATTCCATTTGTTCAGCAAAATTTTCACAGCAGCTTTAATGCAAGCCACATCTTGGAGGAAGTTTTCTGATGTGCTGAAGTAGTGCTGGATAGTTTTGTATACACCCAGAAATGGCTTTTCTCTCTGCTGTAGTGGAACGAACCTTTCCCCAGGCAAAGGGGAAGAGCTGTCTCCTCCCCTGCCCCAGCTGCTCATCGGATCTCTCCGAGCTGAAACTGAAAGTGGCTCTGTTCCTGCTGAAGGAAAATAAATGCTGCTACCACCCAGTGGAAAGTCAGCTCACAGCCAGAATCTCTGGGTGCTTCACAAAACTTTGGCCAAGTAAACTTTGCAAAGACTAATCCCGAACATCCCTCTGGAGCCACAAAGCTTCCTGTTCTTATTCTGCTCAGTTCATCCTTGTAGACATAATAATTCTTAAACTTGAAGACAAAAACCTAGAAGGTTTGTATGCTTTTATTTGAATTTTTATACAGCAATACAAATTATACAGATTCGTTACAGTACAGATTTTGCAGGGGTTTATAGAGGTACTTTGTGAGTTTTTGGTTTATTTAAAAGAAAGAGGCAGATCTCAGGAGCACGGTGACATGAACAAAACCATCTCGTGGTAGGAAGCAAATCCTGACCACGGGGAACACTAACCTGGCTGAAACCTACTGGGCAGAAAGGTGGTGGCAGCATTCGCAGCAATAACATCCCGAAAACATCAACCCTGGAACACTCCAGAGCTTTACACAGGAACTGGTGAGCACACAGGTAAGAGGGTTGTTCCTGTAACAGCGCTGAAAGTCCTCAAAGCCCTTAGATGTACTTTGCTGCAGCAGGGACAGAAATGAGGGAAGCTGATGTCACACTGGACCTGCTGTTGAGCAGGTGATGTCATGGAACAGAGTCACCGCCACGATGGAAAAGGAAACCAGAAAATGCTTTAGATTTAGTCACTCAAACAGGTACAGTAAGATGAGGAACACGATCTCAGACCTAATAACGCCGACGCTACACACACTGTGACACGAGAACCTGATGGCTCATGTCTTGTGTCCATCTTGGGTTCCTGTGACAAGGGAGAACAGCAGAGCTTCCCTGCAGGCCCTAATGCACAGGAGAGGGGCTGAACATATAATGTCATCAAGGTATTGCTATTACTAATGTGCATCAGGCTTGAGAGTCAAGTGTCTGGCACTGAAGGATTAAAGCCTTTCAGCAAGCAGGGTCGAAAGTATGCATCCTAAATGCTTCTATTCAGTTTGGTTTAATACGGCTATAGCAAGTGCCATAATGAACAACAGAATAAATGTATGCACCAAATAAACATGTCTCCTGCCACTTTTAATATATTTTGTTCCTGCAGTGGATAAATGGCATTTAAGAGGAGTGAGTCAACAACCAGATGAGAAAATTCCAGTCTCAGCTGGAAATCAAATTCCTTTTCAGTCACAGAAACTCCCCTTTCTAAAAATTTAAGACAAGCAACACCAACCAAATTGCATCGCAAGAAGCCATCTCAGAGAAGCCCTTGAGAACTACAAAGGTAACTGATTCTACACTAGAATATGCTGGAATAGGTGAGCAGCCCCATTCCTTCAGAGCCTTTGCACTCAACTGGTAGTGAAACACAGAAATCATCAGAATGTAAAACATGAACTTAACACAGATTTCAAGATACTCAATGTTAGCAGCTCCTCGCCTGCGCTCTTGCTGAGTGTGAATAACCACAAAGGCTTCTGTGGACAGAGAGGGAAGGAGGGCAGTACAGAAAACCTGTGACTACGCCTTGGAGCCAACCTGACACACAGAGCCTGTGTCCAAAACACACCCAGGGGAACAGGGGGATTGCAGCAAAGTCACTCCAAGCAGATTTGTCCAAAGCAGGCAGCAGGCCAAGGGCTGCTCTGCAAGCTGCAACACACCATCGCTCTGGTTGAAGGGGTTGCATATGCATTCCAAAATTTGCTGGCTTTAGCATTAAATCTTTTTCTACAAAGAGGAAGGGTTGCAATATTACAGGATTTGCTCTAAAATTCTCACAATTTTATTGTCTTTTCTGAAGACAAGTCAGCAGCCAGTACTAAAGGTAGCAAATGCTCCTACTAGACTATGTGCTGAAGTCAGGATTGAAACTATAACAGTATTCATAACACAAGTTAAAAATATCAGTATCATTCAAAACTGCCCTGGGACAGCAAGCTTGGCCACAATCACCATCAGCCCTGGGACACGTGCAAAACTCCAGAAATTCACGGTCAGCACTGGAGACTGAGTAGTGGCAGCACATCTCAGAAGCAGGTGAACAAGTTGTTGATGCTTAGGTAAGCCAGTAATCCACACTCAAGGGCATGAATTTAACGTGACTCTACCATCACCAGCCTGTAATTTGAGTGTGTGAACACTCCTCCACCTCTTTCTTCAGCCATCAGAATAACCTTGATGGCCACAAGCACAAAGAGCCCCTCTCAAAAGTTGCTCCAGGCTTGCATAGCCCGGCAAGTCGGCAACACACCCGTGCCAGCACTGGGTGCTGCCCTGAGGACTGGGATGAGCTCTCCCAGGGGCATTCCTGAACTCAGGAGCTCAGTGGGGATTATTTTCTGGTGGTTGACAGCAGAGTTTTGCAGCACATTAAATGCTAGTGTTCACTGCTGCAGTGTCCAACAGCTCTTCCAGACTCCCACCTTCCCCACCTGCAACCAAACTGGAGAAACACAGCAAAGCACTTCCTACAGCAGCAAAGCAAACTCTGTTTCAGTTCCAAAACCTGCTTGGTGCCTTCCTGCCTTCAGTTTTGTTTATTTTTCCATGTTTAAGCTGGAA
The DNA here is from genome assembly GCA_013397955.1 of Grantiella picta. NCBI lineage: Eukaryota > Metazoa > Chordata > Aves > Passeriformes > Meliphagidae > Grantiella > Grantiella picta. The sequence continues at coordinate 119,881 of VZRM01002461.1, forward strand.
GAAAGCTCTACACAGCTGCTAGAAATAACTGAGTGAGAACATGAATTCACAAAGTGAATGATCCATTTGACTGAGGTACCTCCTCAGCCTGGGCTTTGCCATGCCAGTCTTAGCTTTAAGCTGCAGGTGAAGTTAAGCATTACAGGTTAAACCTCAACTGCTTTTGCTGGTGGGATGGGAAGAAAATAATCTTGCTGCCTCCTACTAAACTTAAATGCCACATCCATATATTAAATATGATTGTGTCAAGTGTTATCACAAACTGGTTTGATAAGCTTCTGTATAGGAAAATGTTCATCCACTAAATTTTTGAAGGAGGGAAGGAAAAAGGACTGGAGGAGTCTGACCCTGAGCCACTTGGGAAGCACAGTGTGGAATGCTCCAAAGAAACCAGGCAATGGATGCTTGCATAGGAAAAAATAACTAAAAAAATAAGACAACACAATGATTTTGGGATCAGGCTGCATTCACTAGTGGGAAGCCCTTGACCAAACCAGTATTAGCAGATACAGAAAAAGGCATCTAGAACTAGGATGAGCCATTTGCCATCTCTCTCACTCATCAGGGTTCCTTTTCTCCATGCAGTGATGAAATTCCTGCTTCCAGCAGCACCAGTTTGACAGAGCAGCTGTGGATAAGCTGTGGAAAGAGCTGCAGGGGACCAACTCCCAGACAGCCCTGCTCTTCCACAGACCTCAGGCTGGCAGGCAGGACAGCCAGGTGCTGTCACACAGCTCTGGCAGTGGCTTCAGAGCAGCACTGGACTCTGTCAAGCTGTCCTAAGAGGTCTAAAGAGAGGGTGGACTGAATAGCTGGAAGCAGGAACATTTCCCATCATTTCAGGCTATGGAAAGCAGTAAAACCAGCAGGGAGGTCAGAGCTCATTTCCTCAATAAAAACATGGCTCTGCTCCTTTCAACTTACCCTACAGTAAGCACATACTTCAAAGCCACAGGGCAACAGCCTCCTTAACCATTTATGCCTAGTGGGAAACAGGTCAGTTGGAAAAGTTCCACTTTGGTGGAAGTGGGCAAGACAGCAGTAGTTGATCCATTTACTGTCTCAGCATAAAGTGCACAACACTGCTTAGTACTCACACTGGAAGTGCACATCCTGCCTGGTGCTGAGCACAGGGCAGCAGCACCCAGCTGGAGGAGCACAGCCTGATCAGCTGCAAGACCTGCAAATGCCACTTGGCAGCCTTAGCAATGCACTCAAGTGACACTGAAGCCACAGGATAAAGAAGTTGGGCTCATTTCCACCCACTTTACTTTACTGTTCCAACTGTTACTCTTTAGATTAGATTCCTCCCCTTTATCTTTTCCTCTTCCCTCCCTTATTTTGTATCAGAATGACTCTAGGACAAATTAACACAATATTTGAAAACTGAGGGGGGGGGAAACATGGTAGACTCAAATAAAGACCAATGTTAAATATTACTTAATGTTTTCTTTTATTTAAAAGATCATTCACAAAATACCATATCCATAAATTTATTTTGTTATGAAGCAGAATGTGTTAAGTGTTTGGAATTCTTTTCTTTTTCCTTTGTTTTTACATTTAAAAGTCAACTGTCTTGACTAGAAGTGAGTTTTTATATGGGAATTTGTTCTTAAAATCTTTTCCACATTGAAGATGTAAATAGATCAATTATTGGTTTGGAATACAACCACACAAATGCATGTCTGTCTTAAATTAAGTATTAGTGTTAGACAAATGGTTCTTATCTCAGAAGCAGATTAAGTGAAAGGCAGAAAGAAGGAAAGACTAGTTCTGTAAATTGCTGGGACTCTGACTTACAATAGGAACCTTAGGGAAGAAATTCACCACTAGTAGTGGTGCTGGTAGTGGGGCAGCCATGCTTCCAACCTCCTCTTGCAAGTGCTCTGGGGTGCTGGCTGGTTTATCTGAAGGCTCTCAGCACCGGCAATAGGGGCCCAAGCTTTTCCCATGCACTGGACATGTCCACACTTCAGTGTGGTAGAACCAGGTTTTGGTTTTAAATATTAATGATTCCTCCTTTTGCTTCAGCCTCCCCTCCCTCCTCCTACACAACACTGGCAAGAAACATTTCAAGTGAAGAGAGGTGCAGCAACAAGAGATGCTTTTTACCCGAACTTCTACATGAGAATCTATAGCAGAAAGATTTCTAATCTGCCCATTTTCAAGGTATTCTGAAAGCTGAAGTCCTAAAACTGTACCCCACTGGGCCAAGAAATACAGGGGATAGTGACGATCAAATACTGCATGGCAAAGTATACACTCCTTCAACAAAAATAAAAAAGTCAATTTTATTTGTAGAAACTTCATTTAAAAATTTACCAAACATGTAAAACCCAAAAAAGTAAGCAGAAAGAGCCAGTGAGCAGTGGTGCTCAAACAGGCACGGCTTTGCAGCACTAACCTTGAGCTCAGAGGTACAGTAGCATCATACCATTTGGAAGAGCCAGCAGGAAGAGGCTGCTGGCAGAGGCTTTATCAATACTGATCCCACCAGCTATTCACCAGGCTTGTCAGGCAAGGCATCTATTGAATTGATCCTTCCTGGCAACCCACGTGAAAGGGCAGCTGCCCCCCTTAGTTCTGCTGTGAACAGTGACTATCACCAATTGTCATAAATGGTATTTCACTACTCGGTTAGAACTGTAAATTTCTGTTCAACTCATCTGGACTCTTCAGTTTTCCTCTTCAGAGCCACAGCAATACAGAACGAGACATGCAGGTCAGAAGAGGAACACTGAGGAAGCAAAAGGAAACGATACAGGGAAATAACTAAGTCTAACCTGTGCTTCTAAAGTAAAACAAACCCAGAAAGGAAGAAGTGAAGCAGCACCTTTGTCCAGAGACCTCCACACTTGTGGAAGCAGCCACACCGCCTTATCTACTGGCAACTGTGCTGCTTGGAAGGAAACAGAAGAGGGAAACTCAGCACAAAGCAGGCACTAGATACAGCAAAGCCAAGAACGTACTAAAAACCACTTGTTAACAGCTGACATGCATTCACAAGCTCTGTGTTTTCGGTTTCAAAGAGGACAAATACCAGATGGCAGGAATGGTAAACTGCAGGGTTGACATTCCAGCAGAGCTAGTCACTCTGTACTGTCTTGCTTTTTCTCCCGCCTCCCCATTCCCTCTCAACCCCAAACTCAGTCGTGCTCTTTTACTACTTCCTCCCGGGGCTTGGCTCCTCCGAAGATCGCAGAGTTTGGGTTGGCTACTTGATTGAGGGGAGTATCGACTGTTCGAGGTTTGAGCTGGAGCCGAGGTCGCTGTGCTCTTTCCTCTGAAAGGAAAAACATTCCTTGTGAGATCTGCCTCTCAAGGGCAGGAGCTTTAACCTGACGACACCACCAAGAGTCTCCTTTGTGAAGGAAGACCGAATCACACACGGTAGGAGTTTTTACCTTCTGTTGGCTCTCTGAAGTCCATGGAAGACCCACGAAGGGGAGGCCCATCTCTGAAGCGACCAGTGCCACCACTTCCCATGGAGGCACCTGGTGGTCGCCGGTCTCCAGGGCGGGTTCCTCTACCCCGACCTCCCAAGAAGTCATCATCTTTGAATCCTGAAGATGGAAGACAGTGAATTTAAAGAGCATATTTTGCAATGTTTTTAATCTAGACTTTTATCTGGATGACTGGAAAACCTTGCTAGTCACTGCAGTCGGTCCAAGGTGATGCACTGAGAGCCTTTGTCTGCAGACATATTTCACAGAGCTCTAGCACCTTCTGGAGGAGTCATTCGGGTTCCATCTGAAACCAGGTATACTATGCCAAATTCAGAAAGTGCTTTATCCACTTAGAGGCTTATTGGAGTATTGGAGAGTGGGTCAAGTGAGTTTAAAATATGAACCTCAGCTGCAACTTCAGTTTGTTAACACCATTAGCTGACTTGAGAAACAACACAAGTACTCAGAGTACTTCCATGCTGTACCCAGATCATCATACTGGCTATAGCCTTAGCATGAAATCTGCAGGAGCAGAGCAAATGGGAAAACAGCTGGGGAGTAGTGAAATATACAGTCCTTATAAAACAGAGTAAGACCCCAGGACTGTTTAGCTGTGCTATAAACTGACCAGGTATTTACTAGACTAATTAAAGGGCTAGGGGGAAGGAAAAAAAAAATAAAAAAATCAGACTTTAAACTGATTGCATTTCTTCAAATTATGTATCACAAAAAAACCCCAAAACCCACAAAAAACCAACAAACAAAAACCCAAACAAAAAACACACAAAACCCCAAACCAACCAAAAAAAAAACCCACCAAAATACAACAAAACAAAAAAAAAACCCAAAAAGAACTGTCTGTCACTGACCAAAGTTCCAGTCTATACCAGTGACTATTGTTGAGTATCTCTCCAAGCCCCCACTGCCTGCATTCAATGGGAGGAGGATACTTCATGCTAACAGCATATGGAAAGGGAATACATTCAGTTTTTTCAGAAGCTGCCTGGAAGAAAAAGTTGTTTGGTTCCCAATTGGGATTTTCCTTTCCACTTCAGTATTTGGCAGAGTTGCAGAGCTGTCCCTTACTTACTTCAGTGCCAAACAAGCCATCTTTAAAGACTTGATCCAGAGCAATGCTGTACAACCTGAGAAGAAAAACTTCTGTAGCAGCTAAGACTGAAATGCTAAACTTTTAGTTCACGAATCACTCATCCAGCGTTTAACAGGCATCCACATTTGGAGAAGCTGCTAAAGAAGGTTGAAGCTGTGACACAATGTTTAGCTCCAAAGGCAGGTTAAGCACAGCGCTGCAGCAAGCTCCTCTCTCCAGCATCAGGCTCCAATCCATGCTGGGCACAAGGGCACACTTTGCTTCTCCTACATTGTCCATTCCTCTCACGTAGAGAACAGACATTGCAAAGTTGCACTTGCCAACATCTCCCCATCAGAAAATGGACCAAACCCATGAGTTCAGAGGACAAAAGCAATTGTGTTAATGCCACCCTGGGTTCTAATAGCTGGAACTGACTGGAAGTTAAAAGCAAACCCAGTGGCTCCGTCACTACCTTCCACTCAGCAAGCTCAGTCACTTGCTGCAGCTGCATTACCAAAACAGGTCTAAAAATTCAAGAATATTTTGCATTTACAAGTGCTTTGGAACACTAATCTGATTTTAGAGTAGTCAGTTACGTCAGGGATACACATACAATGACATCACATCTCATTGAGAAGATGAAAACTTCTGCTCTGACAGAGTATTAGCTTTCCTACATGATTTGTCTGTTTCTGCTACTATTCAGAAATTTACTTAGTTCCATGTTTGAGAAATGCTTAAAGCAGTCACCATAGGCTACATCTGAAGAAGAATTCTGTCATTTAGGGTCATTTAATAGAATTTTATATCAAGACTCTTTCCTCTGTCACAAGGCAACAGGAGATTCCCCATGAGGAATCCCACCACAGCCACAGGATGTCCAAAGCTGGCACATACAGGAGATTCAATCAAACCAGTAATGGGGACAAATGAAAATGAGAACATTTCAGTGCCTTTTAGGCCTCCTATCTGTATAAGTGTTAATACTGATACCAGAATTGAAGTCATCTCTGGAATCCCATCCACCTCCTCTGGATTCTCGGGAACCTCCTCCCATTCCTAGGAAAAAAGCCACAATTGTGTTCAGGTCTGAAGCTGTGGGAAAGACTGAGCAAGGGAATACCAAACCAATGTTTCAGTCCTTCAATAGCCTAAGTTATGCTGCTGGAAAATCCTTTCCTTTTGGTACTACCAAGTTCCATTGCAAAGGAACAAACAGTCTGTTTAAGTTAAGCAAGAATAAGTGGTCAGAAAAGTTTCTGTAATACACATTCAATGGAAACCTTTGGCGAGTCTGGTTCAACCAACCTTCAACTGTAGCCAAGAACATTTTTACCCTGAAACAAGAGACATAGTCCAAAATAAGCACTTGTCTACTTGTGCTTACTCACTTTTCATACATCATCATAAAATAGTAGCAGATCAGACTGTTGGGCTTATGATTGTCCCCTGCAAGACACAACACATTATTTAAGGGTATTGGTCTCACTTCCTGTGCTAGGAGTGACAATACATCCACAGCCTTTGCACACAAAGCACAGCTAAATTCCAGGCACCTCAGGAGCAGCAGCAGCAGCTGGTTAGAAACACATATATATACACACACAAAATTTCTCCTTCCAGTATAATCTTCGTGTTCACTTGCATGCCTTGTCTCAGCATTAGTCAGCACCAGAAGCCCTAACTACAACCATTATATTTAAGAAGTTACTTAGAAAAATGGAAGTCACCTCTGTCATCAGGCCCGCCACCTTTTCTGAAGCCAAAGCCACCTTTATCCTGTTTCCTGCCTTCTGCTATGTCCACTCGGAGTGATCGGTCACCCAAAAGCTGTTAAATCAAGGGGAGAATCTGTTCAGGGTGCATCATGAGAGCTGCCAAAGAGTTTAAGACTTATGCTTGTCTTTGATTTCACAAATTAACTGCAAGTGTACTTACTGCACCATCATATGTAAGAGCTTCCTTGAGTGACTCCACCTCATCAAACTCTACGTAACAAAATCCTGTAAGAAACAAATCTCAAGTTAATAGCACTTTGACAGGCCTTTTTAAGAAGCTACTCCTCCTGCATATCTGCTAATAGCTTCCTTCTCTTTTAAACACAAGTCATGATGTGCAAACACAAGATGCACAATGCACATGGCTCAGAAACCAATCATCATCAACAATGAACACAGTTACCTGCACCTACTAATGATGGGGCAAATCCTGAAACAGAACTCTGGGCACTCTGTGAATGCAAAGAGCCTAACTCTCTTTTCCACAGAGTTCTCATTATAGATTGAATCTGATCTATGCCTTCAGTTATTCAACTGAATATTGACTTGGTTCCTAGTGTTTTTAAACAAGAAACACCTATATGGCCAGCAGTGTGATTTTTGGGTTATCACATCATTTAGTGGATTTACTCTTTTTCAAGGCCCTTTAATTCAAGGCAAGCCTTTTCCACCCCGTAAATAACTTACAAATATAGTCCATGTCCACGAGACAATTCCCATAGCAATTGAATTTGCATCCTCGAAAACAACTGCCTGAATGAGTTACCTACTTGCTTTTGCTTCCTTTCTACTAAAAAACAGAGCCGAAGCAATGGGAGTCTTCTGAAGTAAAGGAATTACTCAATGCTTAAGGTCATGGGTCTTAAGTGGGTCAGCTCTGGTAGAATGCATACCAGACAAGGTTTAAGAAAGTTCTTTTGTGTCAGGGCAAATATTGATTTGTCACTCAGGTTATTCTGTATCTCAAGATGATGGAACAGTGACTCTCATTCAAATGATACATTTACATATCAGTGAATAACAAAACCTGCATAAGTCAACATAAAAGCAGAGAACAACTGTGCTTTAGACTGAGATTCCCTATTAAAGTGACTTTTTCTCCTACCAATTATTCATCTACCACCAAAGAACTCTGAACACTCACCTTTAAATTTGTCTGTTTCCTTGTCTCTGACTAGTCGTACACTCCTTATGCTGAGATCCTTGAAGATGGCATCTATGTCTCCTTGAACAGTGTTGAAGGGCAGATTTCCCACATATGCTGTGAAAGGGGGTTCTGTTGGCAGCTCTTTATTTCGGCGGGAACCAAGGCCACCACCACGAGACCTGTTGGAAAAAACACAGTGCCTCTGGAACTGCCTCCCAGCACAGCCACAGCACAGTCCATAGCACTGCTCAGGTGCTATGTCTGGCTGCAAGTGGATTTTCCAACTTTGGCTCCTTTTTCTATCCTTTTGCCTTTACCTGCCACCTAAACTGTTGGTCAGCTCCTTTCCAGTACTACCTGATTCAGTACTTCAGTGAGAAACTGAATACATTAAGAGGTGAACTCATTAATGAAGTGGTGAATGAACTTCTCAACGCACAATTAATTAAGGAAAGCAATGTAAGGTTATCTCTACTGTCCCCTGCTCAAAAACATTACCGCTAAAAAAACTAACAGAATAGATTTTAAGAATAATTTATAGCAATGAAGAAATACTTGTATGGCACAGGTTTGTCAGCTTATCCTGAAATTAAGCCGGATCCAATGCTTTTAAGTAAACAGTATATTACCAACACCCACTCCACAATCATCCAAATTATCTCAGCAATGTTTAGCTTAACAGAAACCCTTCCCCTAAGTCTGAAGCTGTTGCCATAATTGTTAGGTATCTGGACTAGAATGCTTTGAACTGAACACAAAATAAATTTGGTTGAACAAGGGGTTCTGAGGCAGAAAAAAAATCCATGCTATCTAGATGTTAACTTCTTTCATTTTGTGAATTAAAGAGGTAAACTGGGTGGTTTTTTCCTGTCTTGTCCCTCAGTACCAGTTAAACTCTTAGCACTGGGTGCTGAGGAATAAATTGTCCCAGCTAAATTCTTTACTGTACTAATATAATACACACAAGTTCACAGTGTGAACTTCCTGCAGAGCCTGATCTTCAAAAGCCAACTTGGAATTTTTGTATAGAGAGCAAGGTATGTACAAGGCAACCTGAAGTTAAAGCACCTGGACTTGTGCACAACAGGATGCCACTGGTCCCAACACCATTTGTTGCACATAAGCAACCTCTGGCCTTCACCTGAAATATCTACTAACTACTCTGTCCATCTTCCCTTTATCACCTTCCTTCTACTGGGCTTTGCTTGTGTCTGTTCCATTTCCCTGAGGCTGCCCCTGCACTTAAAACCACAGTGGAACACAAGCTGTACCAAAGGAGGATTTGCCAATGTGACATGGACCAATTAGATTGCTGCAGAGTCCTTCCTAAAACCCAGAAGGTCAAATAATTTTATCATTTCCTTTTATTCTGGCTGGTTGCATGCAGCCAAAAAATCCATTGGGCAAGCAAGCTACTTGACAGCGTTTTTTTCATTCAAGAATAAATATTTTATTACCAATGAATCAGATAATGCATTAAGCTTGAATAAGATTCCTTAACTCTTCCTAGGTGAACCTGTCATTTGTACCTCATTTAGCAGCTCCATGCAAGAATCATTTATCACCAACACTATCAATATGCTGCTAAATCTATTTGAATCACAACCTACATATCTTTAATTAGTGTCCACCCAGGTTTGTATTTTTGCACTTTTGACAATATTCCTCATCTGCCTTTGTCTCATTGACAAGTCAAAAACATACTGGAGAACTAAAGCTGTAATAGTTGTGAATTAACTTTAGCCACAACACTGAGTTTTAAGGAGGAACCCCAAGAAAGCTGAGTTGCTGTTCTATATAACCCCATAACATGCAGAATTATTTCCATGCCTTTGTCCTTAATTCTCATGTACAGTGTTAGGAACAGCTATTAAAATACCATACATTTAACTTGCATCCAAAATAAGAAAACCTTTATGTTCTACAGGAACATGAGAATCTCCCCAGCTGAGTTTCAAAGGCGCCTCCATGTACATATTCTCAGGACATTCCCTGAGTTGCCAGTCACCTCACTGGGACCTGATTCACCGAAAAACCCACCCTGGAGCTGAATCTTCAGCAAGACCAACAAGGTGATCTGGACAGCTGCAAAGAGCACTTTGCCAAGATGGGAAGGAAGAAGAGAGCAAGGACTGGAACTACAAACTTCATCAGCAACCTCCATTCAGCTTCATTTGAGCCACTTCTAAAACCACACCCTCAATTCCCAAAAGGATTTTCTGTGCTACAGACAAACCTCCTTTCTACCACAGTGCACCAGAACTTCATAGGATGCATCTGTGGAAATCCATGCCCTATTGTGCAATCCAGACTGATTTTAAAGTCAGAAAATTAAATACTCTTCTCCAGTGTGATGTTAAGGCCTTGGTTATCAAATGTATAACTATACCTTTGGTATTTTAGTTTTCATTTGAAGGACAAGAATGGTCAATAACTAAGTTCCAAACCAAGTTTCTTATGGAACTCAGGTACCGCAACACAAAAAGAAACTGTTTCTGTACTTCCCTACTTTTTTTCAACACTGAAACAGTGAAATAAATCAAAGGGCTGACTTCAGTAACCAAACAATGAGATTGGAAGAAGATTCTCTCATTCTGTCCAACCAAGTAGGACAAAAGTAAAAAAATAATTGAAAACACATCTGAACTAAGTGAACCAGAGTGTTGAATGAATATCTGTGTTTCTCACTCTAAACTTTTGCTGAGACGCAATTAGGTAGTAATTGTTTCATCTTACTGTGGGAATCTGAAAGACATGATATGATTTCCTTCTCAGAAAACCAAAGCAGGAAGCTGAAGAGGAAAGCTTGCTTCTAGCAACACCCTCATAATGAAACTTTGGTGGGCTGATTTAGTAACTTTGACCATACCGGGGAGAAAACAACTAAACTCCCATTTCGAAGCTACTCTTTTGCAAAGTTTAGTTACTTCTGCAGAGAACAAGATCTGCCAAAAGTTCAAAATGAAGGATATTTTGAAAGCCAGTATTTGAGTTAAATAGCCTTTCACTAGAGATCAAAGCTCAGGATTTACCTTTTGCACTGCACAAAGCCAACAGCCTATGTGGGTTCTGACATTAGAACTTTACTGGGGCAGCATAAGGATCTGCAGGATGACAGTGTCAACCCTCCAAGACCACAACACTAAATTCATATCCAACTTATTCAAGCAACCCAGAACATATCTAGAGTAAGTATAAGATGTCTTCAACGAAAAGCTTACCCAAACCTAAAAATTAGGAGCTATCTTTTAATGCTAGATGGGTAAGACATGGTATCCAGACTGCCAGAAGCATAAGGAGTAACTCCTCATTTTCACTGACCTGTGCAGCACCTCAGCAGGTGAATCTTAACCTTTAGTAAGGTGCCCAGCTATTCAAGACACACCTAAATAAACAGCCTAGCAGCGAGTCAGGGGTGGTAAACACTCCCTTTCTTTCAACTCTGAGAAGCTCTACAGATGTTCAGTTTCAACTAGGCCTCAGTATGCTTAACTACAGGTTTTCTTGTCAAATTTTGGCCTCCAAACCACTTTCTGTGGTTTATAGTAGTAGTATAGTTTAAAGCTTAGTAGTATTGTAGTTTAAAGCTTATAGTAAGCCTTTTGTCATTAATGTCAGCACATTCTTCACCAGAAATAACATGACTTTTGGATCCCCTAACATTATGATTCAGCTTTTAGTCAGTGCATCACTAGACATCTCAGGTGTAGCAAAATCCCATCTCATCACACCAGTCATATCCTGATGCTCTTTCACCAGAATTTTGACGATTATGAGAAAGAGGCAGGTAATTTACATATGTTAGAACCTGTTGGGCACTAGTTTCCCATATGTCGCACTGAAATCCTGTGCTTACTTGCTGTGCAGACCAAAGGTTATGTGAAATGCAACTTCTACATCTCAGCTGAGTTTACACTATTTCTACAGTCCTAGAGCGCCTAAAAATTAGCAGAAGCCACTTTAAATTAACATGGGGTTCTTTAATCAGAACCTTCAAGAAGAACAGTCATGTTTTAATTACACTTCATATATTACAGGACTTCACACAATACACATAGAGATCTGTTAAATTGTGAATTAGCTATTAGTAACTTAATAGTGATAATGATAAATTAGATAGAAGTATACATTGGACTCTAGTATTAGTAGTATCTGATGTTTAGAACTGCAGGTAAATCAGTATAAGTACATTTTCTCATCTGTAAAGACATCTACTAAATTGCAGGATGCCTTCAGTTCACCAAACAAGGATCCACATCTTGCCTGAGAGCAAGCTTAAGTGCTCTTACAGGAATCTGAATATATATATATATAAAAAAAAAAAATTAACTGGCATTTTATAACTTCACAGAATGTGCCTGCATTGACTAGGATACACTGTGCACCAAGTGCCACTTTAGACTGCTGAAAAGGTTATTTTGTTACAGAATTAAAAAAAAATAACAGAAATGCAAGTCGCTATGTCACCTGTTTGCTCTGGGACATCTCTGAATTAGACACAAAGGGTATCAATGCATGAAAATAAGCTTGAAGTCTTAAAATGTCAGCGTATTACCAAAGACAAGAAAAACTTACTGCTGTTCTAACTCCAGCAGCTCCTCCCTCCTGCCTAAAGAGTCTGAAATGAAACCAAGTTATTAATCTAAGAGCGGAAAAGGGCATGAAAACTGTTCATCAGGAAACACACCTTGAAAGATTAGATTACACAGTAATATACTGGTTTTGATTTGCTCACAAGAAGTTTATTCCACAGTTTCATGCCTATTTCACGTTTTATTTCATGTGCATATAGAAACTTGTATTGCACCAACCTCCAAAAAAGTCAATCGTTTGATTGCACTCTCCTAACCTGACTGCAGACAAACTTCTAATTACTGGTTATTGTCTCTGTAGCTTTTCCCCTAAACACACTCTTTAACAAAGAGACAGAGACAATCCCGATTCCTAAGGATCACGGATTTGGAGTCAGCACCCGGAGCCCCGGATAACGCAGGACAGCGGCTCCCAGAGCTCCCCGAGCGGAGGCACCAAAAAGCCCTCCCATTTCCTCCCCGCAGGCACCACAACGCTGCCCGCTGCCGGGGGCGGCTCGTCCCGCCTGCCTCCTGCCCTGCTCCAGCCCTTCGGGGATGTTCCCTCCACCCATGCCGCTCCGGCCCCGCACGAGCTCCTCAGGGCCTTCCTTGGCTCTGGCCCAGCACCTCCCTAAATCCCCCCTCCACTCGCCTCCGGGACGGCGGGAACAGCGACACCCTCTCCCTCCCGCCCCTTCCCGGCGCTCCCGAGCCGCCCGGCCCTGAATCCTGCGGCGTTGGCCGGAGGACGGCCAGGACCCGCCGGGACCCGCATCCCCCGCCCCGCCGCACAAAGCGGGTCCGCCACGGCCGGCGGAAGAACACCCCCGCACCCTGGGGGAGGGCGGGCGGGGGCAGAACGAGCTTAAACAGTTCCCAGAGGCAGCGCCCGCGGTCCGCTCCCCCCGCCCGCCATCCCCGTGGAGCGGGGCAGGCCGGGCCCTGCGGCCGCGCCCCCGCCTCGCCCGGCCAGGGACGCCGCTCCCCTCTCCCGTCCCAGCTGCGGGGAAAGCCCCGAGTGCTGCCCCCGGGCCCGCTCACCCGCGGCCGCCGCCGAAGCTGCTGTAGGCCCGGTCGTCGTAGGGATCGAAATCCGCCATCGCCGCCGCGGCCTCGTCCCCGTGCGAGCGTGACAGGACCGCGCCCGAGGACCCCGCAACGCTTATATACGGCGGCGAGCGGGCCTGGGCTGCCCCGCGCCGTGCCTGATTCTAGCTCCCCGCCCCGACGGGGCTGTCCGCGCTGCTGCCTGTCGGGAGGGTTGCCGCGCGGCTCGCTCCCGTCGGCTCTGGGACGGGATCTGCCCGGGGATCTGCCTGGGGATCTGCTCCGGATCTGTCCGGGATCCACCCGGGGATCTGCCCAGGCTGGGCTGTGGTAACGCGTCCGGTGAGCGTTGGACACTCCAGCGCTTATCCAAGCCCAGCCCGCGGCTCTGATTCCCCCAGCATCCCGCTGTCGCTGCGGGCAGGGATCACAGAGATCATGGAAATGGATCCTGCTCCAAGTGTCACAGTCATCCTCCGGGGATCACAGTGATCACGGGGATGGATCTTGCTCCGGGGTCATTCCCTGCTCTCCCGCGAGTGGCACCGGAGTCTGGCAGGGTAGCCGCAAAGCGCAGTGTTCACAGGGCAGCTGGAGGACAGTGCTGGATTTTATTGCAAATTAACACAACGGGCTGTGCCCGAGAGCTTCACAGTGTCTTTAAAAAACACCATTTGCACCAACTTGTTTGTCTCCTTTTGCCAGGCCATAATTTAATGTTTTCTAATAAAACCGCATGTCAGTTTGTCATACGATACCCAGCTGTGCCCACAGCTCGTGTCGCTGACCCCACAGGCTGTCCCTCTGTTCCCGCCGAGCCCCGCGGGACAGAATCCAGCCGGGATCCAACCCTCCCTCCGGAGCTGCGAACCGGTGAGGGAAGCCCAGGCAGCCCTTGGGGCAGGGGAAGGACGAACGAGTCCTGCGGCGGAGCAGGGCTGAGGGTCAGGGAGGGAACGTGGCGCTGAGGGGAGCGGGGCTGTTGAAAAATGTGGAATATGTCACTATTATCTTAAGTAGGGATGTTCTTTAAGATCTTTGCATATTTTAAGCAAGAAAAGAGACCTAACCCGTGGGGCAGGCAGCAGCCAGCATCCCTTACTGAAGGACATCCTGAAACCAATGAGCATTAAGGATGTAGTGAATTCGGCTGTTGATATATGTCTGTGTATGCATTGCTAATTTAGCAATAGACTCAAGATCTTGTATATAGCTGATCTATGTTCATTATAATTCTAAAAAGACCCTGTGAAGACCCTTTCCCTGAGAATCTGTAGAAGTTAGCTGAGGTTACGCAACTTGCAAATCACCGAAGAACCCCAATAGATGGGCAGTACTTGGAAAGTTACTAACTCTGACCTCCTGAGTTTAAATAACGATGTGAAAAGCCCGGTGGGGTGTGCTGGATTTGTCGAACACCTCCGAGCACCGCGGATCGCGCAACTCTGAAATAATTGTTTGATGTGTCCTTCGAGCTTGTCCTTAGTGGCTTGTGGCATACCGGGTAAGCGATCTGATTTTGCGGGATGAGGGGCTGAGGCAGCGGGGTGTGAAGAGCAGCCATGAGGGGAGCAGGGTGTGAGGGGACAGGGGTGAGGCTGAGAGGAGCAGGAGGCGCTGAGGGGAGCGGGGCTGAAAGGACAGGAGGGACAGCCATGAGGAGCAGCCATGAGGGGAGCGGGCTGTGAGGGGACAAGGGCGGGGCTGAGAGGACCAGGAGGCGCGGAGGGGATCGGGGAGCGCTGG
>VZRM01002463.1:0-189512 GCA_013397955.1 Grantiella picta
CCTTTCTGTCTCTCTTCTAGTCAAAATATATTTTTTACAGTTAAAGGGGAATAAAAATCTGTTTGTTGACTTTTCATCTTCATGGCAGACCTAAATGAAACATTCTTCATTTGCACTTTGTCAGAGGATAGACGGAAAGTGCCATCTGTAATATAATAACTGGGACCAAAGTGATGCTGCCTCAAAAGCCTAGCAACATATTCTTTCAAACTGTTTTTTCCCTTTTTTTCTTTTTTTTTTTTTAATATGTGGCACTTGCTCCTATTTACAATCAATTAATTTAGGTTGGTTTTAGAAACTATCATACATTCATAGAAAAGAAACCAAACTTGAAAAAAATCAAGGCAAAATATACCTCAATTTACTGTGTCTGAAAAGAACCCAGTTTGTTCAAAATTAAATGCAACAGAAATATATTTTAAGGAAAAAAAAATTTATCTAGTTGAGCATATTTTCATATTTTACTTCCTTAAGATTAAGATATTTGAGCAGTAAGATGTTTAATTAAGAATCTATGTCACAACGCTTTGAGTAGGTGGTATTTATGTATGTAAACACATCATAATCCTACAAAACAGGAAATTTTCTGCTGACCTAGACATTTTTAGGAATTGCACTATTTATTGTATAGTGTTTTCATGGAAGTTAAAAGTTTATAGGTGCTTGGTGGTCCACAGCAGACCCCTGAAAGTTAAGGTCCAATTTATGACAAAGGGAGAGGATAAGAGATGAAAAATTGTCCTTATATTTTCTCTACATTTAAACATTTTTTAAGAAATAACATAATTTGAAACTTTAACCATGAAAACTTAAGTGTTCTAAGGATACTCATTGTTATTCTGCCCAAATCTCAAGATCTAGAATGGGGAATAGTAGTTTTTTTTAAAACACAGCTGTCCATTAACAAAAGATTTGTACTTTCTTGAATATTTTTTACTTAAACCAAATTTATAGAACATAAATGCCTTCCCTCCACAGGCTTTATTTTCCAAATATAAAGGGAAAATGGCAGGCAAAGGAAGATATTCCTAATATAAATCCCAAGTTTTATTATTTTGTGGCTAATCCCTCAGACAGCAGTAGCTGATGTTACAGAATCAAAATAAATGGAACTATGTCAGTTTCCACCATCAAAGCATCTGGCCCAACTTGTCTCACATCTTCACTCTCTTGTCCTGGTTTGCAAAGACTTCTTTTAAGAGCCTTAACAGCCACAGTGTTGGAAGTACTGCAGGGTGCTGTTGTGTTAGAAGTTGTCAGAGTTGCATATTCCCACAGAAATATGTTCCTGAGGGGGAATACAGACTTTCCTACAAAAGAATGGCTTTCAGTGAGTTCATTGAAGCTGCTGCAGACTCGCTGCAGACTCACTGCAGGGCTGCCAGAGTGACCTCTGAGGCAGGAGGGCTGTGCAGTCTGTGCAGGGCTCTGCAGAATCTGTGCTGTGAAAATGGCAATTTAGCTTTGCTGTACATCTTCCTCCTGCTCAATATCAAGCTGCATTTAAAAAAGCAGCAGAAGACCCTTACTCAAGGCTTTTAATAGCAGACAACACACATCACTAGCAACTGTCCTCCAGGGAGCAATGGTATTCTTGCAGAGGACTAAAGTACATCTCCGTCTCCAGTTACAATCCATAATTTCTCTGTTGCCACGGCAAGAGTGTCTCAGGGGAAATAGATAAAATTTGCAGTATGCAGTGGGCAACTTAAAATGAAATAAAGTCTTGAGTGAGGGTCTTTAGCTGTTCTTTCAGATAATTATGCATATTTAATAGAGCCTGCCAAAAGCAAGGTTTCCCTTCTGATATTCAGCATAGTCTAGTTTTGCTCATCTACATAGAATGAGGAGATTTAAATTTCCTGTATAATCTTATAAATAATCTGAATATATGTATAAAGAATTTACTTTCCCCCTTAGTAGTTAGTAAATGAAAGTTGAATGGAAAAGGGTAAGAGAGAGTATTTGCCAACCACATAGGTTTAATTATTATGCCATTATTGTGTGCTGAGACCATGAAAGCTTTACCTCATCAACAAAAAGATGCATTAGCCTTTTGATTTCAGAATAAAGCCACTGCAATATTGTGTGGGACTTCTGACTTACTGTAAATTACAGGGTAGCTGGAATGCATCTATCAAATGTTATTTCTTATCATGAAATTTAAACTTATGCCATTTATTTATCCATATTGTTGTATATGAGCAGAAGATGAGTGAGTGTTATTTGCTCTGCACAAACCCATGGTGGGATATCCAAGGTAATAATGTGGATAGTCAGTGTTCTTCTGGGAGTTATTTTTGTGAACCAAATAGCAGTTCATGTAAGGTAAATTGTTCCTCTTCAGTTTGTGCTGAGTTAGAAAGTTGTTACTTCAGAAGACAGTGCCATAAAATTTAAATATCATGGGCTTCCTTGGCATTGTGATTCATGAGGCAAATAACAGCACCATTAAAAAAGAGTGAAGTAGTTATCCCATTCAAATGCAAAGACCGGGATTTGAAATATTTGAAATATTCTCATGAAACATCAATGAAAATATCTGACTCTGGCTGATGGAAGATGGAGGGCACCAGAGATGGGCATGTTACTGTTGTTTATTACAGATTTAGAGAAGCTGCTGAGAGGTTAACACAGCAAGAGGTGATGTGGCAGTATTGGACAAGCTGATGAGTTACTCCTAAATTCTGGGTTTATCACGAATAATGAGGGGCAGATATTCTGCTCTTTCCTGTGGCGGTATGCAAAGCAGGTATTTCATCAGACTGAAGCCTTTCTACTGAGATCACCATGTAAACAGTTAATGAAGCAGAAACACCTTAAGGATTCATTGACTGAGAACACTTAGATGTGTTCTGTATAACTGTTCAATTGGCAGCAGTGGAATTACCTCATTGATGCTTTAAAGAAACTGTGGACACTGTACTCCTCCAGCATTAAATGGGGTGTTCATAATTAATTTCTTATTTTCTAAGCCAGTGTAGCAGTTTGAGCATAACTTTTATTAAGCATTGCAAAGTTAAAAGGGGAGGAAAAAGCCTAGAGGTCATAAACTACTTCACACAATTTAGAGTGCAGTAAGGAGTTATTGCTGCACTAGTGCCTGTTAATGTATCTGCAATTTTCTATCGGGTTACCTTTCTTTCACCTAGGAATTGCCTAGTAACCAGCTACCACATAATCCTACATCACTGTGATAGAACTTAACACAAAGATAGTTTGAGATGTAATTCATGATCCTACAAATGCACGTTGTCTTGTAGTATTCTGCAAAATCCCAAATATTACTGGAGCTAGCACAGCATTTTGTGAGTTACGGGGGCATCTTTTTTAAACATGTTAGTATTTCCTTGGACATCAAAGCCTAACAAATCCTCTATCACATCTCCTCCAAAGAGCTCTATTATGGTCAGCTAAAGAGTAAAACTGGTAAACCTTTCCTGATACTGATTTGTATTCATGCAAATCACCCTGTGAACCCTCAGGTTGGCAATGAACTGCTCCCCCTCACCATCTTCTCTCAGTTACAGAAATAGAAATGTACATCCCACAAGAGTAGTTCTTTAGGAATAAATGACAGACGTAGAGATTTTAGGACCAGGAGGAGCTTTTCTGACTTCTGTGTAACAGGCTATTGGGCTTTTGAACAGTGTCAAGCCCTTAAATTGGCTGCTTTAAAAGCACACATATGTATGTAATTCATCTTCCAGTGCAGAGAGTGTGAACTGTTTCAGTGCCTTTGTCACTTCTATTGCTCTGCCTAGGAACACACCTAGGGATCAATCCTCATGCTCAGATTCATCTGCCAGATTCCTCCTGGAGGCTGGGGGATTATATGCCTTTCCTTCTTCCCTCACAATTGCTTCCTGAATGGACATTATTGCAGCAGCAGCTTCTTTGAGCTTCTCCACTTTAGTGACAGCAAAAGTCTTGATGTGCTCTTTCATTAGTAAATGACAACTCTTCATATGTGGCATCGGCATTTTACTCTTTAAAAGTTTTTTAAAAAGCAAAAACCCAACAACTAAAAGCATGCTTTATCTTTAGGCCATGGAAGCAGTGCCTTTGAAATCTGTGATAAGTGTTCAAACACATAAGGCTTCCTGCACTTGTGGAGACAACAGTGAAAAGTGGCATTTCCATGACTCAGCTATGACACCCAGTAGATGGAGTACTGTGTAACTCTTAGTGTGATGGAAACTCTAATGATTAATGTGTGGCTAACAACTTATTTAAAGGAACCCTGCTATTCCAGTTTCACTCCACATGACTGCTCTTACGCTGTACAATCGTTACTGTGCCATGGGAGATGTTTCCAAAACTCATAAATTCTCTTTAGTAAGATTAAGCTGATAACCTTTAATGAAGGCTTTAAATGTCTAATAGAGAGGACTTATTACTAAATTAGGCAACATTATTCATACATAAGTGTATTGACACTGGGCATCCTCCAGTATTAGTAAAAGGCAACTTAAACATTGACTATGAACCAGTTTGTTATGAAAATTGAAAATTTTTTAGAATGCTAGTTCAGTGTGTGTGCCTGTACTGATATTTATACATGTACATATGTGCAAACATGTACATACCTACACAACAAATCCATATTTCTGAGATATAAAATATGATGCAGAAAAATCACCCAGCACTTAAGTGTCTCATGAACACTCCAAGCCAAGGGGCAGAAGATTCATTCAGGTCTAGCTAATCAGCATCTTGCTATCCAGCTAGTGCCATAAGAGAAGTCTGTCTCATCTGTTGGTTTTCAACAACGGGAAGGTTTTGATCCATCTGTCACACAATTCCTCCCATTTCTATTTAGAGAAATATGCAATCTGTTCCATTAATAAAATGTCGCAAGTAGTTTCCTCGTTCCATGCATCTCTAAACCCACTTGACAGGTGGATATTTTGACCTGTACATGGTGCAAAGCATTGAGTCATTTTAGTAAGTGTATGTCTCCACAAAGAAAAGAAAGATAGACACTAATTAAAACCTGGATAAGTCATCTGGAAGACTGGTAGCACACTCTAGCATTTGTTAATACAATACAAAAGTCACTAATTATAGTAGTGTTGTTAGTACCATTGAAGTTATAACAGCCTGTCAGAGGAGCCATTATAAACCACTATATTCAGGTGTTCATAGCGACAACTGTAAAAATTAAAATAAAGCTGAAATTTGGCATGTGAGATTTTGGGTTGGAGTAATTTTTTCCTTTAACAAACGGGCCAGAGGGGATGCTTGTGGCTGCACATACTTATGTCTAACTTTGGTGTTTAAAAACCTTACTTTCAAAACCCCTTATAAAGTAAGTTGTTTGTTTGTTCCTAAAGTAAACACTTTAACATTAAAAAAATGCCAGTTTAAATCCTGTTTCTTCTGTTTATTGGGATCCTAGCCATATATCTCCTGTTTTGGTCACATACTTCAGTATCTGTATATCTCTTAGAGCTGAGAAGTTGAATAGAAATAGACAACGAAGAAAGGTACCAAGATAAACACTTTTGCACATCTGGCTATTAATATCTCAGTTCTTCAGGTCCTGTCTTCAAAACTCCACTTAAGAGACTGAGGACGAAAATAATATCTCCGTTTCTTGGCTCCCTTTTGTCCTTGTACGCTGCCAGCTACTTGGGGTAGGAGTTGTTCTTTGCTGATGTTCATACAGTGCTTGTCCCAGTGGGATTTAAACCTCAGTCAGATTAAGCACAATGGGAACACCAAATACCACAGAAGAGAATGTTTGCAAATATTCCTAGTATGGGTGGATGCTTTTAGGGTTTTACAGAAAATCAATTACCCCTGTACATCAGCAGAGACAAATTGGCCAATTCAACAACATCAAAATGGGCCAATTCAACAACAGCTGGAAAAATTAAAGATCCCAACCCTTAGATTTTCATGGCATGTTAGTTCATAGATGCAATGAAAGAAAACTGTTTATATGTTATACCTACATTAGTACAGTTAGATCCCATAAATTATGCAGGACACCATTAATAAGTTTCATTATGCATCAGATTACAATGTCCTCATTCCAGCAGCAGTCGCTGATGAATTACATAGCAATCACTGAGGAGCTGACATTGCCAGAGATGGGGGATTACCCTGTGTGCCCCTTGGTGCAAGCAGTCATTAATATGATGGCACAAGGATTTGGGATAACAAATCAACCCGCCTAGAACAGACCCAAACTCATTAAAGTTTAAAAGTTGTACGTGTTTAATCTTTATTTTAAAAAGTAAACACAGGGGGGATTTGCCTGATAATAGTACCTTGGGTTTTCCTTTATCCAAATAAATCTGCTTGTGGCAGCAATGCAAGAAAATAACAAGACGAGTTAATAAGATGCAGCAGGTAAGCATGAAACTTTTTGCTTCAGGACATTTTTTAAAACATTTTCTTCATTTATTGCTTTTCTTTCCTACTTCCTTCTCTTCACATAAATACAGAGAAGAGCAGTTATCAGACATGACTCCAAAATCCAGAGTGAAGTGAGTTTGGGCCAGGCTGGTTATGCCTGAGCCATCTTTGTTATCCACATCTTTTACAGGATCTTGATTCTTAGCCTGGATGGCATAAATTTTCTTGAATCCATGTGATCCCAAGGCTGTGGAATCTGAAGATTGATGCTCTCATTCATGTCTGCATTTGCATACAAGGTAGCTAATTGGTTCATTATTGACCAAATCCAGTCTGAATTTATTTAGAGAACATATTTGGGTATGGAAAATCAAGTGTCTTCCCTGCTGGTGGTTGCGGGACACTAATCTGAAACTCAAAAGAGTTCATGGTGAATGTATAAAATGAAAAATGTAAGTAAATAAATATGAAGTAGATAAGAAAGTCCCTGAAAACAAATATCAAAAAGAAAAACCAAACTAAAAAACAAAATGTAGCAATGTGGGTTTTTAGAATTCCATGTGGCTTTTCCTTTGTTCCCCTGCTCTGTATGTTATTGGTTCTTTTTGAAATATGCATCCTGCTGTATCTGAAATCTCTTGGTGTGTTCCCCTTGCCTGTCTTCCCTTCAGACCTCCTGGGACCAGCTCCGGGGTAGCCAGTCCCTCCCCCTTCCTTTCCCTTATAAGCCAATGCCGACAGGACTTTGGGGTCCCATCTTCGAGCCTACCAGCCCTTACTCCCATCCCCCCCTCTCCTCCCTCTCTTCCCTTCCCTGCAACCCCCACCTAAGGACCCCAGATAAACTTCCCTGGTAGAACAGAGATGGCGCCCAGCTCGTTCTCTCATCTTACCGCGTTTCCCGCTAGAATTTCTGTGGCCGGAGACCCACGCCACGCTAAGTGCACCCCGGGGGCCGCTCAGCCTGGACATGGTGGAGAGACGTGCCCCAGGGACCTCGTTTTGGGGGGCTGCTGGCTCCTGCCGTCCCCCCACAGAGAGTAACATCAACAAAACAAAGCAAAACAAAACAAAACAAACAAAAAACCCCAAAACATAACAAAAAAACCCCAAAACATAACAAAAAAAAAAGCCACAAAAAAACCCCAACAAAAGCCAACCAACCAAACAAACAAGCAAACAAAAAAAGGATTTTTTCTGTCAATGCTTATACTACCAGCTAAATACCCTAAATGATGATATCATTATTTGGCAACTCCTTGCCTGTGGAATGGGTATTGAGAGATACCTCTGTATGGTAGCTTAGTTCTTCAGAGAAATAAGTCACTTTGCGATTACTTATTTCATAGAATCATGGAGTGGTTTGGGTGGGAACTAACCCTAAATCTTATATCGTTCTAACCCCCTGCCGTGGACAAGCACAGCTTCCACTAAACCAGGTGGGTCAGATCACCGTCCAGCCTGGCCTTGAACACCTCCAGGGATGGGGAAGCCACAGCTTCTCAGGGTAACCTGTGCCAGGGCCTCGTCATCCTCACAGGGAAGAATTTCTTCTTAACATCTAATAAAAATCTCTTCTCTTTTAGTTTAAAACAATTCCCTTTGTTCTATCACTATGTGCTTGTGTAGAAAGTCACTATTCATCTTTTTTATTTGCCGCCTTTAGGCACTGGAAAGGGCTCTCAGGTCTCCCTGGAGTCTTCCTTTCTCTGGGCTGAGAAGCCCCATCTCTTTCAGCCTGTCTTTGGTAACTCCATCCCTTGGAACACCTCTGTGGCCAAGTGACTGACAAGACAGACATTTCTGGCACTCTTCTCTGTGTTATCTGGACATGGAGCCTGTAGGCAGCAAGGACAGGGGATGATCCTGCACTAGAGAGAAGCATTGGGTTAGTCTTGGTCCTGTGCAAAGTCTCACCACCTCCAGCGAGACTCATCTGAGATGCCCAGAGTGTTCTCACCTAAATTCTTCAGGAAAGAAAAAATGCCACATCAAAATTAAACTAGACACTGAGGTTGAAATTGCCAGGGAAACAGACATATTTCAGGATGCTGAAATGCTGCCAGGACATTTATTTCAATGCCTCTATTTCTTGAAAGATTTTTGCATAACCCTTTACTGGCCAGAACCTTTGGGTCCATGAAGCTCGTGGAGATCACTGCCTTTGTTCATCTTTCAGGGACAGTGAAATAATACAATTCCCAAAGAAACATAAAAACATTTGTGCTGTAACTCTCTCCCTCTAGAGCCCTATTTTAATGTATGCAACCAACTGAATGAGGAAACACATCTTAAATGTGTTGAGGTGTTAGCAGCTGCTACTTGATGGAACATCAGGAAGGCTGTGCTGAACATTCATTAGATACTGAGTTTTTCATACTTGTTCTCTGTGATTTTTAAGAGATGTCCTCCAAAAACTCACGTTGTTCGTGGTGTTCTTCTTGGTCTTGAGCCTATTTGCTATTTTATTATTCTTTACATATAACTGCATTCTTCAAATATTTTAAAGTTTTGGAGTGGGCCTGAATCAGGAAAAAAGGTTTTTAAAGATTTTATTAAAATATGCAAAAGTCTATCCCAAAAATTAAATGGTTAATTTTTATAGTGTTGGCGAGGACAGAGATGATCTGAGGCTGCATCTAGCTTACAGTCTGTCAGGAATTGTGGGGCAAGGGCAAGGGAGTCGGATCCTGGTCTCACTCAATCAACTTTCCAAACATTGGGTATGGGAGCTCAAGGTATCTTTTAGTGTGCTAGAAAATTGCCCATTTCAGAAATATAGCTTATACTATTTTTCAAATTTTTATTCCATAAAACACAAGCAATCACACAAAATTGCATTCATAAACCCTTTCTGAGTTTACAGAGAAGTAGCCAACAGCACAGACATTTTCCTCCACGGTTTCAATGGAAGGCAGAGTCAAACACAAACTGAGAGAACAAACAAACCTGAAGAGTTTTGGGTTGAAAGCATCCTATGTTGCTACTAATGTTTGTCAAAGATATCAGAGATGTTGGGAAACAGAGATCTGCCCTTCATAAAGACTCCTTGCTGAGCACACCCTGCACCAGATCACTGATGCTTAATCTTCTCCATGCTTGCTTCATACTCTGTAACAGCTATAGCAAAAACATTTTCCTTTCCAATAATAGCCCATATCTGAATTTTTTTTTTGGTTCCACAGAGTCAGAATACTTCAAATCTTTGATGATATCCAGGTTTCATAAGAATGGTGTGTCATTCTTGGTGTCACATTAAACCCAGACACTCTCTTGTGAGGTAGTGCTTTCCAAAATCTAGGAAATTTGAAGCACATGTTCCTCTGAATAGGTAATGAGGGTAGCTGCTGAGCATCATTTTCTGGCACTGAACACCTCTGAATGTCCTGTGCATCTCTGAGAATTCCTGTACTCTGAAAACTCCATACTTTTGCCTGTACATGGCTGTTTCTTGTTCATTACTGTTTTCTGCATGGTATTTTGAGGGAATCAGGCTTCCTTCCTTCCTGCTGGATACTGACATTGAGTGAAGGCAAAAAATTACCCTCTTATTTCTAACAGTGATGCTGCCAGCCTTGTGGACTGTTATAGTCCTTGTAGTTTAGTGACAATTATGTTTCTGAGACAAACAGTCTCACTATCTCTATTGCTATATTCCCCCAGTGAAAGGGCTCTCAAAACAAGCTTGATACCTGAATTTTCATATCTCCATTGGGCAGATGTAATTGCTGACTTCACTACATGTCTCTGTCTTGCTGTGCCTGTTAAGATTTCATCTTGCTGCCTTCACTTCCTACTCCAGCTGTCAAGCCCATATCAGACATCCTTTCAGACCCTTTTTCTTTTTTTTTTTAATTCATTTTGATTGTTCCTGGCTTCCAATTATTTTTATTATTTCCCCGATAAATTGGCCTCTCTGCAAAATAATGAGCAAGGCCACAGTCCTGGCAGAAAGGAACGCAGTAGTGCCCCTGCACTTACAGGAACAGTTATAACCACTGCGGGAGCACTTTGAACTCATTCATAAATTGAAATTCATCCTTTGGCAGTTAGACATGGTCACTAGGAGGAAAAATTTCAAAGGCAAAAGGTGACCTGAGAACACAATAGCTTTTATGCTTTGGGATAAGAAAGCCCAAAGGAAGGACCAAAATGGCCCTGAGGTGACTGTGTTAGTCAGGTCTGCAGTTGCATGCTATCTCTGTTCGAACAGCACTTCAGCACTGATAATGTCTGGCAGGTCACCTCATTAATCTGTATGTGCTTGTATTCATAATTTTTTGCTTTATGGGGGAAAAGAAAGCATGAGATTTTCCCCAAAAATATGTACTCCCTGGCTGATGGTACAATCTTTTCTTAGTCTTAGTTATTCAAGAATAAACTAATGATAACAGCACTTCCCTGTATTTCAGGGGTGTTGCAGAGATATATACATTAAAGATCATAAGATGCTCACCTCCCAGATAACTATTTGAGGCAGTGCCTGCAGAATTCCCAAATATTCTCTTTCTTAAGCTCTATGAAATTACTGTGCCCAAAGCTTCCTGCTGTACGTTGTCTTAACATTTGTCCTGGTTCAAAAGAAAACGGAGTAAAACACTCTCTGTTGGATGGTGCAGTATTTTACATGTCCCCCCCAAGGACACTCCCAGCCTTCATGGCAGTGCATGAGACAATAGTGCAGTAAAAGTGATAATAAAGAATGCACACCCATTCTTTATTATCACTTAATAAGTGATAATAAAGAATGGAAGTGGTAATAAAGAAGAGAAGAGGCCTTATCACTGCTCCTCACTCGGAGTCTGAGAAATCACTAACATATTCCTTCAGAGAAACAACACAGAATCGAAAAACACCGTGTTATGTAAGCTTGGAAGGATCAGAGATGACATCTTCATTGCTTCAATTTTCATTAGCTGCAGGCCATTAAACAGGCATTTGTGGGCGTAATTCTGTATATATAAAACCACTGAAACATTCATTACACATGAATGAGTGAAAATAGACCCCAGTCATTTCTGTGTGTGACATTTTGTGATATAAAAATGACCAAAGGTTTTTCTCTTGCTCTCTTCTCCTGCTACAATTCTGATAAACACCAGTATTTATTTCCAGGCCTCTTTTGCGACTTTTTATCTCTTGTGATGTAATAGACTTTCCAAAGAGAAGTTGTAGCTCACCCACAGGAAACGGCAGCCGGGCAATGATAAGGTATCAACAAATTCAATCAGTCTCTGAGCCATCAAGGAATATATTTTAATTGTTTTAAAACTAATCTAGGTTCAATTTTCTTTCAGTTTGCAGCTGCAAACTAAATAGTCCTTTATGAGTGGAATGAGTTGTCCAGAGGAGCTGTGGCTGTCCCTGGATCCCTAGAAGTGTCCAAGGCCAGGCTGGACAGGGCTTGGAGCAACCTGATCTGGTGGAAGATGTCCCTGCCCATAGCGGGGGTGGAATGAGATGAACTTTAAGGCTGCTTACAACCATTCCTTTATTCTATGATGATTTCTCTCCATATGACTCTTGTGTCAGGCAGCCCAATGCTAAGCAGAGAAAAGGAAGAAATAGCAATGTTAATATATTTTATGTAAGCACTACAACTTCCAACTTGCATTAATGGGACAGGGAATAATTTGTGTGGTGGAAGGGCATTGAAGAAAATCAAAAAGTCAAAAAAACTCTTGCAAACAATATGTTTATAATAATCAGTTCTCCCCCAGAGTAGCACATGGAAAAGACAAAGTTGCAGATGCCTGGTTGCCTGCTGAGAGCTACAGACCTTGCACGACAAAGTTAGATCCAGTTCGCAGAGCTGTCAGTCTGGCAGCAGTAGCAGAACTTGGTCATGAGGAAGGGAGTGGTGTAATTAACAAGTTTATGGGTCTCTAATCTCAGGCAGACACAAGCTTCTTGGGCCAATTCTTTTCTTTTTTAATAAGCTGCTAAAGTTGGAAAGTGAAACCTTTATTTAAACAATTAGATAAAGTGCTAAGCTTTCAAAAACTCTTGATCATGTACAGAGAGACTTCGGTGGGAAATATTTCTGTGTAAGGATACATAAATTAGAGCTTTGACCAGTGGATGGATGTTGAGACATGCTGAAATTTTCTTCTCAGTGGAGAAAGGACTTGAAACTTCTACTTTTTCTAAACTCAAGTAACAATGAGAAAATATTTAGTTCTCAGCTTGTTGTAATCTATTCAAAGGCAGATTTGAAGGTCAAGAACTTCAGCAACATGTAATGTATTCATTCAAAGATTAGAATTGTATATCCAAGACCAATAATATTGTAAGATGTGGTGGTGGATAATACCACCTCAGGAATTGCTGGGGAACAAATGGTCCCAGCACAGCAGTATCTCGCTGGTGGGAAGCACCCTAGTAGTACACCCCCTGGAGAGCAAAATGGTCTCTTCCCCTCATCTGTAACCTAATCACTGTCCACCCCTTCCTCCTCCCCATTGGCTGTGGTATTCCCCCCGCCTCCTCTCCCCTGACCCCAGGTGATCCCTATATCTGGACACACCTGGGGTTGACCGCTCTCTTTTCATCCTGGAACCCTTCAGATTAAACGTCTGGAACATCCAGCTGACTGAGCCTCTGAATTCTTTGTCTCTGGTAACGCCTGAGCTATCCAGCTCTCTGGGTGAGTGAGAATCTGTGCCTTACACCGGCTCGGGTGTGAGAAGGGCTTTTCTGTACAGCACCACGCAGTGCTGGCTGAGGTGTTCTCCCGAAAGCCTTGGAGACACTTTCGGTAAACGCAGAGGCCTATTCCACCCCTCCTCGGCCCACGGCGTAAAGTGGCTCTCGGACAGGGACCTAAAAAAGCCCTGAAAGTGTCTTGCAAAGGCTTTATGCCATAGATGTCACGATCGCAGCAGCTACTTCCCTCGAAAGCAGGTCTAAGTTTTATTAGGTCTGTTTAAAGAGGCAGCTGACAAATCTCCGTTTGTCTTGGACGGGAGAAATCAGCTACATCCAGAGAACCACGCCGAAAGTTTTTTTTTTACACTCTCGAAAGCCTCGGAAGTTCGTAAGTGGGGTTTTACCGGAGTGACCCTTTTTGAATTTTTTTAATCTTTTCTTTTCCTTTCGGTGTTGGGAAGAATTTATTTGGGGAATATGGGTGGGAAATTAACCCGTCCCCAGTCAGAGTTTTATACCTCCCTTAAAACCATCCTTAAGTCAGATAAGTCCCAGTTTTCTAAGGGGAATTTAAAATGTTTTGTTCGATGGATTTTTAACATCTTTCCAAATGTTTCGGTACTTTCTGTTAAGTCTCTCAGTTTCTGGAATAAGATCGGAGAGAAACTGACTGTTCTAACACAAGCTGGTGATCTAACAGTTGCTAATTATCTACCTTTGTTTCTAGTGATTTATAAGTCTGTTAAAAACGCTGAATCAGTTCTGCCGAAGAATTCAGATCCCTTTTCCCCTAGTTCCCCTTTGTCTGTCCCCTTCCCCGCTGTCCCTAAATCCTCAGAACCCCAGGTGTGTCCAGATATAGGGATCACCTGGGGTCAGGGGAGAGGAGGCGGGGGGAATACCACAGCCAATGGGGAGGAGGAAGGGGTGGACAGTGATTAGGTTACAGATGAGGGGAAGAGACCATTTTGCTCTCCAGGGGGTGTACTACTAGGGTGCTTCCCACCAGCGAGATACTGCTGTGCTGGGACCATTTGTTCCCCAGTAATTCCTGAGGTGGTATTATCCACCACCACAGTAAGATTCCAATCTAATAGGTCTGCTGTAGTAAAAAATTATGATCGTAAAAGCAGTTTAGTTACAACCTGTAGGTTGTCATTTCTTAGGAAAGAAGAGAAAGGAAAAATAACAAGTTAAAAAATATGTTTTTCCTAAATGTTTTAGATAAAAGAATATGGAAGAAACCAAACAATTCCTTCCTGTACCACTGGGAAAAGGGGAAAAAAAGAAAACACACCACCTCAAAATGGCACCCTACGTCCAGACCAGACCAAAAAATATTCTTAATTAAAACAAAATAAGAAAATTAACAGGGGGAAAAAAAAAAAACAAAAAAAACTTGTTCCCAGAAACTGTTGTGCTAGGAAAACATCAGGAAGAAAATGACACACATTTCCATAATGCATAGTGCTTGGCTGCGGTTTTGCTGAGAGGCATAAAGGACTTGGAGCCTCCACAAAATGTGTAAGGACATCAAAGCATATTTTAACATCCAAATCAGAAGTTATCCCTCTCAGCCGACATTTAGGGAAGCATCAGGAAGCCGAGGAGGTAAAAAGAAAAGCAGCAGTGACAGAAAGAGTTTTTTAATAATTCCTAGAGGAATATAAGGTGCTGTTCTAACTGGGGTACTGGCCAAGCAAAGGCATTTTTCCCTTGAAGGAAATACTTCCTTGGCTTTTCCTTCTGCATTAAAAAATAAATCCCCATATTACAGTACTGCCTTAGACAACAGAAGTGCCAAAACTGCATTTGGAAAAAATGCTTTGGTTCCAGTTGGAAACATATAGAGGATCCCAAAGTCTACTCTGTTGAAATAACTGCGTGTGGTAATACCAAAACAAAAACAGATGTTACACCTTGGCATGCACTTATTGATTCCTCTACCTGCAGCCTTTCCATGGAGTCTCTTTTTAGAGAGCAGTCCCTCAAATACTGAAAATGAAACTGACTATACTCATCTAGGGATGATAAAAACAACAAAAAAATGCTTTGGCAGGTTGCTGTTAGCTGAAGGGCTCTCCCTTTAATTGGCATAAATTTATATAAATAATTAACCAGCACCGTACATGGATGACTAGGCATGATAATAGAGATGTTTCCTTTTGAGGTTAAGACTGTATTCTTTGTAACACCAAATAAACCAGGCAGCTTGTAGGAGCAGGTTACTTCTTCCTGAATTGGACTGGAAAAGTTCACAAATCACATTCTGCTAACCAAGACCCTCAGGGCAAGGAATGGGAAAGGGCTGTGGTTTCCAGGGGAGGGAAAAAAAGACAGCTCAGCCTTTTTTTGATTTTGATTGATTGATTTTGATTGATACTTTGATTATCAGTATAGCATATAAATATTTTCAAACTAAACTGGACAGCCAATCTATATTTTTCCTACAATCTGCAGGTAAACATTGTATGTAGTATAAAATTAAAAAAAAAAAAAAAGAAAGTTGTAAAATAATATTGAGAGGCAGAGCCAAAATCTGCCCTGCATTATGTATATCTCAGCTGGGTAGGATTTCATGACACTTGTATGAAAGAAACCAATCTGGTTCGGAGGATTTCGTGTAGTAATTTGTATTAAAAATATTCCAGCTCAGATTCATGAAGCACAGATAGAGCAGGGACCTCAAACCAGGCTCTGAGTTATTCCTATGCCTCCATTAGCCCAGCTGCACCAGTCTCTGCCACCCTCAGCTCTGTCACTCAGTGCTACCTGACCACCAAAAACAGCAGCAGACAAAACCTTCATCTCACCTAAGACTGTTCTTCGCCTCTTGGAAAATGGTGTTTTGTTGATTTTTGATCTGGTTGCAACCTTCTGAGCTGACCTTCCTGCTCAGGGCAGAGCATGTGTGGACACAGATGATGCACATGTGTGTTACCATGTGTTATGGTTTTTTTTTTCCAAGAAGAAAAACATTGAATCAGTAACATAAAATAGGCTGGGTTAACAGTTCTGTGGACAGTTTCTAAAAAATAAGGTGTTAGTTCAGTGAGACTTACCTCTTTCCAAAAGAAAAAGGAAAGATGTGAACAATCTCTCTGATATTTTTCATTAGACCAAATTTTGCCTTAATTTAACAGGTTCTGCAGCTGTTGAAAACTGATTTAATGCACCTGATGCAAGACAGAATGAGACAACAAAGTAGATTTTGCATGACAGTCAAATTATCCCAGAGAATGAGAAGTTTCCTCAACCACATACCACTCCTCGTTTCTGTGCCACCTCCACAGGGGTTTTGAGACTCCTGCAGGCTGCTTCAGATTTAATTTTGTGACTTCACTCTGTGAGACTTTCATGGTGTTGTCAATCCCTCATCCTGTACACACATAAAGGCCAGGGGATGAAGCCTTCTACAGGGCTTGTATGTTCAAGTTTTGTCCGGACTATAAGGAAGTGCCCTGTGTCTCTCTGCTGAAAGCTCAGAAAAGTCTTAGCTAGCCAAATTTCCTTCTCTTTATTTGATGAACAAAACTTCAGTGTATCCTCCACTTGCATTATACATTTATATAAGTTGACATGAATTCTCTCTGATCACACCTTTGCCCACAGCCTTATTTGACTAATTAGAAGATCAGGTTGTTCTCCACTTTACTTGACTTTCTCTGGTGCAGCTTATAATGACAAATTTTCATGCATTACATGCAAAGACCTTCTTCATTGGTTTGAGGAATTAGGGGGATATACAGCTTTATTTATCTTTTTCTTCAAGGTGTTCTCTCTTGAAGTTTTATTTCTTTTTCCTCCATATCCTTTTCCTGGGCTACTTGTAAAAGTCACCCAGCACACCCATTATAATCAAGAAATGTAAGCCATCTCCTCTACTTCTTATTTATCTCTCTTGACTCCAAATTTTTGATAAACTTTCTGAATACCTCATTCTGCAATTTACAAATTCAAAATACCAATTTACATGGTCTCACCAGCATAATACTTTATGTGATGTGAGAAACAGCCAGTACATGGCTGTTCATCTCTCTTTTTCACCTCTCACCTTTCCAATAAGTCTTCTCCATTTACCAGACCCAGGACCTCTTCTTTACCATGAATGTTTCTCCATTGCTTACAGACACAGAAATCCTTGAATGTTTTCTTCAGGCTGTGCAAGGGGAGCTGCTAAACTCTCCCTAAAAATACAATGTCACAGGGAACACAGAGCTTGAAAGGACCAAAGGAGACCAATATATTCTGTCTCCCACCAAAGTAACAGATCAAGTCTATCTTTCCCAAAGGCTTTTACTTTGTCTTAAAAACATCCAAAACCACAGACAGCGCAGTAGCCTGTACTATGTTCCTATTTAACCTACAAAAAATTATGAAATTATGATAATTTTATTCATGACTGTCTTTGCCCAAATCAGATTTGGTTATTTAAATGCTACACAGGCAAAATCATGGGATTTCTACTTCCTATTGAAAAAAAACTATCGATCTTCTCTTTTCAAGATAAAACCCTTTCCCCTACATTATCCATTCTAGTAATTTTATCTAAATTCAGATCATTTTTCCAGGTTCTCAAGATCAGCTTGAATCCTCATCCTATCATGTAGAGGACTTGCTTTATGTTTCCCCACAGAGCTTCTTGTACCACCCACAAAGGCATTCATCACCGAAGTAATTCATAAAGAAATTGAATTCTCTCTTGGAAGAAACTCCAATCAGACTCCTAGATGCAATGTCTTCACAGTCTGGCACTTTTCTACTGGTAGATGAATGTAATAATGCAACACTTTAAGAACAGTTTTGCAGCTAAATCACGTTTCAGATGTTCTTATTTGCTTGTGAGTATGTCACAAAGGACCAAGCATAAAGACATATTAAAATCAATGTGCATCACATCTATCACCCTCTCTACCTACACACTGTAAGGAGATCATCTGATGTTTTGCCAAATCTGCTGCAATAGACTCCTTGTCACACAGAAATATAAACACATTTTTAATTTACAAATTTTTCTACAATATCTTTTACAAATCAATGTTAATATTCTGAAAAATCTGTTTTTTATTCCTTTCAAGGGTGCTCACTAAGTTTTACCCCTTTGAGTTATGTAGACCTCCCTTTTTTCTATGTTATTAAGAATAACTGATTTTATTGCAGAGGTTTTTCTGTCTGGTTCCTAAAGTGTTTAGAAACTAAGAAAGTAGATCCAATGCATTCAGCTTCGAATATCAAGATAAAAAAATAAGTGAGCACTGACTGAGTCCTTCCATGAATACTTGGTCTCCCTGCAAAATTGTCCTCACCTGTGTGTCATCTCTTTTCTTAACAGATTTTGTTACTATTAATCCCCAATTCACACAGGTTTTTTTGTCCTCCTTGACATGTTAGACACAGAGCCCTCTCCCTGAACTGGCTCACTATTACTTCCCTTAAGGTTTCCCTCTGAGACACATTTTTATGTTAAATATTAGGAAGAAATTCAGGACTGCAAAGATGTTAAGGCTCTGGAATAGGCTGTCCAGAGAAACTGTGGATGTCCCACCCCGGAGGTGTTCAAGGTCAGGTTGAACAGGGCTTGGAGTAACCTGGGATAGTGGAAAGTGTCTCTTCTCATGGCAGGGGTTGGAATGAGACAATCTTTAAGATCCCTTCTAACCCAGAACATTCTATGATTCCATGATTTTGGGGATGATTCATTAAAAAATGACCAGTGAATATTCACTTAAGTTCAACAGCAGGTTTTTTTGATCGTATTACTTAGCAACATGCTTTACATTTGTTGTGGATGTAGAAAACTTTCACATTGCTATTCAGAAGGAATTACATTCCTAAAGAGGAGAGCTAAAGGTGGCTATGCAACTTTAAAAACTGTATTTCATTAATGAGACCTGCAGTCACTTGTCTTTAATGACGGATTTTTTAGAGTGGGGTGATTAAGCAGACAAACTGACTTTCATCCTAAGGTATAACATAAAA
Organism: Grantiella picta; assembly: GCA_013397955.1. Classification (NCBI taxonomy): domain Eukaryota; kingdom Metazoa; phylum Chordata; class Aves; order Passeriformes; family Meliphagidae; genus Grantiella; species Grantiella picta. Next base: position 18,994 of record VZRM01002463.1, read on the forward strand.
ATTGTAGTTTGTTTACAATATTTCTCATTGCACTTGAAATGATATTTTATCCACTGCTGACAAAAGAGAAAAAAATATTTCTATTTCTGTAGCTCAGCTTCTCTGTTGGGGAAAGAAAACCTAAATTCTCTGCTATTTCAGCACTTGCTGCTAAATGATCCTAAGTGGCATGTGACCAAAGGGCTTTCTCAGAGACAGTTCACAGAAGAACTGTACCCGGGAAACTGCCTCTTGGAGTAAAATTTCCAGTTCCAGGTTAGATGTGTAAATTCCCAATCCATGATTAATGTTGTGAATCCAAGATTTCCCTCCTTGTGACTGTCATCCACATCTTGGCACAATCCCAATCCTCCTTTTGTTCTGAATCATTTTCTTGTCTGTAAATTTATCCATTTTCAGCAAACATCACCTCAGCTTCAGAAAAGTACAAGCCCTCTGAACTGGCTGTTTGGAAGGCTCAGAGTTATTATTAGTTGCATCCGGAATACCAAACTTTCAAGTGTCAATTATCAACACAGTCTAATTTCCTGAAGAAACAATTTTAGTGTGTTATTTTGTTTTTCAGAATTAAGTGATTTGAATATATTTATAAAACTTCTTCTCGTTTACCTTCCTCTAATTTCTGTCCCACTGTCTGTCTATGGTTAAATAGCAAGATTTTTGGTCCACAGATCTCCCTGCCTTGAATCTTAAAGTGAATCATAGCGTGGCTGCAAATAAAAGAATAATAAATATATACAGCCACTTATAAAGATGTAGGAATAATAATCCTCTAGGAGATAGTCTGCAAATGTCTGCCAGATGAAATGAATAGTCCATGATAATCTTCCTAGTTATTAAAAGAGATTTCATCTAGTTATTTATTTTTCTCCAGAGTAAATGAACCATTATAAGGGCAACTTGTTTTTGTGGTTTAATGTTTTCATCATTGATGTTGCTTACAACCTGAAGCCATTATGATGACTCACATGCTCTCAGACTTCAGAGACAAATGCATTCTACATGTACTAAAACTTGGTACATATCATTCTCATCATCCTAAATTGGACATGCCATAAGAAAAGCTCCAAAAACACCCCACGAAAAAAAAATTAATGCTCCTTTATGACTCCAGTAGTTGAATTCATAAGATCAAAATAAAAAATGCTTTGTAGTGGTGTAATTGTTCTTTTATAGGCCTGGCTAATCTTATTATGGAGAACAAGAACAGGAATATTGTCTTACTGTGGAAGGATTTGGGCTTCTCTTTATGGATTGAAAAGCATCCCCAACTAGCTGTTTTCTGTAAAATTATAGGGGTGTTTTTTGAAATGGTTTATCAGATAAAGACCAACACTTTATTTTTTCTGATTTAATTTTTTTTTATTTTGGTTTTGAAGGGTTTCCAAAGAAAGTTTCAGTTCAAGAGACCAAATATAGGATTCCTGACCTTACCGATTGAATTAGAAAATCCTCAAACAACCCATTAGCAGCATGATTGGTTTAGAAGTTTTGGGAAGATTTTCACATATGTCTGTATGGTTGACCACAAGTGCTTCAGGATAATAATATTCAGGAATGGTACAATTTGAAGCACCCAAACCAAAAATCCCAAAATAAGCATAACAACCATCTTCACTTAGTCACACATACACATACCCTCATTCTGCTCCTAAATCTGCAAAACATTACTTAGAATCTTAGATGGCTCCTGTGACTGGCAGGCAGCAGACCTTTCTTTTCATTCTATAAAAAAGATGTGAATGGTTTATCAACATGTTCATAACAAATTACACTGTTCCAGATGAAAAAAAAAATTAAAAATTATAAAGCTACTGGAAATCTAATTGCTCATATGTAGTGAAATAGTGCAATAAAAAAAATTTCCTGGGCCAATGTCTGACTTGTTTCAATGTGAGTATAGCCCTCAATTCAGGCAAAAATATATTGAATTATGTAATCATTAAGGTTGGAAATGACCCCCAACATCATCAAGTCCAACCTTCAACCAATACCACAATGACCACTAAACTATAGCCCAAAGTGCAATTTCCATTCATTTTTTGGGGATGGTGACTCTGATGTGAGTCTATTTCAATGTCCATCTTTGCTTTCATTGAGGAAAGTTTTCTTACATCAAATACAAACCTCCTGCCTCTTGTTCTCTGGGAAAAAAGGACCAACTCCCACCTGGCTTCAGCCTCTTTTCTGGCAGCTGAAGAGAGGATGAAGGTTCCCCTTGAACCTCTTTTTCTCCCAGTACCCTCAGCTGTCCCTCATAGAGCTTTTGACTCAGAGCCTCCCACGACCCTTTCACTCACCTGATTTCTCTGCTGGCTCACGCCAGATTGGAAATTGGAAGGGTTTTGCAACCATTTGTCACCCTGCTCTGCTGAGCTGCACTGTGGACACCAAGTGCCATCTCTGCTATTCTGGGTGTCACTTCATGATAAGCAGCAAAGACAACGAGGTGGGTTTAATGATTTATTTTCTTAGTGAAAATAAAACAGTACTCTGAACAAGCAAGGGTGTCAATGTGAGCCTGCTGACACCCTCAGCTTGAGAAGGGACACTGTGGTCTGAAAAATGAGAGTAATCTTTGCTTTTCATTGCAATAATGCCCTTTGTTTTAAACAGTGATTGGGAGATCTGGTGAAAATAACCTCCTCCATCTCCAAATGTACACATCTGACATAAGGATTATCACTTCTTTTTCAGGAAACTGAAAATTATCGTTAGAAGAGGTGTGTGAGAGGCCTTATAGTCTATTACCAGGTTTATTATCTTTATTTTCCTCTTGTTGTCTGAAGATAATCTTGTGAACTATTTCTTATTAAAGTTTTTAGGTCATGAATGTTCTAGCTGTTACTGATAACACTACTATAATTGAAACTGTGGACATCTGGAGTGAAATGCTCTATCCTTTTAAATCTATATGAGATTTTTATACCACTTTAAATGAAAGCATGCTATCTTTCTTCCTTTGTACCGATCACACAATGTATTTACTTTAGGATTTTAGGTGTGGGGTAACGCACATTTAAACATCTACTTAGTGACCCTCTGGTAAATTTATGAAGAAAAGACAAATAAGATAAGAAACAGGCTCAGTGGAACAGAAATCTTGAAATCTTCTTTCCAACACCTACTTTATGCACAGAAAAATTGTGCTTTCCTTCCTTTTCCCTGTTTTCATAGTTTGCTTTGGAGCATGTCATATTGCCATTTGGAGAAATAAATACATCAAATTTAACACCTTTAAAGCTGAGAGAATGAAAATGAGGAAAAAAGGAAATTCACATGAATGTCAGTCTTTGAAAATATTTGCTTTGATTTTTTTGTTATCATCGTATTTTAATACCTAAATTACCTGCCCTAATCTCTTCAAATTCTGCAAATGGAAACTGAGATGTAAAAACCATTCACTTTGGTGATTTTCTGTGTTTGCCTTCAATCAGAGGAGCAGACTAGATGTTCCCCATAAGGAAATGTACCTTGCAGACATCTTTTGGGCAGGTTAATTCACCCAAATCCCTTCTCCTGTAAGGACAAGTGCTTTAATGTTCTGTTCAGTTTAGTTCCAGTGGCATAATTAGCAGGGGTGAAACAAAGACAGTGAGGTAGTACAAATACCAAATTCCTCCCCCTCTTTTGGGAAGACTTACTCCCTAGAGGCAAGTATGCTTCACATGAAAGCACAAGGAAGACACTTCAGAGGCACAAAATACCTGTAAAACTGCTGGGTTCAGCCCCCTGAGGCTCTCTGAGCAGCACTCTCAGCACTCCATGCCAGCTGTCCCCAGTTTCCCCATCCACAGCACAGCACAGCACCACACAAAGCCTGGGTTTCCTTAAATCCTGCCATACCTGGGCATCCAAGGAGGTTTTCAGCAGCCAAGAGCAAGCCACAATGTCTTGAAAAGAATTATGTCTTATTCCAGATATATGATGCTTGTTATGCAGAGAAAGACGTGCAGGTAATGGAGCAAAGGGAGATTTTGCTCTCACTGATCAAGCAAAGTGGCAGTGTATTTTTTTTTCCTTTCCCCTGTGTTTGGTTCTGCTTGATCTCCAGAAGCCACAGAAGAGGATGTGTGGGCTTTCTGAGCTGGCTTGCAGGCCACTGAACAAACTCATCCTCCTCCCTCAACACACATCATACTGCATCATTTATGTTTAAAAAATTAGAGTCACAAATGTTTTCCTGTAGAACTTCTGTTTTGCAGAAACCCAAAACCTTATTTACCCAAAATGATAGGATTAAATTGATTTCAGATCGCATGATATTAATCTTTGTTGTCTGCTTTGAAGCCATGGCTCTAGGGCTAATTACTGTACTCGCATGTTTTGGAAAACTGGCCTCATTTTCTTGTCCATTCTCTGCCACCTTTTCCTCTCAGAACCAAGTTCCTTGCTCCTCTACTCTGTATTTTGAGATGTTCTTATATATTAATCTCCCCATCAAGGGCTAAGGGTTGTCTCCCAATTGATGTTTTAGCACACAAGTCCTTTCAGTGTCTGGATTCGCCCCACATGCTGACAGATGAATTAGAGAAGGACAGGGAAAGGAGTCTGGCACATAGCATGATAACAAGAATTTACCAATTGCCATGCAGCTGTAGTGGATTTCCTTTGTTGTGCCCGAGGGCCCTAGTAGATGTTTAGGAAGAATGACATTTCCTGACTTTTTAGTTTTTGAAAGCCTGCCTTGACTTGTCATCTTGTGACTTCCAGGCAACTTTGGTGGCATCTTTCCTCTCCCTTCAGCTTTTCTGAATGTTTTCTGTGTTTTTGAAGAGCTTTTTCCATTGCTTCTTTGAGACATTTGTCCTGAATTCTTTATTCACTCGCTCCTTTCCCACTTGTATCTCTCTTCCTTATGAATAGAGTTTTTTTCATCTTGGTTATTAGGCCTTTGCCTTATAGAATCTTCCTCTTTTCTCTGTGACTGTGAGCATACCATATTTTTCCCCATTAAGGAAAACACCATTGATTTGTCCTATGTTTTGGTCCTTTTTAATGAACGTTTTCTTCCCCAAGAATGCTTGGAACACTCATGCAGATGTTCATTGTTTTATATCTTAAGACACAAGGTGACAAAGATGAGCAGCCCAGACAGCAGGACAGAGATCACACCTGCCGTGAGGCTGAGAAATGGTCTTAGATCTGCAGGTATCTTGAGGAACATAGCACAGACACCCCTGGTCTGGGCTTAACTCACATCAAAAATACAAGTATAAGCCCAAGGAGAAATTAATAAATGTCATTATTTAATAAGAACCTAGCCAAAAACAATGTGTTAAATAGAAGTGAGAAACCCACCTAGAATTCAATAAAAACACCTCAGCTAGAGTTTGGATTTTGTAGACAATTATACTAAATTCTGTTTAGAAGATGAATAATGTAAAAAGGCAAAGTGGAAACTTCTTAGATAAAGTCATTTAAAGGAGCTGCAAATCACAATCTGTGTTAGAGCAATCAGGAATCAGCAGGAGGAGATAACAAATTATCATGCATTTCCTTTCCTCCAGGTCCTTCACTGTAAGGTAGGTAAAATGTAGAGCAAATCTTAAAGATAGTTTTCTTTCCTATGAAAAATTTCAATTTCTTTGGAAGTCACTGTAGGTTAAAATGTGGGGGAGAAAAGGATTTTTTCTCACTAAGTATCATGCAAGATATGGTTCTGCCAAACGATCAAACCACCGTGAAATAATGCAAGAAAAATGCTACTGAATTATAAAGTCTACAAACTACTGTGGAAGAAAATATATTGGGCTTTGGCTTCAGTATTTCAGTCCTGGGCCAGAATATTCTGTTTTTCAACCAAAGGCTGGAAGATTTCAATTTAAATGGGTTCATAAAGATTGTTTTTTTCTACATTTTTAATATTAAACATCTCCTCAAAGCAAAATCTTGTTAAAAAAAGAAAGCCAAACTTTATAAACACCTAACTCTAACCAAACTCTACTGTCTTCAACCATGCTAAGCTCTCTTTTATCTTCCCAATACTGTAGTTTTGTTGTTCATTTGTTCAGTTGGCAGGTTGTGGGTGTTTTTATTTTGGCTTATCTCTTAGTTTTTCTTTTCCTTCTTTTATGTTTATTTTCCTTGGGGATGATTGCTGGAGTTGTTGATGCATTTCACTTGATAGACCTTGTTTACTTTTATCTCAGAGATAAACACCAAAAATCATGTGCTTATGGTATACACATATATGTATACTCACAGATACAGTCTCTCTCACACACATTTATGTATGTATTTTTATCTAAAAACATGTATTTATATGTACATACTTCAACTAATGGTGTTCAATCTGTTCCAGGAACGCATGCATTCAAATGTTTATTCTGCTGATATTGAAGAAGACTGGCTTTCTTAACAACAAAACTATTGTAAATGTCTTAAAATTAAACAACAAGCTTCAGGCAAAAAGATGTATGCACAGCAAAAAGCTATTACTTACAAGACCATATGTGCCAGAAGGCAAATACTCCCATGTTCAAAGACAGAATGGAGGAGAAAACATATTCCTGTTCTGAGTCCTTTTAATGCATTTCCCTTGCACACACAATAAAGATTTTTGGATCAAGCTGACTGCTTTCTTTCTACCAGAGTAATCAAGCTCTACATCATTAACCTTTCTGTTTGCCTGGCAGATAATCTGGGAGAGTAGCAAGTGACTACTCCTCCGGGCTTTGGAGGCAAGCCAATGCAATTACTCTCACCCTGTTCTTTGAGGTGGCAGCTGCAGAGAGATCAGGATGTAGAAAACAACCATGAAATCAAAGGGTTACAGACTTTGGAGCCAACTCTTCATTCATCTGCCGATCAGCCAGAGCTCCCAACTTGGACGACGAAACCTCACAGCTCACTGTCCATGATGAGCAGTTACAAACCATCAGTCAAGCAAAGAATGCCTTCACAAAGGTCCAATGTTAGCCCTACTGTCCTTCCACCTGTCTTTATTTTCTGGTGGTGGTTGTGGTTGTGGCAGTAGTATGAATATGTAACAGAGCCAAAAGTATGCCGTCTTGCAGATTCTGTTCTCCTAATATGTCTAGTTGGATAGTGTTATTGTATAAAGTCTACTGATATTCTGCCAAATGCCAGCTTAGATTTTTGGAAATGGCTTGTGCTCAGAAATTTTCATACACTGACTAAAAGCACTTCCCTACCGAAATGCTCTCACTACTAGATAGTGAATATGGTAGCTCCTTTGTGTTGGTGATGAACAGTTTAGGAGAAGGGGATCACCTGTGAAAGACAGGTAGCAAAAGGAGGTGACACCTGAGTCATTGTCCAGGCTCTGCAGCTTCATAGGAGATGAATAATTTCATTACATGAGGGCTGTGATATCTTCAAAGGAGTTGCTGAAGCGTTTGGTAGGAGACAGAATAAATAAATGTATAAAGGGAAAGAGGAATACAGAAAGGTGAAGTAATTTATCCAAGTCATGCTAATCTTGTTGGGCAGAGAAAAGATCCCAGACTCTCTACATCCTCAGCCTGTATCCCAGTTGCTAAGCAACTGTCCTGAATATGAGGGTGCCCAAAGCACAGTATATCAGATGCTATAACATTGGCACTCTGACACCTTCTGCTTTGATTCACGCTGTATCTGAGGTCTAATAAAGAAAAGAAATGGGCCTGCATGTCTGTCTGTGGCTTCAGCTCTTCTGCATTTAGTCTCCTCAATGAAGCCCCCAAACTAGGGGGCCAATTGAACTGTAAGTTTCCTTACCAGCATATAAATGTGATATAAAACATCATCACCCTGGTGGGTGAGTTGTGCCACATCAGGAGTGAAAGACTGCAAGCAGGTCTCTGTCTCACGTGTCTCAAGGAGAGAAAGAGGGGTGATTAGAGTGGTTAGGGTGATTAGGCTCCTAGCTCAAGAGCCGTAGGCATAATATTACATGAGATGTATCTTGGCTTTTCTGTCTTGAAGTTCTGCTGAAATATATATTTTATCACATTAAAAAAAAAAAAANATGCTTAATATCGAGGAAAAAATAACTGGGAATTTTCTGATGGACAGAAATGGATTCTTAAAATTACCAGGCCAATGTCTGGAATTCTTCCTTGACAGTGTAATTACATGGCACATCTGCTGTAGCTGACTTCTGGATGATTTTCAGTTGGCAATGTGGAGGCATCCATCAGCCAGCAAATATAGCTCATAGGCCTAAAATGACAGCCCTGCCCTGCCTGAAAGGCATCAAGACCAGAGAGATGATCTCCAACAATGAATTCCACATGAATTTGCAAGGGAGCCAAAGAATTGATGGTGAAAGTGCTGAAGGGCAAAGAGTGAAGCGGTCCAGGCAGCCCTGCTCACAGTAAGGATTTCTCAAATGGCTTTTGTTTGCACAGTTCCCATGTGTTGCACTCCTGAAGCAGGAATCACAAAGATTCCAGGGCACCATGGCTGCACACAATGGAGGAAAGCTAGAGACTGAGGTTGGAAGTCACCAAAGCAGAACATGAACTGGAGAACTGAAGCTGAGAAAATGATTCCTAAAGAGGTCTGTCAAAGTCTAGATGAAACCTAATCTGCATAAATCTAGAGGATTTAATGTATTTTTTTTCACAACCATCAAAATTTATGGGCATCTAAACATATTAGGCATTTTTCTACTCAACCTAAAGACACATTCTTGTGTGTATATCTCTGTAAACAGTCATAAGGATCTGTCTTGGAGGAACTGTAATGGTAGAACAGGAGGGGATGGCTTCAAACTGAGAGTAGGTTTAGATTAGATATTAAGAAGAAACTCTTGAATTTGAGAATGGTGATGCACAGGTTGACTAGAGAAGCTGTGGATTCCCCATCCGTGGAAGTCTTCAAGGCCAGGTTGGATGTGGCTCTGAGCAATTTGGGATAGTGGAAGGTGTCCCTGGTGGGAGGATGAGATGAGTCTTAAGGTCTCTTCCAAAACACACTTTTCTACTACTCCATGAAACCAATGTCTGCCTCCCACCAGCAGTTTCCTGAGTGTTAGGAGAGCTGCCATTCATGTTGGACTTGACCTGAAACTGATGGTCCATCTGAGACTGGCCTGGTTGGACCTGATAATCTTGAAGGTCTTTTCCAGTCCTGATGATTCTATGATTGTAATTCTGAATGTTATTTCTTGGTCCAGGAGTTACAATTGATAACACATGTGCATAGTCATATAATTGTATGTATATATATGTACACACAACATAAGTGTGTATAGATAGATAGATAGATAGATGGATATTATTAAATGAAGGTTAAAAATAAAGTACAGGTACTACATTCATACAATTGAAACTGAAATCTGACTTTACGTCTTTCCAGATGAATGTTCTACCAATCCAGGCTTTTTTTTTGGCTGTCCTTCTATGGGTCTCTGTACTGCTGCAGCTCTGGATGCACAGTGTCTCTGTTTTAACGCAGAGGGCAGGAACAGCCAATACCTTGGTCAAGAACTCTTTGAGTCAATCCAGGTTCAGGAGAGCCCAGTAGTTTCACTGGCTTCTTCCTGGGGTGATGACATGGTGGGTTTTGATGGATTCTGTGGAATGAGGAGAAAGAGAGATTTGTACTTTGCTTATCTGGAGAGGTGTCAGTGTGTGTGTGTGCTGGTTGGGTATGGGAGTCCCATCAGGTAGATAGAGCTTAGGATCACAGCCATCCAGGACTGAGTAGGTAGAACAAAGGGCATGTTGGCATTTTAACTAAGGGATTTTCTAGGCATTCGGTGATACAGTTTTCGTCTTTGTGTTCTCTAAAAAGTCTTCTCCATTTACCATGAGAGTTCTTTAAATTATAACATTAGTTAAGGACAACTAAATATTGGAATAACTTACTTCGATTCTCCACCTACTTGAGCATCTGAGAAGAAACTCCACAGCTTTCTCAGAGATGGGATCATGAAGACATTCATGGTTTGATGCAAGATTATTCACCCTTTGTATTGCAAAAAGCGCACCAGATAGTGAGAAATTCCATTTATGTTTAATCTCCTTACTTGCTTGACCTTCCTTAAGACAGAGGTAATTTTCAGTTCCAGTGAAGCTACAGCACTTCCATCAAGCAAGAAATGCATCCATGTGCTATATATACTGAACAGAACAAAATAAAAACCATAAGACCAAGAGTTAGAAGAACTCTGAATACAGGATACTAAAATTTAGCATTAAAATCTCATTTTGTAGAACTAAATCCACAACTGAACAGTTATCAATGAGTTTTGCTATAGCTGAAATTTTAAATAATGAGAAAATGTTGTTTGGTTGTTTTTTTTATTTGTTTGGATTTGTTTTTAAATACTTGTCTTCTGTGCTGTTTGTTGTTTTCTACTGTCTGCTATTTCCATCATGATGCAGCAACAACATAACAATGTTGGCTGAAAGCCAGCTTGAGAATAGACTCAGTCTTCAACGAATTTTTGATGCATGAATATTTTGAGGGGGCATTTAAATGATGTTTGTGCTTCTCACAGTGTGAAAAAAACAACAGTGCCAGGTTTCTTTGATCTACTGGAAACAAGCTATCATAATACAGAAATAGTTAGCTGAAATAAGTACATTCAGGTAGCTTCTTTCTACTTAACTGTGCATCATTTGCTTCTATGCTCACAAAGGAGGTTTTCATTCAGCTGGGGCAAAGTGCACACAGTTATTGATGGTTCAAGTATTTACTCTTTAAAATGACAGTTCTGAAAACGTATTTCTCTCACCACACAGAGAGTGGGAGGGCACTGGAAAGGAGGAGATAATTGAGGGAGCTGGAAGTGAAATGATGTTCATGTCTGTCAGATGCCATTTCCATTTTAATGACTGTAAAGAGGAGTGTCAGAGAGCTGCCAGACAGCAGAGGTTTGGGTCACCACTCATGGTGTCAGATGTTGGGGTACTCTGGGCTGGCATTTGTGATTGAGGGGAAGATTGTGTCTCCTTTGCTCCTTCCCTGGGTTGGACTGATATTGCTTCAAGTTTCTGATGTTTCACCACCTAAGTCTTCAATGAGGTGGAAGCCACGTTGTGTTTGACAGCCTACAAACAGAGAGATATTCATCATACCTTCAGTCGGTAAACCTGCAGACTGAAAGATAAATATTGATGATTTGGTGAAGCAAGTAGTCCAGGAGAGGGGGAGGACAAATACTAACAGGTTGTGCAGCGTAGCCAGCCTGGCTCTGTACACAGTTTAGAGGAAGCCATGTGTTGCTGTGATGGAACTGATCTTTAATCTGCAGAACTCAATGTCTCATATCCATGGTTTGTGAGCATTGTGTCTAAAAGAATTTGGGACAGCAAACATGGGCCACTGCAGAGATCCTTAGTGTCCTTCCTAAATGGTCATGCTGATGCCAAGGAATTCTTCCTGCATATGTGGCTGCGCAAGCTGCTGGATGTCTGGAAACAAATATTTGGTGCAAAGCTGAAGTAACATTCTGTGTGCAGAGAAGAAGACTGATGCTCAGCATGCAAAACACTCAAATACAAAAATCACATTATGTGAACTAACTCCATTGTGAGCCACTAGGTCCTCAGGGTCTCTTTCCTCCAAAGTTTGTGGGATTTAAGCTCAAGACTAGAAGAGCTCTTCAAAGGAAATTTCAAGGAATCCAGCCTTAAAAAGAGAGCTTTCAAATACTTCCCGAAAATATTTGACCTTTTTATTTCAACTTTAGCAATTCTTGTTATCTGTTTAAATATTTATTTGAAGTGTCCTTTAGTTATCAATTCTGGTGTTTCAGAAGGTTCCCTGGCTTAATCACTCATTGTAGGAAAAAAAGAGCACTATTGCCTTTTATCTGTTTTGAACTTGCCAGCCTCCTTAATTTTATTGCACGTTCCCTTGTTCTGCCACTAGCTGAGAAGAGAAGTACCTAATTTATCTTCCCTAAGTAATTTATTTTTATCCTTTCATTATGTCCTTTTGTCCATCTCCTTTCTAAGGTAACTCTTCCCAATCTTTTCAATCATTCTACATGACAGATTTTTTTCTCTTTCTTTCTTTTTTTTTTTTTTTTGTTCCCCAGAGGATCACTTTCATTTGTCATTTTTCTCTGTATTTTTTTATTATTTTGTTTTTACAGTAATGAAATGATACTTCACAAATTTTTCCAGATGATACCACATTTTGATTTATAGTTTGGCTGTGTAGTATTTACTGCATCAATCCCCCTCTCAGTTCCTATGAAGCCTCACATCTTGTTCGAATTTTTTTTCTTAAAACTACAGCTGCATATGGTAGAGAAATCTGTCTTCATTGATACCCAGATTCCTCTCCTGGGTTGAGACAGTGAATGTATACCACTGTCAGATGTACAAGCAGTTTAATTTATTTTTTTCCCCTCAGTTTTCCTTACTTTGCATTTACTGGCATTGAACTTCATTTGCCCTCACATGGTTTAGCTAAGTCTCTTTGAAGTTCCTTACGGATCTCTCTGGTCTGTGCTTGCTAAATAACTTTGTGTCATCTGCGAGTTTTGCTAACCTCAGTATTACCCTCCTTCAAGATCATTAATACAGATTTCAAACACAAGATCTAATGCAGAACAATGAGGCGAGACATCCCACTGTTCACCTTGTGCCACTGACTATTTATTCCTTCCCTTTGTTTCCCATCTTTCACCGATTTTCAGCCCATGTTTGATGCACTCCATGAGCACATCAAATAAGTGAAACCATAAGTGTGGTTTAGCATCAGCATGCCCAGTTTTTCTCACTGCTTTGAATACAATTTGTGTGGTAAACACAGTGTGGTTTTTTTACCCTTTGTCCAAGAAATTCCCTTTTCTTGGAGGATTTATTTATTTATTACCTTTCAAACATTTCTAGAAATCCCATTTGGTAAACCTAAACTTTGGCACTGCCTGAGGAAAAAAAAAACCATGCTTATAGTTTGGTTAGTTAGTTAATTACATACTTCAACATTTTCAGAATTTTCAAATTTCAACTTATGGAAGGACTTTCTTGTTTTTATCTCTGAGGAGTTAAGGGTTGGAGAATTACACACAAAGATATTTCATCACTTGTCTTTGTAAGAACATTACTCTTATCTCCAGAAACATCAGCTCATGTGAAAGCATGAAAGCACATCTTTTTTGCGTAAAAGGTTCATCTTGATTTTTCCCCATATCTTAGGAGGAGAATATAAGATAAGGGAGCTTTCAGCTAGAAAGGATGTCCCTCTCTTCACTATCTTCTGGATGATCAGGCCTGTGCTGCTTCACTGTATGAAAGCTTCTTCCTCTACTTTATTGTAAGCATCAAACTCATAAAAGTGACTCCTGCAACATGAATACTCCCCAAAATGAATATGGAATTTTTTTTTTTTTCAAATAGTTTGCAATATGAGCTTAAAATTGAGCTGGTTCTGCAAAGAATCTTTCCAGTTATCTAAGTAGCCATAATATCAAGGGAAAGGTAGTATAAATGAGGTATGAGTTCAGTCAAACCAAACATGCTTATTATTTGGAAAAATTGCTCACAGGAGATATTTAGTTACCTGTTTAGAACCTCTGCTCAGGAGCCTTCACAATGGGCTGAGAAAAAAGGGATATGTCATCACTCGACTATCAGAGAGCTGACACATATATTGATCCTAGTTCCTCCTTTTATCTTGGAAATCTTACTTTACAATAACAATTTACAATCCATAAACATTTAGGCATTGAGTTCTTGTGATGTTCCCTGGGTATGTGGCTTCTCATATGAAAATACCATTTATTAACACATAGCCTAATTTTTTTGGTTCCTAGTCATCATGGAAAGATCCACAGAATAGATTATGTATGTGGGAGGAAGAGAATTAGTATGTTTCTTGGGACAATCTGTAGGGAAGTGGTGGTAACATCACCCTCGGAAATGTTTAAAAAGTGTGTAGATGTGGTGCTGGAGATATGGATTAGTGGTGGACCTGGGAGTGCTGGGTTAATGGTTGGACTCAATGATCTTAGAGGTCTTTTCCAAACTTCTATGATTCCATGAAATGCTGAGAAATATCCCTCTCTCTTCAAAATTATTCCATCTGAACTTTGACAGTAAAGAGGAATTTACTTCCATTTGGGATGTTCAAACATAGTAAGTCTGTCTTGTGTTTATGAAAACAAACAAGCAAGCTCAGGCAAAAGTCTTTTTGATTATTATTTTTAAAGTTGGAATGAATGGAATTAACGGTGTTTTTATGTCTTAAGTCTTCGATCCTTAGATCCCCCACCTTCCAGCTCCCTCTGTTCTGCTCTCAGAGAGCTGTTCAGCTCTCCCTGAACTCAGATCCCCCTGTGCCTGAGGAGATTCGAAAGCACGCTGCTTATCTCCTGACGCACAAACATTTCATTTACAGTGGTTCACAAAGCCTAATTTTCAAATATCCAATTTGTCTGAGATCTCAGCACTTTGATAAAAAGGTAAGAGAACTTGTTTTAACTCTCTGCTTCAAAGAAGGCAGGATGATCCTTCAGTAACAGAACTCCTCAGTCGCTGAGTGCATGGAAGTCATGCATGGTTTTTCTGTCATTTGCAATGGAGAAGGAGCATCTCTGGTTCCTCTCTGTTGACTCCTTTCATGTGTTCTGCTTGAGGAGAAGGTTAGCTAATTAGATAACTATTGAAAAGGGGATGTAATTTCTGATTTTTCTTCCGTATTTCCCCATCAGAAAGTTTAGAGGACTCCCACGTAAGCTTGATGCCTTCCCTAAACTCATTTTTATTCATTTAGCTCTCTCTGTGGCTTCTATAGGAAGCCTAAGTACTCTAACATTGGTGAGGTATAAAGATTTCTCTAAAAGTCTGGAATTTAAACATGATTTGTCTTTGGAAATTTTACACTGGGTTCCCAAGTCACAACATCAATCACAAAGTGACATAATGACTCCTGAGACCCAATTTAGTTTTAGGAATCTGTGCTTGTCATTTGTCTTCAACTTCATGAGAAACTCCAGTGTCACATCTCCAGTTTTTGTCAAGAGTGTAGTTTTGGGGAAATCTGATTGTTCCCAATTATTGCACAGCACAGACGGGTCTCAAAATCTTTCAAATTAAGCAAAACTAAGAGATGCTCTTGAAAAATATACTTGATGTCCTGCAGAACCTGTTGTGTTTCAGTTCATAGGTCTAGACTAAAGATAACCTGAAAAAAATTCTAAGTGTAAAATGGCTGTCAACTACAGCTGTTTCACTCTGCAGAGCTTCACCTCTTCCACCATATTCATTCATTCATTTCATAGACAAATCATTGAAGTAGAATAGATACCTCAGTTTATGTGAGGTATATTCCATAACTGTCCTCATCTTGCTAAAGCATGACAATTTGCTTCTGTCGAATAGTGCTGACCATGCCCTTCTTGGTGAAAACCTTATTGCACATCACTTGATTGTAAAAGAAGAATGTTCCTTGTGCAGGCTAGATTACAAAATCCCTTTAGCTTCTTTACTGGGGGAAAAATTAAATTGAAAGAAAAACTTGTTACATCAAGTGCCAGAGAAACTATTAAACAGGTAGTTATCTAATGGTAGTTCCTTTTCTATAGGTTGACAGTCACTTAATAAAGAATGAATAGAATCAGAGAGATTTACAAAACTGGAATAATTTATGCTTGGCAAGATCCACAAATATTCTTTTTTTTCTTCAAAGACTCTTTTCACCACAGACCTCTTTCCCAATCCACAATCCCCAAATTAAGAAATCTAATAAAACATATGTAGTCACTTCTCTTTTAGAAGTGAAACAAACCTCTGTGGGATCATTTGTTTTTTCTCCTTTTAAAGAAAGACAAATTAGACTGAACTAATCAGCACAAATTGTATGGGTAACGTTATGACTCATCATGAGGAAATTCTGCTTCATCTGGATTTAAAAAGAAATAAAAAATGAGGATTTTTAAATTTACTGAAAGGAAAGGAAGATTAACTGTGCTCTGAATGCAAGAGCTTTCCAGGAGACCAAATAAGTCTTCTATAAACTGATTTGCCTTTCTGACTGCGATTTAGTAGAGTGACACCTAATTTGTTCTGAGAGTCATTGATGCCTCCAACACAATGGAGGATGACAGCTTGCATAACCTCTCTTTCAGCTCTCATCTCATTTATTCCGTTTGAAGTCGAGTTCCGACAAGCGAGAGGCACAGAATTAATATTACCTTAGATCAGCTCAGTCTCCAGAGGGAGCAGCAAAAGCTTTTCTGGAAACAATAAACCCTTTAAACATGACAGGAGGAATAGGACCTTAGGAGGTATCTGAAAGTATCCATTATTAAAGAATGAAAAAAAATACATATATCTATGTGGGTCACTTTGATTGTGGGGTTTTTTTTCACCTTAACAAAAAAAGATGAGCTACTGCCAGTCTTAAAAACAAATTTAAAGATGTTGGATAGTTTGTGGCTAACATCTATATTATACACATACACACAACACACACACATACATACATATGTTTTCTTTTTTGTTATTGTCGCAGAGTCCCTAGCCATGGATGGTATTTGTTTTGACTTTGAAATTCCCTTCTTGTTTGATCTGGTTCCTTTCCAATTTATGATAAAAAAATCAGTAAGGGAAATTCCCATCACATCTGATAGTTTATAAGGTCAAATTTAATTATTGCAATTTGCATTTAAAATTAACGTAACACTTTTAAAGTGAATCAGAGGAAGCCAAAGAGATTACTTGTGCAGACAGCTTTGTAGAAGGAACAAAAATAAAGATGCATGACAATGTCTGTGTACACTTTAATCTGTGGTCTACAGAGCATCAGTATGGATAAAATTGGCACAGTTTCATTCAAGTAATAAAAATACAGTGAATTATGCCAGCTAGTGGTCAATCCTTACATATATATTTAAAATATACATATATTTAATATTTATATCTATGTATGGATAATGTGTGCGAGTTTGCTTGACAACTGAGATACTTAAAGGGGAAAAAGAAATATATATATACATGAACATATATAAAGACTAGAAATACTGCTGTTTATCTAAAATTTTTACGTCAGGCTACAGCTGAAGAAAGGAAAAAAAATTCCCCTGGGGTTTTAACAACTAAGAGTGGGTAGTATTAAAACAAGGGTTATCCATTAATAAATTATCTACCCAATGGATAAGCCTTGAAGCATTTTCTTTTTGTGAATTCTCAGTGGACTTCAGATTTCTATCAGCAGACATCCAATTTACATGTGAATCATGATTTCATCATATCATATCCTGTCATTCCACTAGAAATAATTTCCTGTCATTCCACTGTGAATCATTTCAGGAAAGTACAGATGACTTAATAATTTACAATTAAATAGTTCATGTCATGCTGGAGCAAACCATGTGAAAAGAATCAGTGTATTTGTCACACAAATGCAAATACCTCTGGGAGATACAGGGTGGAGAAGAAGAGAAAAAGAAGGGATGAGGAAGAGAAGAAGAAAAGACAATAATTTAATGATGGACAGGAGAATGGCAGCACAGAGCAGGACAGTGGAGTAGGAACCCAATCTTAATAGAAGTCAGAAAGGTAGATGTAAATGAGGATGTTAAGTAGATTGGAGAGAAGGCAGCCCAAATATCTCTTTGATGGGAAGGGTGATGCAAACCTTTCCTGGTCTGCCGAACACAGGAGAACACTTAACAACCTCAAGGGACAAGCTATAGGCATTCTCACTGAGCAATTTACTAAATTAATATCACTTGTCTTCCCCCCAGCCCCTTCTCCTTCACATACCCACCCTCATAATTTAATTTTTTTTTAAAATAGGCTTTGAATTTCAGCATTTTGTTAGAAGTTCAACATTATTTGTCAGCAGCTTTGAGAGGTTCTACATATGGCTTTGTGCTAATCTATTCACTTTGGCTGTGCCTTTTATCTTATTTGTGATGTGTGGCCAGCTCCACTGCATTCCCCTCTTCCTAGAAGAGAAGAGAGAGGAAATATATTCTTGTGGTCTTTGATACAGAACTATTAGTTCTCTTTTCAGGATGGGATTCATCTCCCTTAGCTTTAGACAGTTACAATACAGATGTCTCCTTCTAAGATACTCATCACTGTCTCTCTTTATGGTCTATTAAAAAAAAAAAAAAGTGCTTTAAAGGGAGACTGTTCTGTCCTATATTAAACACTTTTATTCAAGATGAGACTAATTTCATTCTTAAAAAAAAAAAAAATCCATAGAATCATAGAATCATAGAATCATGGAATGGTTTGGGTTGGAAAGGACCCTAAAGATCATCTGGTGACACCCCCTGCCATGGGTAGGGACACCTTCCACTATCCCAGGTTGCTCCAATCCCTGTCCAGCCTGGCCTTGGACACTTCCAGGGATCCAGGGGTAGCCACAGGTTCTTTGAGTAACTCGTGATGATGTCTCACTACCCTCATGGTAAAAAATGTATGTTTAGTCTAGATACATATTTTTTGGTATAATTTTTTCTCTATAATTTTGGTGTTTGATTGTTTGTTTGTCTGTTTGTCTGGTTTTATTCTTTTAAAAAACCCAACCTGTAATAAGAGCCCAAATGGAAACATCTACAAGCTGGACATTCAAAAGTAGGTTCAATTAATGCAATGTTCCAAGTCAGCTTATTTTGGTAATGCAGGTAACAGAAGGGATGTAGGAAAGTGTTTTTGAGCACAAAGAGGAAAATACCTCTGCAAAGCAAAGTAAACATACAAAAGGTGACCTTCTAACCGAAATCTGAAATAAAATCACTTACCTACTAGACAAACATCCCTTGGGAAAACATTCTACCAGGGTGAGTCATCATGAAGAAGGGCAAAACTTGAAATACAAAGGCAGAGGAAGACAGATAGAAAAAATTAGTCCTTTGATGGCATATAATAGTCAGAGTAAATTAATTTCTTTCATTGCATTAATTTACTCATACACAACAAGGGCAAGGCAAAAGGTGTCATACATCTCTATAACTATACTTTAAACCTGCTCTTTAAAAAACCTTTGGGTGTAAAAGGACAAATAGTGAAGAGTCAATGAAAAATGCGATGTATCACTAGGATAATCTTTACTGTAAGATTTGTCTCTAGCTTGTAAGGAAGCTTGAGCAATCCTATGTATAAATTCTCAATCAATTTTAAGAGCAGAAATAATATGAAAAAGTAGTCCCTGGTTAGATACTTTTCTGAATGCAGGGTACATTGAATAGTGGAAAGGTAAATTAACTCCCAAGGGAGTTAACTTCCAGTTACTCCATGTAATACCTGAAAATGGTCAAAAAAGTTGCATCAATAAAAGACCTCACATACTCAGTGGAATTTATACCAAAGATCACTGTAATTTACAAATGGCAATTAATTCTCATTATGTCACCCTGAGACATAATTGGTAAAAGCAGTTTAATCTGTGGGTGGACTCATAGCCGAGATCAAAATAAATAAGAACAAAATAAAATCCCTGACTCTCATGGCTGTATTTTCAGAGAAGTACATACAGTGAATCCAAGTTACATTCTGCAAGTCTTTCATCTAGCTTCCCTCCAGAGAGTGAGATTGAAAATGTAATGATAGAAACTGTCTTTATAACAGTAACACTGTGGTTATAGAAGCCCTCCAGGACTGGGAAAGCTATGTTCAATTCCTCCCTGCAGGAATTTAATCTATTTTCCCTCCTTACATCTGAGGAATCTTGACATTTTTTTGTGCTAAATGACAAAGCTTCAACAGGGCACCAGGCATGTGCAACTGCCCTCCTTAATTCATAATAAGGAAGTATTCTATAAGTTATTTTACGAATGAGGTACAAGCATTCTTTGCTCTGAAATAATTTTAGTTTTATAGGCATGAATGAAAGATTAATTAATTGGACTCAAGGAAAAAGAATAAAACCAACTGAATGGATACGTTCTTGAATGTCCAGCTAGATATAGACTCTAGTTCATACCTTTAATTCTTTATCTCATCCAGCTGATAAAAAACCCTCTCTTATTCTGATGATTATCATGCTCTCCCAGGAATATGGAGACGACATTTGAAATATTGAAATAAAAAAGGAAATTAAAACTGGGCCACCCATTTTTAAGGCTTTCTTGAAACATCAGAATTTCATATGAAAGTCACAAAAAGAAATCTAATGCCTCCCCCCCCCAAAAAAAAAAAAAATGTGGTTGTAAAGAAATTCGTTCTAGAGAGAGATTTGGGACTGTAACCATGATGTGCTGTGGTGGTACATTCCAAATAAAGTGTCTAAGATTCAGGAAAAGATAAGGTCTAAAATGTATATTCTTTACTTTCATGCTTCTCAACCAAGCACGTAGGAAGCTTTGGATATGTAGGAAATCCAAATGCACTGTGCAGGAATCCCAGGTAGCTGACATGGGATTCCAGCTTTTGCTGCTGTTGTATGATCTACCTGCAATACCTGCAGGTCCTTTGATGCCTCTTGTCCTGAAAGTTCTGCAGCCCTGCTGACAAAGCATCTTCCTGGTGCCTGTACATCCATTTTTTACCACACAGTGAGAGGCAAGTGATATGATCTGTATATGCAAATGCAAATATGAATTACACAAAGCAAGCTAAAATGTCCAACATGACATACTATAAACTTCTGCCCCAGGTTCAGCCTAGTTACTGCCTTTCCAGTGGTGTGGGATCTCTTTCTAATGTATCTGTATCACCAAGGGTTATTCCCAACAACCCCAGCTAGAATGCTAACTCATTGCCACCATGTACAGGCTGGATAATTTTATTTCCTTTTCTTGGCACAGCCTTGGACATGCTATTTGTCTTAGAAAATATTAGTATTAGTTATTAGTAGTATTTCACGTCACTGTCCATTTCCTCATTAAGGGGTGAAACATTTAAGTGCAAGTACCCACATTAATTTTCATTAATGATGCCAATTAGCAAGCATTTATAAACTTTTAATAATATTGTAGCTATATAAATCCTTATTTGGATTAATTTTTATCAGCTACATAATCAGCTAAGTAACTTAATTATTCTTCTGTGGATTTGTCACTCCTGTCACAAGTTCATTAAACAGTGTTTAGGGTCTTTAGCAATTTTCTCCCAAACTAAAAAATAAACTGCAAATATCTGGGAAGGGGAGAGGAATCGAAAATATTTGGTTCTGTTTCATTTTGGGAAGCAGGAAGAGATGAGAGTGTTTTATCTGCTGAGCACGCAAAATTCTTCAGTGACTTCAAATGTGGTGAATTGTTTCACTTTCTATATTTTTCTTTATATATTTGTTTCATGATGCAGGAAACAAACCTAGAACTTTGATTCTCTGGGTGATATTATGCTGCAAAACCTTGTGTGTCTCCTGTCATCCTACATGCCCTGGGCTTCCCCACACAGTCTCCAGCTGTCACTTTGCAAAGGTGTTGGTCTTCAGTGGCTCCTGGTCTGCATCTTTCAGGCTCATGCGGATGTCAGACACTTTAATGTTTTTAAATGGATTTAGACACCTCTGTTCAGGTCTCTAATCTATTGTGGTGAAATGAAACATTTCAATTCTCTCAATAAAATAGCATATTGTGGGTTTCCTTGAGAATTGCCATTTTTTTTCTCAAATGTCTGTTTTCAGATAACTCAAATATGCCTGTTTTGGAGGGGATGGGGGGGAGTTTATCCCTGAAGTTTCATCTAGGTCTGGGTGTGTGAACAAAAAATTATCCTGGAATGTCTCATTTCAGGCTTCACTGTTTAAAAATTTGATGTTTATCCAAAACTTACCAAGTTGATGACATAGAGGAGAATGGATTATAAAGTTTTTTCAATGTCTTTATACCTTAACATCCATTCACCATAACAATTTTACCACTGTTTTTCTGTTAAAGCAAAACCCAGGCACAATTATTTTTCAGTTAAAATTTCAGAGGGACAAGAATAAGA
Organism: Grantiella picta; assembly: GCA_013397955.1. Lineage (NCBI taxonomy): Eukaryota > Metazoa > Chordata > Aves > Passeriformes > Meliphagidae > Grantiella > Grantiella picta. The sequence continues at coordinate 40,794 of VZRM01002463.1, forward strand.
GAACTTGTAAAGAAAAAGGTTCTGTAGAAGGCATGCAAGACCACAACTGGTGTTCAGCAAATGCACATGACAGCTCTGCTTTATCTTACAGAAACCGAGGCAGTAGGTTAGTAAGTAAACAGAAAAATTCATGTCAGAATAAGTGTGAAGAGACTTCTGGAAACATGCATTAAATTATGGACTTTCCCTAAAACTTCTCACACAGTATTGCCATATCCACGTGAATGTTACAGCCTAATCCTCTCACCACAGAAGGAGCACAAAGACATGAGGTTGCCATTATTTTTAAACATGACCACATTTTGTCCATTATCTAGGTTTCCTCTTTTCCCCACCATATAATCCCCTCATGCAGGCTTTCAATCCTTCCACCTTCAAGTGAAAAATCTAATCAAAATTATTCAACTATTTACACTGTTCTCCATTCACTCAGGCCATTTAACACCTGTAATATGCTTTCACCTGGTGCCACTGTCACATTCTTTCTTGTTAACAAAACAAATATCAGCTTCCAAATGCCCCTGGCTCTGCAGAGAGAAATGGTACCATCACAATTGGCACGAATCAGTGCATCCAGCACTTTTCCACATGCCTCATTTTAACCCAATAGTAATTTTAATAATAGGGTTATGGTGGCCTCAAGCAAATGGAGAAATCCCTGAGCTAGTGCCAGTTGAGCTGATGTATCCATTCAGACGGGTGAAAAGCCACAGTCAAGCACTCATTTATGCCCCTGAAGCTGGGCAGCTTCATTAGGAAAGGTTTCCATCAGGTAGAGGGACTGAGTGATGTGGCCACAGAGCATCCCTCTCCAAAGGTCACTCTGCCCACTTCTGCCCACACTGCCAAGTAAAGCCTCTGGGCCCTTAGATGCTGTATGTTTGTGGTTACATTTCTGATTAGATGTTAAATTTCTCTGCAGCATCTTGCAGAAACAAAGGTTTTAAGTGAAGTATGAGACAGGGAGCTTCATCACCCCATGCTCTTTCCATGGGACTGGGAGAGAGGCAGTGCTGTTTCCAGAGCCTGAGTCATACCTTGAATGATGGACATTGTCCTAGTGATGCTGAAGACACCTTTTCTCTGCTTCTTTATAACTGCAAAGAAAGCCTGGTATGACATAAATTGGTAGAAATTAGATGAGATTTTTAATTTTTAATTGCCATTAAAGTCAATAATGACTGAAAGAGCTGCCAGCTCTCAGACTGCTGTTGGTTCCTCCCATGCAATCAGGATCTTTTCATTTGCTTGCATTTGCTTGCAGGTCACCTGGCTTTAATTCAAGCTCAGTAGTTTAATATTCAATGAAAGAGCATGTAAGATGCCTTTTCCTGCCCTTTCACATCCTGCAACAGGGCACTGCCTGTTTGTTTACCTTGTTGGGAACTTTATGCATGTTTTTTAAGCACCATCAATTACCATTCACAAACAACCAGCACATAATTGTGCATATTTTCAGACCAAGGCACAAACACTCGTGCCAGTACCTGTTAGATTTGATTGGACAAGGTCACACAGAAGAACATTAAGAAATGGAGACAGAGATGTCAAAGCATTTCCAACAGCAACAGCAACTGCCCCGCTCATATCAACAGGGGGGAAATGGAAGCATAAACCAAATTGCCTCCAAATGATTGCAATTGGAGCACATGTGTTATGGGAAAGGTTTGAAGTTAGCACATGTGCTGATATAGCAATATGACGATGAAGGGGAAAAAATTCCAGCATTCAGTGTCTTTGCAGCACAGATGGTTGGGTTTGCTTTGCTGGCCTGGTTGCTCATTAAAATGAATCAGATGAATCTGGCTATCCCAAACTGTTAGTATATGTCTTTGCCTTATTATTCTGTGCTTTGCAACAATGATGATACCACTCTGCCCATGGGCCAAATAATGCTTCAGTGTGGATCACAAGATGCACGGGTCGTGGGCTGCTGATGCCTTAACTAACAATCCACTCTGCAGTGAAACCTAGGAAAGGCTGCAAAGCACCAACCAGATCATGTCTGGTCGAATCATGTTTTACAAAATAACTGGGTAGGTACTACAGAGACTGTAAGCAGCTATGTGTGATTAATTACAACATCACAAATGACACCTACTTTTGGGAACTTACTTGCCTTTCATGTTTGGACAGTACTGACTGCTAAACTCTAGCAGAGTATCTTTTATTTTTATGTTCTTTTTCCTTTTTAATGTGGCACGGGATCTGTATAATGCAAAGAACACCACCGCTTTCCTCTTTCCTTTTTTCTTTTCTTTTTTTTTTTCCTTTCCAGAGAATGAAGGGAAGTTATGAAGAGTGGGGTGATATATGGTCCCTCTACACAGTCATAAAGTGTAAATTTCCAACATGAGATGCCTGTGGGGAGAGTAGATTTTCCTTCAGCCTCACAAGTCCCACTGATGTTAATAAAGGAGGCATGTCTACAACACCCCTCGCTGAATAATTTACATCTGCACAGACAGAAAGTCAGAAGGCAAAGCTGGAGACACATCAGAAAGCTGGCTTTAAATCAAGTCAAAAGTTTGCCTGTGTTTGTGGGTGGTTTATTATTATAAAAGGAAATCAATGCAAATTGAAATTAAAGCTGTCCGCTCAGCTTTGAGGGTTTCAGGACGGGGTTAAATAGGAGAAGTAGGAAAGAAATATGTGGGAGACATGGCTGAAAGATAATGAGAGGTTTAAGGAGGAAAATGAAATGCAGAAGTTAAATGAAAAGCAAGGAGTGATACAAAATACAAAAGCAAAGTTAAAATAGTTATTTTGGAACTTCTTTCACAAATATATTATTTTGTTAGTCAACAAAGAGGAAAAAAAGTCCTCTAATTTTGTTGAAAATAATAGACATTTGAGAATAAAGAATTATTTTGAGTTAGAGGCTGTGTTTTAGACCAACAATTAGTACCAAGCCTTCGATAGAATGCAGATGCCAAGACATAGACTGCCAGGGGCATCATTAAGAATACATTTTATGAGATTAGTTCCCTAGAGGCACATAACAAAAGAGGCACTCAACATGATGGCACCTTAGCCAGCCCTGGGGGACCAGCTGAGGTGCAGAAAGCATATTATTCTGTCAGTGCAGCTAATTCTTACTGCTCTGAAGATGCATTTTCACTGAATACTCAGCACTAGTATCCTGTCCAAACCTTAGTTAATTTCCTGTGGGTGACTTAAAGTCATTATGAAGAGCTCTAGAAATGAATTTAAGTTGGCAGGTGACAAAGGTCCAGATCCCCATGAGGGTAAAAGTGTTGGATCCCCTCTGCTCTTCTGCATTAGGGAGGACCTTTTTCCTTCCTGTGGAGGTTTGGCTGCTCCAGTCATTCCAGCCATGGGTGAAACCTGCAGTTTCTCAAAATTCTTAGGAATCTATCAAGCACAAAACAGTCACCTCTTAGAGTCTAAGCAATATAGACCAAGAACACTCAGGAGATTCATGGCATCACAGGATCTCAGAATGCGTCAGGTTGGAAGGGTCTACAAGGCAGTCATCAGTCCAACATCCCTGATCAAGACATCCCAGAGCTCAGGGCACAGGATTGTGTCCATGTGGTTCTGAAATACCCCCAGTGAGGGACACTCCACATCCTCTCTGGACAATCTGTTCAGGGCTGGGCACCGCACAGGACAGAAGAAGTTCTTCCTCCTGTCCAGGTGGAACTCCCTGGGCTCAATCCCTACCTGTTCCTCTGGTGCTATTTCTGGGCCCCTGGAGCAGAGCCTGGCCCTGCTCAGAGCCCTCTCTGCACACAGGGACACCCAGGGATGGAGTCTCCTCTCAGCTGTCTCGTCTGGAGGATGAACAGCCCCAGCTCCCTCAGCCTTTCCTCACCAGGGAGATGCTCCAGCCCCTTCTTCATCTCTGTAGCACTCTGGACTCACCCCAGGAGCTCCATGTCCCTCTTGTCCTGAGGAGCCCAGAGCAGGACACAGCACTGCAGATGTGCCTCACAGGGCTGAGCAGAGGGTCAGGATCCCTTCCTTGACCTGCTGGCACCCAGGATCCCATTGGCCTTCTTGTCCCCAGGCACTGCTGGCTCATGGACAGTCTGGTGTCCAGCAGGACCCCCAGCTCCTTATCCTCAGAGCTGCTCCAGCAGCTCAGCCCAGCCTGTGCTGTGCCTGTGGTTGTTCCTCCCCCGTGCTGGACCTGCATTTGCTCTGCTGAACTTCAGGAGGTTCTTCTCTGCACATCTCTCCAGCCTGTCAAAGTCCTTCTGAAGGACTTCACAATGCTCTGGGACACACAGACTCAGGGCAAATGAAGATTTTGGCTGCTGTAAATCAGCTGGCTGTTCATATGTTGGTTTCATCACAGATTCATAGAATCATAACATAGTTTGAGCTGGAAGGACCCTTAAAGTTCATCTCATTTCAACCTCTCTACCATGGACAAGGACACCTTCCACTAGACGAGGCTGCTCAAACTAGATTTATTTACTGGGCTGGGCCCATTTTATCCATCTGAGGAGACTCAAAATGCCAACAGGCTTATTGTTTGACCCATCTGTATATCTGTCTTTTAACAAGACAGATCATTCTCCACAGCTTTTTGGTTGGTTGGTTTTTGTTTTGTTTTTCTGCTTCTAGAAAGAGTTTTGGATAGCTAACAATTTTGAACACCAAAGCTTCAAATATTTTTGCTGGAGACTGAGGTCCCACTGCTGCTAAACCATTCAGTCAATGCAAAGTTCAGTTAAATTTGCAGTTCTGAGACTTTGTGCTGTTGTCCCTTATTATCCTGAGTGCTGCTGTGTCCCCTGAGCTAATGACAAAACCCTTTCCAGGTGGGTTTCCGGGTTGCTGCTGGACTGTTTACTGGAGAATAATACTTACAGGCTGGCCCACATCATCCTAGAATGGGTTGTTTGTTCATCCCTCACTCCAGCACTGGCTCTAGCTGTTACAAACACATCTGTGACAATGACAGTTCCTCTGAGCCCTTGCTTCTGCTACTCTGTCCAGCCTTATTACCCACCCTGCTCAAACAAAGCTGTGTGAAAATTTCTATGGTCTGCAATTTCATGATGTCTTAGGATGAGCTCCATTCCTTCTCTTCTCGTTCTGCATTAAGAAGTAAGAAAAAAATGCTTTAATCTAAACTGAAGTGACCATTGTGTCAAAAAGCTGATACATCCCACATAGCTCTTCTGTGTTAACCAGAATCATCTGTTTCCCAGTTCAGTAAGTCACAATGTGATGTTTTTTAACTTCTTTTTTTTTTTTTTTGAAATACAATTTTTCCCCTACGATACCAAGCTTGCTGATAGTTTAGTTGGAAAATGCACCATCTGAACAGATGGAGGAAAAATCTTTCTCTGAAAATATATGCCTATTTCTTTAACTGACGTCTAAGATGTTTTTCACTAGGTAGGAACCTACTGAATATTTAGAAAGATTATTGTTCTGCCATTATCACAACATCACTGTGAAATTATAGAGTGATTTTGAATGAAACAAAGTGACCTTCACAGAAGCATTCGGTGGATGTTTACGATAGCAAATTGTCTGACTGTCCTTAAGCCAGCTGCTTTCAATAGGAAGTGGGCTGTCTTTCCTACTGCACTCCTCTTTGGTTCAGAGCCAAGAACTGGGGAAAAAAGAAGGAAGTTTGCAATAAATTCAGGAAAATGGGGAGGAGAAATTGAAGTTAAAAGGAAATTAAAATATTGTTTCACTATACCTCCATATTTCACTGTTTAGTTTGATGTCAGTGTCACATAAGCATGTTTGTTTCCTAAGAGGAATAAGAAAGAAATCCCTGGTAAGGCATTTATATGTGTTTTAAGTGTAATTTGATTTATTTACAAGCCTGGCACAAAATGGTCAAACAGCAGGCAAGATAATCTATTCTTCTTGGAATCTTTGCCCTGTGTTAAGTTCCTAGGAAGAAATTTAATGTTCACAAATAAATCTAAGAGCCCAAGAAGCAAGGGTAATCTTTCCTTATATTTTTATATCTTCTTGCTCTTTGCCATCCCTCTATAATATCTCTCCATTTTTCTAATCTAACATTATTAACATCTTTTCCACAAAATCATACTTGTTGTCAACCAAGTGCAGGAATTTTGAAGTTTAGGTATTTTCAGTATCAATAACTACACTCAACCTAATCGCTCGAGATTGCCTCTACAGTTTACAGAGAAAAACAGCTGCTTGTAGGAGCAGTCTGTCTCAATCTATTTATTTGTCAGATGGGAGATGCAGCTTTGTAGAAAAATAGCTGGGAATTCTGATGGCCAAGAGGTTAAACAGGAGTCACCAGCATGCCTGGGCAGTGCAGGTGGCCAGACTCACTCAGAGCAGGAGCAGATCATGGGCGCAGAACTTGTGAGGTGTTAGGAGAACATGCAAGTTTCACTTTAAGGGAAGAATAAGCTGGATCTTACTGCTGTCTGCAGCTACCTGAGTGGAGAGTGTGGGGAAGCTGGAGTTGCTGGTGCAAGTAAGAGGTGGGAAATTTTGGCTACATATCCAGAAAAAAATCTAGATGGTGGTGGGGGTGGTCAAGCACCTTAGCATTGCATCCAAAGGGATGGTGAAATCTCCTTTGTTGGGGATGTTCAAAGCTTGACTGTACAATGCACTGAGCCACCTTGTCTAATTGGCTGTTCTTTGAGAGGTGGTTTGAGCTAGACTTCCAGAAGTCCCTTCCAGCACCTCTGAACCCATGATTTGTGCCCTAGAAGTGTGTGTGGGTTTTGCAATTATAAAGAAAGCCAAAGGGCCATAAAAAAAATTACTCACTCCCATGTAAACCTCTCTATTTTATGACCTCCTCCATTGTTCTGCCTTCCAAGACAAAATTAATCACTCTTTTAAGTCTACATTTATTGGTGTTCTCTTTAAACATCTGCCAGTGTAGAGAACCATGGTAGCAGTGCATCTATACTATGACAGGCTGCTCTGTTATTGGTTCTTGTATTTGGCAGCCAAACTAAGGTATCACAACTAGTTTTTAAATAGAGATGCCTTATTGTGGCTGATGCATAACAATTTTTCTTTAGCTGAGCAAGAAAGAACCATAAGTCTTGAGGAAACAATTATTTTTATCTGATATCACTCAAAACCCAAGAAAGAGCACATATCTTGTTTGTGGAAAGGAAAAGTTCTGTCTCGCACCTCCCTCAGTGACGCAGAGATGAGGCTATAACCAACAAGGTGATTTCAATTTTACTTTATAAGGTTTGTTTTATTTTTTTTCCTCAGCTTTTCTTATTGAAGAAAAAAAAAATTAATGAAGGTTCAGGGAGACAGCTCTGATTCAGGGGCATACTTATCCGTGAAATAATTTTCCAGTGTGTATAACGGCAATCCCTAAACTGAAAATATCTGCAACGAAAATCCTATCAGCTGTCAGGAATAGATTAGTGCAGCTTGACTTGACAATAAAGACCCCCAGGAACTGTTGTGCTGAACTATCAGCTTTGGGTTTATGTCCCAAAATCTCAGTGTTTTCAGTGTGTCAATCAAGGATGGGTCAGACAGGTGGAAGATGGAGAATGAGTTTTACATGTGGAGTGGCTGAGATACATTGGAATCTCCATCCTGAAAAATTCCAGTTGAAGGAAACTAGCACAGAGGTCTGTAAAGTTGTGACACAGAGAAGGAAGAGCGGGAAGACTTCTATAGTATCTTGTAATGTAAGAATTATGGGAATCAAAAGAGGCTGTCAAAGGTGGGCTTTTGAAGAGATAAGAGTGATTTCATCTTTGTACAACATGTATTAAAGATGCCATGGGATGCTGTGGGAGCTACAGGTTGATATCAGCTCAAGGAGAAACTGGGCTTCACAAAGTGTTGCAAAAAATATCTATTAAATACAAATACCTAGCTCAAAGAATTCCAGGCCCTGAAGTTTCTAAGTTTCTTACAGAGTTTGATTTGAGGAAAGTCTCTACCTTGTCTTGCAGCCCATCCCTGGGTTTCTGGTTTCCAGTAATTTTTGGTGACAATGGCCAGATGGACTAGAATGATTAAACATATGACTAATAAGAGGTGCTTCAAAGAGAATACAAAAAAGCTTCTGAAAGGCCAGTATTTGCCTCAGAGACGAATGGATGTGGGACGGATCTTTGCCTTCATGCTTTTGAGATTTGATGTCGCCTTGGAACACAGCTACACCTTTTGAAAATTGATCATTTCAGCTGTTTCAATGTCAGACAACAGTGAGAAATATTTTCTTGAAAAGATATAATAATGTGCTCTCTTTCATTTTCTGGCTGCCATGGTTCCTTGCCAGTTATTAAAACTATTATGGTGAATAGTCCCATTGGAAATTAGTATTGATAACATAAAATATTTAGAGATCAGTCTTTAACCAATTATTTATGTAAATGATAAAAAAATATTTCATTCTGTTGGTTGTGGAAAGAGAGTCAATACTATATCATCATCCTACTGGGACACAAAACACAGGATGAAAAAAAATCCCTAAAATTAAACTTATAAATCCATATTTAGAAGCCTGTGTGTATACCCTAAATTTTGTCAGCAACTCAGAGGTTTCCTGCGGAGTTGGCAATAGAATTCTGGAAACTGTTACAATACAGTTTGAGGTTTGAGTGGGCTCCTTCTTTTCTGAGCTGACTACTATTTCCACATTCAGTCTCGTGGATGGCTCTACCACAACAGATGCCCTGAAAACTGTACCTATCTATAAAATAGTTAGATAATGTTGTGTGGAGAAATACTTTAAGGAAAACTCATTGACACTTGCATTCCACTAATGCAATTTTATCTTCAGTTCCACTGTTATTATTATTTCATTGTTTATTTGCTTATTTAGTAATTTTAAGTTCAGATTCTTCCCTGTGAGGGTGGTGAGGCACTGGAACAGGTTATCCAGAAAAGTTGAATGTCTCATCCCTGGAAGTCTTCGAGTTGAGGTTGGACAGGGCTTGGAGCAACCTGGGATAATGGAAGGTGTCCCTGCCCATGGCAGGGGGGTGGAACAAAATGATCTTTAAAATCCCTCCCAGCCCAAACCATTCTGTGACCCAGTGATTCAGCTTTCATGCATTTTTATCATTCTAAAGGAAGTCTGGCTTCTTTGCTATGTTCCCGTAGATGCTCCTGTAACTTATGGCTCTTGGGAGAATCATCAAAATGTGAAACATTTCTTTCTTTCTGCGATTTAGTATATAAAAAGGAAAATAATATTAAACTGCAGATAATATGCTTGTGTTAGTCACCTTAGGCTCCCTTTGCTGTCCGTTAGGGAGCAGTCAGGCTAAGGCACCGTTCACCTCTTTGTCTCTGGACACTGAAAATTAATCAAATTAATCATTCATTTCAAATGCCCATTTCTCTCCATTGACTTTATTAGACATCACAAGATGTCTAATAAGATGTAGAATACTGAAACTGTGTGTGTTTAATCCCTTTTCACTTTGCTCAGAGTGAAACAACTTCTCTTTGAAAACCTAATATCTAATTTATTCTCTGTATTTTTTTTGCGTGGCATTACAACTGGAAGAATAAGCATAAGATATTGAGCACAAAAAAAATCCCAAAATTTATTTGAATTACTAGGCTTCAGTGTTTTACCCCATTTCAACAGTACAGTAGTGATCTTTTGTCTTCACACATGAGTAATAGAACTACAGAAAAATAGTTCCCGTAGAAGCTAAGAGCAAATCCAAGTTAGAAGGAAAGTAAAAAAGATCTCCAAATTTTCTAGTCAACCAAAAAAGCAATTTCTTTGCCAGAAAATATTCTTTAACATCTGCCATCTGTTGGTTTTAATTTTTATTGATTTTGAATGAAAATGACATTTGCTATAAAGGATTGATGTTCAAATTTAGCAATACATAACACAGACTTCTAACTTGCTCTCTACTACATGCTTTTTTTCTTTCTTTTTTTTTTTTTTAAGTCCCTGGATGCAAATATTTTAATGGATTTATTAAGGCAAACTCAAATATTTCTATTTTCATGAGTCAGAGGCATTGAGTTCATGAATGTGATTTTAACTTTAGCCAGAGCAGTAAGTGACCTGCACTTCTGAAAGTCAAGCTCTCAAGTCTGAATTTATTTTGACCTTTTAAAAATAAATAGATGAGTTGTTTTAGCATTTCACAAGCATTAAGACAAACAAACAAACAGATGTTGTTTTGAATAAAAGATAAATAAAACATAGACTCTAGAGGAACCATTTCAATGGGAATCACAACATTTTACTTTTTTTCTCTGTTGGAACTCAAAAAATCTATTTACTTCCATATGAGGGTGGAAACACAAAGGTTTCCTGAAAAACTGAAGAAACAACCCCAAACTGGGGTTGTGCATTTTCACAGCACAATTAACGAAATTTAAGAAGAAGAAATAAAACTGCATGGTACCAATTCTATTTCCTTCAACACTCTCACTCATCTGCTGACCACACAGGGCTCCACGTCAGCTGTAAAATCTATAACACTCACAGCATAAGCCAGAAGCTCAGCATATAATATCCCAAAATACTTGTTAAAATTGGGCAAGAGGGAGCTCCAGCCTTGCCTTCTGCTCTGGATTTGCCTTCTGAAATCAGTGTTATGCAAGTCATTTTGTTTCCTTGCATTCCACTGATAAAATATTTTTTTGGTTTGCAGAGGTTCTTAATTTTTAGCTTGAATTAATATTTGCAGAAGATATTTCAAAGACCTTTCCTTGTAACTGTTGTAATATGACTGCTTAGTATTATTGCTACTGATAACAAAGCCATTTAATAGCTGCTTTTCATGTTATCTGCTCCATACATCCTGTTTTTAATGAAGCCTGTTTTTCAACATCCTCTGTACTTGCAACCCCAAAGAGCAGATATGATCTTTTTTAATTTCTTTGTAATAAAAGCGGCTACTTGAAGGTATTATTCTAGACATGAAAAGAGATTTCAAGATCCTGAGGTAGGTGTTCTTGAGACAATACTATCAAAACTCCTTAAACTGAGAACTAGGTTCTTGCTGAGATTAATATCTGACCTAAAATTCTGATTATTTTATGTTTAATAATTTTCTCTCCATCCTTTGCCTTGAGCATCACAGTCATACAATTTGAGTATGTCACATACAAGTATGGGGTTTTTCCTCCATAATCCCTGTGAGAAAGATGAATTCTCTCTATTCCACAGAAGTACAAAATATGGTGTGTTAAAAAAATTGTCTGTAGTCACATGGGCCATACTCAAGAATGAGAAAAATGGTAAAGTCTATTGTTATCCATTGTACCCCAGCCTGACAGCAGCCAGGAAAAGAAATGAAGATTTGCATCAACTTGTCCTTGGAAGTTTTTAAATAGATAATACACCCAAAATATATTTAACACCAAGGTGTAAATCATGTCGCTATACCAAGATGCTGGCTGGAGACTTGGCACCATTATTGCTTGGCTCATGTTGGCTGAGGACTACATCCTGTACAAAATCCATCTTTGAGCACTAAAACAGAGCTGTTTGCAGCAGCACACTGTGCCGTCATCAGGGATGTCTCAACTCTGACTGGTGACATAATCACAGATTTCATCAATCTAGTTAACACAGGCAGCTCTACAGAAATTACCTCTATATCCTGGGGAGATTTTCAGAGAGAGGAGTGAGCTGTGTATCTGTGTTCACATGCATGGGATTTATATTTGCAGACAGCTGATACATTTTGAGACAGTCCTTCTAGACCTTCTTAATTTCCTCGGATGCCTTTGGATATTTGTACAGAAGCATTAGAAACATGGAAGAGTGTTCTCCAGAGCTGAAATTCCATCTACCTAATTAGATCTACTTAAAAATCAAGTGTTTGGTCTAAATTGACTTCTAAGGCTTCTCCTTTAGTCCCTTCTTGAGAGACATTCACACCATGTGAAGATCTCTCTGAGATAAGCAGGATGAGCTGATCTGTCAAGGCGTTCTTCATGATAGAAAATCATATCCACCAAACTTCTGGATGTAAAACTTACAGATTATTTCCACTTTGGAGTGACATTCCAAAGGCTCTCTGAAAATTTAGCCTCAAAAGCACCTTGGAACTTGCAGTCAACCTACTTGGTAAAAATTATCCTTTCTGACAAATTCAGTTTTCAACAAGATTGTCTATGAGGCTCTATATCATTAGGAAATAGCTTTCACAGGAAAACACAGAGCTAATCTTTTCATAACGTGTATGTAAAATATCCAGTCAAGAATTTTCACCAAAAATCAATTTCAAGGCTAAGTAACATCAAATCTGCTTGAGCATTTACATTTTTCCATGGGAGGGATTTAAGAGGATGTAACTTCAGGCTCACCTACTCTGTATCAAGGTAAAAATAGACTGGGAAGAGGCTTTACAGGGAAGGTAAAAAAGACCCTATTTGTTTTTTAAATCAGGTTTATTATAACTGAAAACTGATCACTTCTCTTACTCCAGAGGACATTTTTAAAATATTTAGTCCTAGAAGTTTACTCAAAAGCTGAAATCAATTTGTAGGGTGGATAGCACACAAAAATAACCTCTCCCTGATACACACAGTCTTTTAAATAACATCCTCTATGAGGCACTAAAGCTTTAATATCAACAATATTCCTGAAATGAGGGGAGTGAAAAAAACAAAACATGAAGTGCAGAAACTGCTATCAATTCCATTCACAGTGGCAGAATGACTCTAATAGCTGAGACATTTATGAGTCATAAATTACCATTTATAAATGCAGTGTTTAGCATTCATTTCAATGGACAACATATGGTAGCAACATTTCTAAATAGCTTGAACTGATAAATAGGCCAGTGAAGTGGCTCAATTTGTTAAAATGCTAACACATTAACTACTGCATGTGGTGGTGGCATGTTTGCATCCCTAACACTGCCTGTCTGCTTGGGCCTTATGGAAATAGACACTTGCCTTGAATTTATGAACTGGCAGAGTCAGTCTATTTTTCATAATGATTTATGAGGAATCACCGTTTGCAGGCTGGGTGATCCATCTCTGACTGTGTTAGCCTCAGTCCCACCACGTTACAGTGCATGACTACATCCCACATGCTATAACCCTTGGTACCCTGTCTGGAGAACCTGACTGATTTCTTAGGAACGTTTGAATCCTGCATATTGTCCTTTTAAAGGAGTTAGGTAGTGATTTGAACCTGATCATTACTACAGTGAGATTGATTAACACAAACAGATCATCTGAAGACTCACCTGAGATCATCTCTGCTTCTATTAAAATTGTGGTGTTTCATACATGCCACTCACAGCTGCTCTTTCTTTCACCTTATGTAACAACAAAACTAATTTTCAGTTTAAAAATAATAAAAATAAATCGATGCTAGGTCTGCAGAATACAGAAATGCCCCAGTAGCTGCAACATTACACTAATACAAACTCTGACTAATATTTATGGACCCTTTGGGCTGTATTTTTTTTCTACTTTACCTGTTTTTAATTAGCTTTCTTTTGTCCTGTCTGTGATTTTTAAAAACAGTCTTGACATGTTTAAAGAGCCAAAGCAACCCCCAGTTCTACAAAATACAGTGCAGATTGGTAGGTTCAGAGGCTCCAGCATAGCCAAATACAAACTACCTGGAAAATCAACATAGCAACTTGTTCTCCTTTTTCCTCTTTTACCTTTTTTTATTTTCCTTTCTCTCTCTTTCTCTTCTCTTTCTCTTTCTCTTTCTCTTTCTCTTTCTCTTTCTCTTTCTCTTTCTCTTTCTCTTTCTCTTTCTCTTTCTCTTTCTCTTTCTCTCTTTCTCTTTCTCTTTATCTTTCTCTTTCTCTTTCTATTTCTCTTTCTCTTTCTCTTTCTCTTTCTCTTTCTCTTTTTTTTTCTCTTTCTCTTTCTCTTTCTCTTTCTCTTTCTCTTTCTCTTTCTCTTTCTTCTCTTTCTCTTTCTCTTTCTCTTTCTCTTTCTCTTTCTCTTTCTCTTTCTCTTTCTCTTTCTCTTTCCTTTTCCCTTTCTCTTTCTCTTTCCCTTTCTCCTTCTCCTCCTCCTCCTCCTCCTCCTTCTCCTTTCTTCCTTTCCTTTTTGCTTTTCTTCCGTCTTCTTTTTTTTATTTTTCCACCTATCCTCTTTCACCACATTCCACAACCACCTTCACTGCATGGCTATTGTTTCAAAGGGAGAGCAGGACCCTTAATAACTTCCTTTCCTCATTGCTGATTGTACAACTACAGGTTCACAGGACTGTTCTGTGACAACCTAATAATATATGAGACGCAGTTTATGAAATCAAAACCACAGTGAAAAAGGCTTCTGTGTCCTGATAACAACATCAAAAACTTCTTGTATGTGCGGTTCAAACAAAAAAGGTGCCTGAGTGCTTTGGAAACAGACCATCCCCTAAAACTGCTGGGTATCATCCAGCAGAAACATCTACAGGGGAGACTGCTGTCTCCAAACTTGTTAGGGACAAATTCATTTTATTCTAAAGTGGATTTATAAACCAGGCCAGGTGAATTTCTCTTCATCAGCTATAAAGGAAGTCTAAAATTTGTGTCAGGCTCCAACTAAGCACTTATTTGTCCTTTCTTAATAAGGTTTTTATGCTCATAGAACTTTGTTTTGGAAAAATGATGCTTTAATGACACTGACAACTGCAACAATATTAATATGAATTATGATAATGACAATGATAATGATGATAATGATGAAGAGAAAATGCAGTGGTACCTATCTAATAATTTAATGCAGTCTGGATGCTATTGTGTTAGGTACCATATAAACTTTGGGGATTAATCAAACATGCTAAGCTAAATCAGATTTTGAAATACCAACAAGAACACACACAAAATGTGAGCTTTTTCTTTATGATTCAGGCAGGGAAGAGAAGTGGAGCATACCCTTGCAATCACTTGATAAATCACCTGGTCCCATTTAGGTTTGCAATGGCAAAACTCTTGGTATGTAATCTCTAGGTGGGTAATTCAAAAGTCCTCTGCCCTTCTCTACAGAGCATCCTTCAAGAGTAGGTGCTCTGGTAAACTATTTTCAACTTCTTCCCAGAGGGAACTGAAAGGCTGGGGTTTGTTCAGCATTTACAGTTTCAAAACCTAGGAATACATAAGGATTGGTTGAGTTATTGATTTTGAAGCTGCAACCATTTGAGAAGTAATACTGTGCAACAGTTAAAGGAAATAGCTTAGATGACTGTTCAATCTTAACTGCTAGAGAGAATAAAATCAGCAGAATTCAACCTTTAACCCTGGGATCAGTAAAGTAATGAAGATGTCTATTTGGCACTGCAACCACCTGCAAGATGTTTTTTGTGTTGTCTCTTACGTTTAAAACAGTTTGTGCAGAAATCCCAAGCTTTCATGAGAGGTTACTGCTAAAAAAGAGAATAAATCAGCTAATATTCGAGGACAAAAATTTCCAGACAAGGAAGAGATGCGTCTGACCATCAAACATGATCTCAAACTTACCAATGTGTGCCAAGGTGCTTCTAGGGAAATGTTGTCTTTAAATACAGGCTTCTCAACAGGCCAGATGCCCTCATTTACTTGATTTCTGGAGAAGATGGGCAGCTCACCTCTGTCTTTAAGAAAAGCTTCTGAGAGTAATATCTGGTCAGGACTTTAAAAATCAGGCCCTGAAAACTGTCCTAAAAGTTGTCATACTGGATTTAGAAGTTTATTTTTCATTTAAGCAATGTCTCTTCACATTATAGTTATGTTTTGCCTTTACGGTTGGCAAACAGACAAGATAGGATTGTCTCTGCTGATCATATATAGCTTAAGGTGGTGTGGAGCTCAGCTCAACCCAAATGTCTGAGAAGGAGTAAATGACCATGGAGAGGGGACTTTTCTCTCCTTTTTACTTCATGGATTGCCCTATAGAGTCCTTTCAGATTGCCTTAACAGCTTTGCCACTATACAGCTCATTAGTTCTTGCTATTTCTTAACAGAACAGCCTGGTAAAACATGTTTAATTTATACTCAGCTTAGGACTGAAATATATTCTCCATAAAACTTTAAAAAGGAGAAAAATAATATAAAAAATGTTCCTTCCAGCATAACCATCACCAACAAATAATGAGCTTGTTTATCATTGCTTTTTTATGTCTGATACTTCAGGCATTTCAGAGCCCTTTCCAGACTATTATCTACTGCCCTTCAAACCCTTCATGTTGTTTTCCTGTCTTTTATATCAGTAATAGGTTTTAAGACTCATAGTAATGAATGCAAATATATGACTGTTTTAGGGCAATAAAATTGTTCTATAGCAGTTAACTACGCTCTTTGCAACAGTGAAAAGCATTTTAAATTAGCAGTTGGAGAAAACTAGGACATTGGAACACAGAGACAATATAAGAGTGCAGCAATCTATTGGCTGTTACCTAATGGAAAAGTTAGTTCATTAATGCTCAAGTCAGTTGTTGATTATTAAGGGCTGCAATGTAAAGTTTGACTCCTGTCTAATGTGTTGTTGTTAGCTGAAATGGTTTTCTAGAGTTTGTGTCTAGAGCTAATAGCAAGTTTTAAAAGTAGGAGAAGAGAAAAAGTGGTGGTTTTCCTTCTTTCTTTTTTTGTTTGCTTACTCGCTTGCTTGCTTTGGTTTGTCTTGTGTCATTGAAATGGCTGTATTCTAGAAGTTCATCTATTGGTTTTGTTCAGTTTCCCAGGAATCTCCATCTGTGGTAACAATTTGGTTTTCTATGCAGGTCCCTTCCAACTCAGTGCATTCCATGATTCCATGTCTCAATCCCAGTCGCAGGAAGCAGCTGGGAACAGGCACTGTCTATCCAGCTCCTTAGACACATGTCATCCATCCACTCATTAGGATAATAATGTTAAACTCATAATGATACCTAAAGATTTTTCTTTCTTAAAACATTTTTCATATATTTGTATGAAACCTAACATTTTTCATGTTAGGTTTCATACAAATATATGAAAAATGTTTTAAGTTTAAAATGTTTAAACCTAAACATTTTTCATATATTTGTAAAACAGCTTTGTAAACTGTTAATATATGGTTATATACCTCCTGGTATTTTTCCTACCCTTTCTCCTGGATTTTAGAATAAAAAGCTAACCTTCTAACACATTCCTGAAATACTGTTTAGTCTGATTTTCAAGAAGAGGACCTCCACAAAGGACATTTTGTTTTCCAAGAATCTGAGAAGACACAAAAAGAAATGGGGCAAAGAAGCCCCCAGACCAACTCCAATGGGGCAGTACCCGGTGGAAAATTATCTGACCAACTGCTCTCCTAACTGCAAATAATATTTCTTACATAGGCTAAATTGTTAAAATTATAAAAATAGCAGAAATCCAGTGCTGAGTGTGCCCATGACCCCTATGGGGGCACCTAGGTGTTCACAAAAAAGACCTGCTTTTCATCTTACTGTTTTAACACCACATGCAAGCATTTTGTCTTTTGATATTAGGCAACAATAAAGTGGTATTCAGTCTTGCTGCATTCTGGAGAACTGATGGGTGACCAGTGCAGAGATATTTAAATCCACACTGTGGATCCCATTGCTCTCCAAGCTCAAATTACTATGATCAGTGGTGTCCATGAGAAAAATGACTCCACAGTTCTTCAGAATGCCGTGTTTCAGGGCTGGCAGCATTCCCACCGCATTGGGATGCTGATGTGCTCATGCTAACAAGTCCTGCTCACCTGCAGGCTGAACTGGCAGTGATTCAGGTCTCTCTGTGCCATGCTTCACTGCACTGTCCACATCTGCAGCCCCAGCTCCTCAAAAGAAAACAACTCCATGGGAATTAGAAATCTGCTCTAAATGTGTTTAAGCTCCACCCTGTAAATCAAGGATAATAGATGTCACTGTCAACTGCACGATGGAGAGAATAAATATACTAAAACTTTGGAGCCACTAAGTTACTCTCACTCTGAGGTTGTTTAGTTTTGTTTTTCTGATGGATGGATGAATGAACTTTAGCACATGTTTTAATTCTTTCCTTGACCACAGTCAGTGCCGCTGGAAATTTTCCTCTTAACTGATCTGTCAGCCGACGATCTGTTTCCTGAGTTGTAATGATCTATAATTTTGTTAGTGGGAAGATGCATATGAAGCAGCTTTTGCTTCATTTCTTTTTGAAGACACTGTGCTGATGGATGGTATATTTCAAAAGCCACTGTGTTCTTACGGAAGAACTCCACATTGAGACTCCAAATCCTGTCACTTATGTCTATTTAATATCTCCTAAATGAGTCTTTGTTTTTTCCATCTACCTCTATTGCCAGAAATAAGACTGGCTTAGCCATCACTTCCATTGATTCCTATTCTGCTCTCCTTGTTGGTCTTGAAGTTCTTCCTGTCACCCTGCACAAGTAATCATTCATCTTCCCCTGTGCTCAGACTTAACTCTGTGTAACAACACATTTTTCTGTGTACACTTTCACTCGAAATGTTGCCTTTGGTGAAAAATGTGTTTAACCTAAGACAGAGTTGTCTGCAGAAATAAAATATTTATTCTCATATTTTTATTGAAAACATAAACTGACTCCTGTTTTGTTCACAAACTAAACAAATAAGGGGTGGAGGACAGAAGATGTAGCTTGGCTGACCAATCCCCTCCAAGATCGTTTAACAGTTAAATACCTAAGAAAATTAAACCTTGTAAGTTTGGGGTTTTCAGTTACTGATTCATACAAAAATGTCAGCAAAATAAAATATTATTCATGCCTTTTTTGTTTTTGTAAATTTCTTGACACATTTATGGTACAATTAACATTTTTCAGAACAAAATACACAGAGAAGATTTTAGTTCTATCATCTATTTAAAATTCAGTGTTCAATCTTGGGCAAGTTATATGTCTGAGCAGTAGCACTGTTCAAAGGTGTGGAGGTAAAGAGTCTCCAAAAGGTCATTCTTAAAAAATGGCATTTACTATTGATGAGAGCAAGGATATGCATTTCCTATGAATTGAAATTTTTAAAAAATACTTGGTTTTTTTTTTCTTTTTTTCTCATAAATTTTATCTATGGATTTTTCAGTTCCCTCAAAAGCTTGATTAAGATAAGGTGTCATGGCAGAGAAAATTTCAGGAACCAGATGAAGTTCTCTGGAAATGAAGGTGGTATTTGCTTTTAGACAATTCAGAGATGTTCTGGCATCCCTGAGAGTTCAGCTTGCACCCTTTCTGCACTAGATGGTGTACAGGTAAGATGGAAAAGTCATTATCCCAGTAAATACACAATAAGAAAAACTGGCTGTGATCATTTCCATCATGTTTTGCCAGTCTGTAGTCCAGTTAATGAGTCTGTGGACCCTAAGAAATTTCAGATGTGACTATTTCTCAGTCATGACACAATCTTAGTTATTTTATTCCAGACCCAAAGGATCTACTTTAAGTTTTTTAGGTTCCATGGAAAGTTATATGCTGGCTGAGACTAGCTGAGCTACCCATGGTATTTCTTCATATGCAGTGAAATGTTTATAAAACTGGACCTTTCAGCCTATTCAGACAGGTATTTCGAACAAGGTCTGTCATAATACAAATAACAGAGAAAATACACACTAAAAGTATTAATGTCTCCAGACGTCAGAAGCTGATTGTCACAAAACCTGGTTCTGTCAATTTTCTGCAGATTCATGAAGCAAGTGTGACTTCACAGACAATTTGCTGTGGAAATGCATGGGGCATCACTGCTGCTTTAAAACATGGAAAGACATCCACAAGAATCTCTGCATGGAGCCAGCTCAAGCACAGCGAGGTCAGTGTTATGGCTGAGCATAAAGATGTAAACTTAGGTCACTGTGCCACATCCCTGCACCAAACTCCCCAGAACTACTTAATTCACAAGAAACATGCAGAGATACCCTGGTTCTGCATGGGGCTGGCTTGTGTCCTCCGTGCTAATTAACTTGGGCTGTGAGCACCATGAGAAGAGAGAGGGTTATCTGGTCTTGAAATATCCTTGGAAGCAATTTTCTTTCACGTAGTGCTGTGCCAGAGCCAAAGCTCTGGTGGACCCAGCTGGCTGTCACCATTTCTGTCAGACATGAGCTGGCTCTGTGAGTGGCATTCATCTCATTTAATGTTAGATGTCTGCACTACAGACATCTACATCTCGATTAGTCACCCTCGTCTCCCTTTATAGTCAATGGAAAGAAACAAGCGTGATTCACCCCATCCCAAAACAGACATCTCAAATGTGGATGAATCATGCCTCAACAGTGTCTGTTTTGTGCAGGCAGTGAGAGAAAATTGTGGAAACATCGGGCTGATGTCAGGAGGGAAATTAGAGTTTGTAAGTTACTGAGTGGCAGCACCATGGGAGAAGGGTACTTGTGGGACATAGAGGTAAGTGAAGACAAAAAAAATCACATAAATTACTTATTTATGGTCACGTGGCAACTATTTTGAAAACACAGGAGCCAGAGCATTATCTCTGAGTCAGGAATTAAGGTGGTCACTTTGGCATTGGTTTCAGCATTAATGATAAAAACCACTGTGTTTAATCAATGACCTGTATGCATCTGCCTCCTCCTAAGGCAGATCATTATGTATGATACATTTCCCCAGTATCACAGCATTATCTGAGCTAAATGAGATACAGAGAACTTCACTTGGTTTAGTGATCAATTTTAATGCCATTTGTTGTTCATTATTTTTTCTTTTCTTTCTGGTGATTTATCAAAAAAGTGAAGCCAAGTTGCAGCGGTGTCCCAAGGCTCCTCTAATCCAGCCGGGCTACTTCATCTCTCTACTCACTGCTTTTACAGCCTCAAAAAGTAAGATAAGAATTCTCGTTTTGTTTCTGCCAAGTAACTTCCACTTAAAACAAATTTTAGTATTATGTAATATTATATTGCAGCTGGACTTTCTCCCCTCTAATAGTGACAGGGTGCAGTTTTTTTCCATCCAAATGAGAAATCTTATGCAATAAAATTTTGTATCAAAATTTTTTTGATGTTCACAGAATCCATGATTTTGGGCAACTTTTTCTTCTGACTTATGTAGCATAGGCAAGAAGCCTGGGGAGTCCTGTGGTCTAAAGTAACAAAAACCATTGTGAAATAAAAAACCATCTAAACGTGGCATTCTTCTACAGCTTGAAACATGAGCAGTTAGTCAGGGATACACAATGTGGAGCCCTCATTTTCTCAAAGTGGAGCTCTTTAAAGCTTGCATCCCCTGCCTTTCCTGTTGACATTCAAATTGACTTTCTGCATCTCATAATGGCAGTTCCTGACTTGCTTTTCACTTTATCTGCCAAACCAACTGCTGGGTCTTTCTCAGATGCACAAGAGTCGGGGATAAAGCTGACGGAAAATGCATCAGTTATTTCAGTTATTTCACTAAAGTACACCCCAGTACCAGCAAAGACAGGAAATTATTAGAATTGGTCTGCTGTCATCAACTGTTATTTCATCAATTGCTCAGTTTTCTGACGAGCCCAAGTTCTTCTTAGCTTTAAGCCATTAAAACAGTAATAATAATAATAATAGTAACAACAATCATAATGCATCCAGAGAAAAAAAACAAGGCAGCACTTTAGAGAGAAAATTAGCATGTTCTTGTCAGTGAAGGCTGTTATCCCCATGTAACCTACCACTGAAATGTCTCCAACCCACTGCTCCCAAGTTCTGCACTGCCAGGGTACCTTATCAGCATGGTCTCTAGGATCTTTATTTCTGCAGGAGCGAAAGGAATTTTCTTGGGATCTGCTCCCTAAATCCCCTCCTGTCTGTTGGAGAAAGAATCAGACAGTGAGCAACATCTTACTTGAAATGCGAGTGATGAGGGAAAAAGGCTGTACACTCTTCAGACCTGAAGCAGCACATCTCTGCTTTGCAGCTTCTAGGAAATTTTATAGCTCTGAAGAAACACTTGCTGGCATTCCAGCTCCTGGCTCGGCACATCTACCATCCTGTCCTACCTCATGAGTTCTTTGGGCACAAAACATTCCCCTTTGTCTAACTGGACAATGTTCAGCCTGCATGGCTCTACAGCAAAGAATCAGTAGGTAGATTTTGGAGCAGAAACCACACATATTCTATTTTTACAGATGAACCAAGCCAAATTGTCCTGTTAGCACCACCAGCCTGTATCCAAACAACCCCATTGACCTCAGCTGAGTGTAGCTAAGAGGAGAGCTCAGCCTCGGTGTGTATTCCCTACGGCTGCACGACAGTTTGTAATTATTGCTGTTTGTTATTGCTTTTGCTGCAGAACCCACAGGAACAAATAAAGATCAGGATCCCAACTGTGCTGGGTGCAGTGCAAACATATAAGCAGTCATGGTGCCTGCACTGAAGAGCTTACAGCTGTGTCTCTGAGGAGAACGTTTCTTCGTCTAATAGACTTCTCTATTAAGAACTGTTAATTGCTTCATTCAGCCTAATTTTTTTCTCTGCTTAGTTTCTTCTATTTCTCCTGCCTAGCCTCCCTAGACCATCCTTAATAATTCTCCTTCCTTCACAGTATCAACAGCTTTCCACATTGTGCTGACAATTATTACTCCCCATCTTGCTTCTTGATTGTCTGATCAGAAACTTCTCCTCCTTTCTGCTTTTCAATAATTTTTTCTTTTTCTTAAAACAACTATTTGCCCTCATTCTTTTTATTGAAGCAATATCTTTTGATCGTTATAATTCCAGCATGGCTGAGTGACACTACTTTTGCCTCCTCTCTGAGCCATGATGTCATGTTCCCTTGAAGGACTCCCCAAAAGCACATTCACACTCTGCTATTCCCTTTGCCTGTCTTTTACTAACAGAGAAATGGCTCATTGTCACCCTACAGGTTTCCTTCTCTGTTGCAACCTAAATATCACATCTTCCATTTGCCAAATGTCTGCTTCAGATTACCTCTTTGCACACGTCTCTCCAGAGGCATTAGATGATAGGTTTTTTTCCACTATTCCAGGCTGAATCTCATTTCAGTGTTTCCTGCTCGGAATGTCTAAATTCTCTTAGTCCCTTTGTACAACATTTGTGCTTTAATTCACACACAGAAATCTCAGCAGACCCTTCCTAGAAGAGGGTCTCTGTGGCTTTCAGAGGCAAAGCATATCCATTGCAGTGCAGTCATACCTCTAAAAGATCACAGACTTGTAGTGGAAGCTTAAATTCTCATGACTGCAACTGTGATGCTCCATGGCCAGCACTGGTTTCCACTCCACTACTGGAAGAGCAAAAACCTGCTCCTGAAGGGAGTTTTTTAGAAATTAAATGCTCGTGTTGCTTATTGCTCTTAAGACACATACAGTGCTGATAGAGTGGTCATGCTAGCCAATTTATCATTCTGTCAAAGTTCCCCATAAAAGATCCTTAAAAGAAACAATATTCTTCAAATGCAATTGCTTCCAGGTCTAACATTGGCTGCCAGACTAGAGCAGGACAGGACAGAAATCCTGGTATTTTCTCTTCTTTCTATGCATTTTTAAAGGTTGAAAGTGCATCTGACAACTTTAAACTTGTAGGCCACTATTCATATCTCGATGGACATCTCTGACCAGTTGAATTTTCAAAAGGTAAACATGATCCATCCTATCTGGATATAGGTGGTTAGACACCCCAAGCAAAAGCTCTTCAACCACTTTTAGGTGAAGGAAAGAATTTTCTTATTCTTTCACTACAAGCACTGCCTCTCCTCAAAAGTAATATTCTTGAAATTATATAAGGTGCTGTCTCTTTCTCATATCTGAAAAAAGATCATGTAAGGATTAGATGGCAGACACCTTGTTTAGTCTAGAAAACTGTACCAATTTTTAAATTATATTGCCCTGACTGCCTCCACAATTTACCCTAATGAGAAAAATATAGGTGACCATGTTCCCTTTGATGGTATCTGAATTTAATACAAAGACATTTCACAGAAAGGATGTTATTAAGTGGGAGTTGTTGTGACTAACCACTAATACCAAACCCACTTTTATTACCAAAATTAATTTGCTAATTGCTCAAGTGTTATCTTTTAGCTGTCTCCTCAGAACAATCAAAAACACCAGGGAAGAATTACTTCAGGAAGTAGAATCTTCTTTCATCTCAGACTTTGGAAAAAGGTGCTTCAGTTTAAGGCATCCTCATTCTGTAATTTAAACTTGTTTCCTACACCTTATATGAAGACTTTAAGATCATTAAATTTAAAGTTCCTCAGATGGGATGAACTTCTTCCCATGTGTGGTAAATCAAATTACCTCCTATGTGCTGCAGTTAAGAGTATCATCATGTAATCACACAATCAAATGGCTTGGGTCAAAAAGGACATTAAAGATCATTTAATTCCAACCCTCCTGTCATGGGCACAGACACCTTCAACTAGCCCAAGTTGCTCACACAACGGATTGTGGCTCAGAAGATGTGTGGTAATAATTAAGATATGGTAACTTAAACATGAGTTTCATGCCTTGGAGTTTCTTGGAAAAATATCAGAGAAAACCAGATTATAGGGATTATGGAAGAAATTTGTTTTGGTGCATGGAAGTGTCCAGATATTTTCTCCTGTTCTGAAATACCACTGGGAAAACATAAAAGCAGTGACTGAAGGTAAATCTCAGCTTACCTCTGTTCAAACATTTGAAGGTTGGCTATCTAAGCCCACTGCATTTTTCTTATTGTCACTAGGGGCAATTTGACACTTTACTGTGAGGTTGTACCATTTTAAAACTTTAAATAGATTTAAAGGAACACCTTAGTGGATGGACTTGCTTTCTTATTTCAAGCTAGTGAAGTTAAACTAGTTTCTATTGTTGAAAGAAATGCTTGACATTGTGCAGCTTCCTTGGTTTTGGGGCAAGATAAAGTAACTTCTCTGGAGTAGATTAATCAATTTGTTATGTCATGAAGGTACCTTGTAATGATAAAAATTAAACAATATTGATATTGATATTGATATTGATGATATTGATATTGATATTGATATTGATATTGATATTGATATTGATATTGATATTGATATTGATAGGATGTCTTTTATTATCTCCAGGCTCTTAAGCAATTTTGAACATATCACTTCAGAAAAGGTGTGGTCTGGATATTCAGAAAACATAAGTATGAAGGAAAGTCAGAGGATCAGCGAGACTGAAAGGATTCAGGTTGTTTAGTGTAGAGAATACATCCTCAGGTGCTGCTGATAAGTGGTCTACACAGACTTCCTCAGTCTTCCTAAGACTGCTGCTGAGGAAAAAAAAATTACGTATTCTTGACATCTCTGGCAGGTAGGGCAACCCATAATTCCAGCAAAAAAGTTAAAATGAGAGTTAAGGAAACTTGTGCCAGTTTTGATAAAAATGCCATGGAAGAGAACATCTTGGAAATTTTTGAGTTTCCTATGTTAAAATCTTGGGCCGGGGTAAGAAGGGCTACAGAGTGTTAAAATGAGTGGGCTACTCAGACTACAGGAGTGATATATGAATATTCCTACTTTCGCAAGGATGAAAAGAGACACCTGAAGTACCCAGCAGCTATATACATACATAATCTCACAAAAATCTCATTAAATCAAGATAATCCACACAGTAGTATACTGTATATTTTGAATAAATCCTCAGATTCTGTCCCAAAGTTAACTGAACATATATCTAGCTTTGTGCATTGTTCCATAATCATAACTGTCTTTGTATTAATTGCTTATTCATATTAATCCATACACAATAGGACTGACCAGCTTTTGCCACAACATTTCTAGAGTTTTTTTTAACTGCCTTTTCAGGTTTTGCATATCTTTTGATTCAGAAGCTGTCACTAGATTTTGCATAAAAGGCAATGCAAAAATTAATGCAAATACCGTGAATGCACTTTCTTCCTGTCTGAATATGCAGTCCTTCTCACCCTGGCCCAGCGCTATCACACTTCCATCAGCCTGGGGTTGTTTTAAGATGGAATCTGAAAGGGAGAAACAGCTAGCTGAGGAACTGACAGAGAGCAAATGAAGCAACAGATTCCCCTGACAAGGTGCTTCAGCTTCAAGGTCAATTAGATATTTTGCAGTCAAATAAGATTCTGAGTTCCTGTGCATAGCCAATCAAATTGCCCAGCTTTCTTATCTTCCCTCTGCCTCTGCTTTAAACAGCTCCTCTATGGCTACTGCAGTGATCCTTTCTGGATGAAAACTCTGGGGAAGAGTGTCCTTCATCACAATGTCTCAGGCTCATTTGTTTTGTCAACAAACCACGGCATTTTTGAAGCTGCTGTGGGAACCACAGGGAAAATGTTACAAACACAATAACGTATTGTCTGAGGAAGCATTTAAAAACAGTGAAGGAGTCAGATGTCACTGGAACATGTTGCTTCTTATTTCTATGGTGAGGGTGAGCAAAAGGAAATAATCCATGAAAAACACCCACGTACACTCACTCTTTCTCTTTCATTTTTCTATACACCAGTTATAGCAAGCAGGGGTTTTAAATAATTGTTTAAACTGTGAGAGTTCTAAAATGGCTTCCTGCTGACAGAGAGTGTCATACTCTTACTGTCTCTGCCTGCATTTCTAAAGCTTATATTTGCGTAAATCTATTTTGGCACCTGCATATTGACAGTAATGGAGAGTGATTATTATCTGCAGAGGATGTGGAAGCAATGCAATAATCCCCATTGTCTTGCAAGCCCAGCTAGGTCAGACTTGAAATAGGCTGGTCATCTCTGGGTGAAGGAAGAGAGGATATCTCTCACTACCTTTGTATATTTGGGTTCTTCTCTGCTCCTCATGATTTTTAAGTAATACGTCATTAATGGGTAGAGACAGCAAGAAACTGTAGCTCAAAATGCAGCTCTGTTGTGCCTTGTAGCCTTTACCTGGTGTAAAATGTGGATTTTTTTTTTTAAGCCATGATGGTGCTTTCTGATTTCTCCTGGGCTTTGAAACACCTCTGTCACTTTCCGCTCATGAAAACTCAGAATAATATTTCATAAAATCATAGAAAAGCTTGGGTTGGAAGGAACCTTTAAAACCATCTAATTCCCCCCCCTGCCATGGGCAGGACACCTTCCACTGTCCCAGGCTGCTCCAAGCCCTGTCCAGCCTGGCCTTGGACACTGCCAGGGATCCAGGGGCAGCCACAGCTTCTCTGGGCACCCTCTGCCAGGGCCTACATACCCTCACAGGAAAGAGTTTCTTCCAGATATCCAATCTAAACCTACTGCCTGACAGTTTGAATCCATTCACCCCTGTCCTTTGCCTTCATGCTCTTGTAAATTACTTCTAAGCTGAAATAAGTTATTTCACTTTGTCCAGTTGTCTAAATTTTTAAAGTGACTCCAGTTAGATCAGAACAGTGAAACAACCACACTCCCTGGGTGGGTTTGTTACACAATACACAACACAGTTCAGTGGTCTGATCTTTACCTTTGGGATGTCTCAAGTTTTGTCCCACGTTATCTAAAACCCTTTTTCTTCAAAAGCAAATACTGTTTCTCAGAACTTCGACTTACTCTGCTCTGAAAAGTGATATGGAAATGGGTATATTTTAATCAAACAGAATTTAACAAAAAAATACTGGATTTTTTTTTCTTGATATGGTGTGAATAAAACTCAGAAAAATACATAAAGTCCATTTTCTGATGCAGACACTACAGGATGAACCGGAACAAGGTAAGATAAGACAGGACAAGACAGAGCAGAAATTAGATGAACGCCCAGAAGTTTGTTGGCTTCCCACCGGCACAACCATTTCCATCTCACATTCATTAATCCTTCATGAGCTTCAAAAAATTGAGTTTATTAAACCAGGCTGAATTGAGTTTATTAAACCAGGTTGAAGTCAAACCACCCATGGATTTTCAGCATGCTTGTACTTCAGTTCACCCTTTTCACAGAGCTATGAAAAATGTAAATACCTTGCCATGTCTGTGTAGAAAATTTGTGAAGAAATAGAATTTTCCACTACCTGGAAAAGAGAGAATTAATTTCACACAAATCAAGAGTTAGTGTTTATTTCCACTCAGGATGATAGAAATGATGGCCTTCCATAATCTGAAAAACAAATTTTGATCAGTTGTCTGGTTGGCTTGCAAGGACAGAGGTTGAATTTTTCATTGTTTTAACACTAAATATTAATTTGAACTAAAATTCCCATTGAATTGGTACTTGGTTATTGATACAACCTTTATCAACGCTAGGACACTGTAGGAGTTAGCTTTTCCTAACTTATTTATGTACTCTAAATATAGCAGTCATGCATCAAATAAGCACATTTATAAATAATCTATAGAAGATGAATAATGGATTGTTAGATGTCCTAATAAATGACTAATCAATTGTTATAGAATCCACAGATCAGAGGTTACTTTTAAACATGGCAAATAAACTACATGAATAATAAGCTGTCCAGAAACCATGATCCTCGCAACTGTATAGAAAGCCATTCATATCCATAATATGCATATAACTAGGCTTGATGAATAATACAATAAGAAACAAAATGTAAAACACACACATTTGTTGAGTATACTCCAGCAAGCAATTCATCTTATTTGTCTAGAGTTGTAAAGCTGGCAAAAAACAATGGGAACTTGAAAATTTTCCACGAAGATAGGGTTATGGTTCTCCTTAACTAGGGAGAACTTCTTCTCTTTAAAAGCATATTCCTGGTTTTAAACTGGTTTAGGGAAGGTACAAATATTGTACAAACCTTTCATAAGATCAGTACGTGATTAGCACTGTGAGTGATGCAGGTTATTTCTGTACTGTTGCTACTCAAGATTCTTTCAGAGATCTAAATATATTTGTAAACAGGAAGACGAGATTCCTCATCAGCAATTTCTCATCCTATATAAAACTTATTCTGCAGCATATGTAATTGGTGGATGCGCAGACCTGCTGCTAGTGGCCAAAAAGAAAGACTGCAGAAAATCAAAAATTGGTGATAAAGAGTGTTGTAAGATTGCAGTCTGACCCCAGATTTGAGTATCTGAATATCATGTAATATTTTACATGACCATCCTGTAGAACAATATGATCTTCACTGTGTTCCTGCCCAGCAGAGGAAAGGACCAATGTGACACTCCCTGGTGACCTTCAAAGCCTTGTCCCTGAGTGGCAGGTCATATATATTGCATAGCTTCAATTAACTACTCTTGAAGGTCTCATAAGGACCCAATAATGAAGAGAAAAGCCAGGCATAGGCAGCAAGCTGTACAGTATTTGGGAAAATGGAAACTCTTAGGCTGTGGGTAGTTGATAATTTTTCTTCCTGAAAGAGTAAGAATATATATAAGAATAAATTACTCTCATTACACTTTTAATAAGATGACAGAATTAATTCATTGTGCAGGCATCCTTTTATTTTTCTTACACCCTGAGCTGTTTTGGAGAGCCTTTAAAAGTCAAGAAATCTATAAGACTGTTTCAGCATGTTAAATAATCCAAAGGAAAAACCTGAAAGACAACTGAATGTGTCAGCTAAACAGTTTAAGCTCTCCAGCTTTAGTCTCTATAGGCAGCAATTACATTTCGAAGGAAAATGTTTTACAATTGTAATTACACATAATAGGAGGAATGTATTTTTTCCCTTTATCCTACTCCCATGGTGAGTCAATTTAATTTTTAAATACAAGAGACATAATTGATTTTAGCCCTAGATTAGTACTGAAAATGATCTATATGTGCTCTCACTAATGGAACAAGAGAATTGGCATTCCTCAGGGACCTTAACCCAACCCCGTTCATGGCAACAATTATTAGACCCTGACAGGTTAGCTACTAGGAAGAGGGGGGTATAGAATACCCTGCTGATTAACAATCTAGTGAAATAATTAATGTTATGCTCTTCTCATTTAATTACGGATTATTCACAAATATATTATTATTAGAGACCACAAAGGGAAGTGGCTGTGCAGAGTTTTGACTTCATCTATGCTGCTTGTAAGGCCTTTTGTAAAGGGTTTAGGGAGCCCTCTTGCTATGATTTGCTTCTGAGCATATTTTAAACAAATGGGGAGCTTTTACAATTTCATTAAGGCCTGAGTCAACAACCACAGAAATAAAAAAGTTCACACTGATATCAGTAGAATTATATCAGGCTTAAAAGTATTATAACAAGACTGCATGTTTGCTCAATATGTTAGTGTAATGGGTGAACAATCAGTAACAATGCACCTTGTTCAGTTTCTAATACTTGTTTTTTCCTGTGTGTCATAATAGCTTATATCAATCAAAACATGTCCTTTTACAGGCTGATATGAATAACAAGAATAGGCACAGAAGTTTACACTCTAAGTGTATTTTTTTTTTATCTGCTATACCCTCAGTCATTTAAGATGTCAAGTAGTTTATTTAAATAAAATGAGAGTGAAGTGAATGGGAAAATGCTCATGGCATCTGGGAAATGCCAGCCCCTGTGGGTCACTGACCAGCCAGATTATATATGGGTAATTTGGCTCACCTATAATTTCAAGTGACATATATACATGGGCATATAGACTAAACTACCTTGTTTTAATAACAAAAATGTGCTTTGCTCTGCTGAATATTTGTCTGTTTTCTGGAAAATAGGCTCTCTCAAATCTCACGTGAGTTGCAGTTCTGTTAGTTTCCAGTTGGATGAATCTTGGGTTTCAAATTTATTTTATATTCTTCACCAAATTTGCACAAAGACTTAGATATGTCATTGTGAGGAAAAAAACCAGCCCAGACTTTCAAACACCAGAGTTCAGAGTCAGACTCATTGCTAGTAACGCTTGGTATTTGTAGTGACAATACAATTGTGCTGTAGGTCTTCAATCCTTTCCACCCTCCAGAAACACAAAAAGAGCCTCTGAAGAAGGTGCATGGCAAGTTTTCTGACTAAGCTACGTGGCATATTCTTGTCACTATTGTTTCTTTCCATGCAGAATTTTGTGTAAACAAATTCTTGTTGAGTCCTGCTGACTCCAGGCAAGACAGGACACTGACACACTTTCAGCCTGGAACTTGTAGACACTATCCTGACTCCTTTCTCTGTGTACCCTTTTTATCCTTGACTTGCAGATGCTGCTTGAATTTTTAATGGAGGATATTGGCATTCTTACAGGCATTTAGTGAACAATGCAGGTAATAGTGCAAATTTTCACTCCTTCAGGTGATAAGACTCATCTTATGCTTAGGAAGCATCATGATGTTGACCAGAGCAACTCAAGACAGAGCAAACTGACTTGGCCATGACACAGGAGAACCAAAGTTGAAGATGTCCCTGCTCATTACAATGGAGGGTGGAGTAGATAACCTCTAAAGGCTCCTTCCAACCCAAACCTTTCTGTGATCCTGTGGTTTTATGAATATATCAGCAAGCACCACCCTTCAGAGGCATTCTGCATCATCAGCAAGAGCATACATGCAAATGAAGTGTGTTATGTTTTAAAGGAGTGAATAACTTTACCCCAAAGGCCACACCTAAAAATCCCTTTGATTTTTCCTCAAGTGAAAACTCAGCAAGCACAGGACTATGTGCTGCAAGTATCTCTTGAGGTGTCTGACAGCCAAAAGGGCTACACATGACACTTGCATTCAGCAGTGTTTTGTGCATGTTGTGTGACTTTACAATTGCAACTTTGTGCCATGTCTAATGGAGATCACTCTCAGTCTTAGTAAAACCAACACAAATAACATGACCTGGTCTGGCCTGGAATATGGAAAGCACTCTTTCTAGATAAAAAGAGCCAAAGTACAGTTCTGACGTGTGTGTAGCAGAAGTTTGGGAGTTAAAATAACAACACAAAACTCATTCCAAGGTAATGATCTGTGGTGGATTAGCCTAGCCTAGAACATCAGGAAAGTACCCTTAACATCTAGGAGAAATTTAAACCCCTCAGAAGCTGTTGTGGTAGGCCTGAAGAAGTGTTTGAGGGGCGGGAAGTGGCACAAAGATGGCTCCTGTGTGTCTTGAGTAAAAGTTCTGGAAGTTTTTTCATCAAGTCCAGCAGACCCAATCTCTGATGGCTCTGAGAGTGATGGACATGCTGCTGGTCAAGTTTGGGCCAATTGGAGGTGCTGGTTACGCCTCTGTGAAAACATATTTAAGAAGAAATCAAAACAAGGTAGGCACGCACTTCTCTGTAGTTAGAGGAGGAGGAGGTGGAGGTAAAAATATGTGAGGGGAGAACAGCATGGAGACGCCAAGGTCAGTGAAGAAGGTGGGGAAGGAGGTGCTCTAGTGCTCCAAGCGCCAGAGCTGAAAACCCTCTGCTAGCCATGGTGAAGACCATGGGGGGGTGGGAGGTCCCCCTGCAGCCCATGGAGTCCACAGGAGTGCAGAAATCCACCCACAGCCCACACTAGAGAAGCAGGTGGATGCCTGGAAAAGACACTGAACCAGTGGGAGTCTTGCATATAGAGTTAAAGTTGCAAAGGCCTTACAAGGAAAGAAAGGCCTTTTCCTTGCTCCTGGGATGGAAGCAGCCTGGCCTCGGCTCAGAAGAGTCTGCACCTTATGGACAAAAACTCATGTTGCAGCAGAATTCAGGTGGGATGTTGCTCGTGAAATTGGACCCACGCCAAAGAAGTTCCCAGAGGACTGTCTCTCATTGGAGGGAACCCTGGCTAAGTAGAGAACCCCTCTCCCTGATAGACTGACCAGAGAACAAACCCCTCACCATGCCCCCTGCCCGTGTTGTTAGTTTGGAAAGAGGGAAGGGGGGGTGAGCGGAGAGACTGCTTCTTAAGAGGGAGGGGGTGAGAGCAGAGAGTCAGCACCCCAGCTCAGAGAAACTGTCTAGAATGGGAGAGAGATAAGGAGAGATAAACAGTATTTGTAGTAGAAGAATTGTGGTAATAAATAGATTTATGTCCTTCCTCTATGGACTAAGAAAATAATCCATACCCTGCCCCTATCCAAGTTGTTGGTTGGAAGGAGGGAGGAGTGTGAGATTAAAAAAAAAACTGTCTTAAGAGGGAGGGGGGGTGCATGAACATGGTGTCTAAAAAGCTGATTTTTACCTCTCATTTATCCTCCTATTCTGTTAGGCAATTAAATAGTTCTGCAACTTTACGTTTGGAGCCTCTTTAGCTCTTTTTCTTCTGTGCATTCCCCCCATCTCAATAGATAAGTGTCCTATCTATTGAGGTGTCCTATCTCAACTCATGAATTTGATTGTGTTTAACAGTTTTTTTCTTTCCCCTCTCCTGTACGTTTGTGGCAGGAGAGAGGGAGGGTGCCTGGCATTTAGTCCAGGTCAAACCCCGACATGATCTAAGATAGCTGAAATGATCTGTTTTCCTTGGTGTCTGTCTAGCTGTCCTCATTACTTCAAGTTTACTGCAGGGCTAGTGCAGCTTTGCTCATTTTGGACAGGACCCTATCACACCTAACCTCCTCAGAGCACAGGATGAACAGATAGACAAAAAATGTCCCCTCCAGAAAAGCCAGAGTGTAGACAGTGGACCACAGTTGTTTACTCTCACTGTGTAAGACTACACAATATTGACAATGGACAGTTCACTGGTGCAGCCTTGCAGCATTTTGAAGTCTGCTGAGGAATATCAACTGCTGACCCGTTATACTCAAACTTTGTCCTCTCAACATGCATTCTAATCTGAGACAAGCAGCTCCATAGCAAACATTGCAGCCAACACGTTAAACTCAGCAGGAGCCTATAGATACAGTAAATGTTAATTGATAGCACTATGTCAGCTTTTGGTAAAATTCTACATCAGTCATGTGTAGCTTTGCCATGAAAAATAGGACAATGAGGTGTGTGCAATTGGCATTTCTTAATTTCAGCTGTAATGTAAGAGAAAGGACATGGATTCAGCTAGGAGGAGAAATTTCCAAGCACACAAATATTACCTGAAGAATTGTGCAGATGTCTAATGTGGGACATTTTAAGCTAGAATTTATTCTGATGAAAGAAATGAGATTGGATGCTGGGTTTTTTCACATTATCTCCTCTTCGGAGCCTGTCTCCTTTTATATAAACAGGGAGGCAGTTTCTCAGTTTCTCCTATGAGGCCACTCTGCTGCCTCCCCTTCCCAGTGGTGCCCAGCAATAGGAGAGGAAGTAATGGAAGAAACTGATGCACAGGAAGCTCCACCTGAACATGAGGAAAATCTTCTTTCCTGTGCAGTGACCAAGCCACTGGGACAGATTTTCCAGAGAGGCTGTGGAGTCTCCCTCACCGGGGATATTCCAGAATTATCTGGACACAATCCCATGCCCTGTGCTCTGGGGTGACCCTGCAGGAGCAGGAAGGTGGGACCAGATGACCCACTGTGGTTCCTTCCAGCCTCACCCGTTCTGTGATTGATTCTGTGATGCTGTGATTCTGTGATTCATCAGCTGCCCCAAAGGGTCATGCATTGAGTGCTCCTCTCCTGAGATTGTTTGTGATTTCATCTTGAATAGAGGTAAGTGTGGTGCTCTGACTGAAGCCATGCTTACTGGAGCACCCCTTCTGTCCCCATGGGACAGGAAATATGAGCCTGCTCAGATGGACTCGCAGATTCAATCTGACATCCTCACAACAACTTTTCACTCAAAACTGAATGGTTCACACTAGTGTATACAGGGGAAGAACAGGTGCTGTTTATTCCTACATTTGCATTTGCACACATATACTTACTGTAACTCTCCAAATAAACACAATCTTTCTGTGGCACATCAGGGCCGACCAGCAGAGTGCAGCAACCATTTGAGAAGAAGGGCTTGCACATTGCTCTTTTTAGCACGTGCCTGGACAAAGAGGAGGCCCCTGAAGGCAGATTTCAAGCCCAGATGTGCACACATGCCAGTTACCAGGACTAGAAATTCCTCAGTGAGGCACTTCCAGAAGGCTGCTATAGAAAAGAAAAAATTGCTTTTCATACCTAATTCTGTGTTAATCAGTCTAAACCTGGAAAAAAATGTGAGCAGATGATCACATTTCTCAGCAGAAGCTGAGAAAACAGACACTAAATGCAATTTTTTTTTAATATAGAAATAGCAATTAAAAGGTCTACGTATCCTACCGTGAGCTCTGCATTACATGGACATTTTTCATCCATTTATTTATGATCCGGGTAATGACAGAGCATAACCTTTCCCAGTTTCAACATGCAGCAACTCCTAGATGATCAGGGAGGTTCTGCTGCTGGGCTGAAGGCACAGGATGGATCCTGGCTGTGTCATTCCAAGTTAGACACAGCAAAAGCAGAAGTAAAAAAGGATGTTGAAATTGTTAATAAGGCAGTGATCCCAGACAATGTATAGTAAACAGCAAGGATAAAATTGGTTAAAATGAAATGGGCTACTAACTTCTTTTAATGTGCCTGAAAATGACTCTGTAAATAATTCATGCAAGCTCACAAAGTCTATATGAATACTGACAGGGGGTCACATATATTTAACTTCCTCAAAATAAAACACAACTGTCCCTCCTTTTAAGAACTCATCTTGTTCAGTTTTTAAGCTGAAGCACAAAGCTGAGCAATAGCAAAGTGACTGGTTTGAAGAGTGATTCAGATAAAGGCACCCAGCATGATTTCCCAGAGGGTTTGAATGTATTTTGAGAAAGATGGGATTCCCTCTGCTCAGTTCCACAGATTTACCTGGAGTATAATCTAAGATGGAGACTACATAGAGTACTGTAGGCAGGCCATAAAATTAAAAGCACCTTCCCTTGTATTTGCTTAACGATTTAGCTTGATGCAAGTTTAACAACCAGAAGGAATTATAGATGAGGTTTTCAGCATATTATGACAAAGCTGAAGCCATTCAGTAATTCCCAGTGCATCTTATGAATCAGTTTGTGTGGGATGCTGGATAAAAGGGTGGACAATACTTAGGCCTTCCAGCTCTTAAAATGCAGCCTTTGAAATACAGGTAAGAAAAATAATTGTTTGGTATAAAAGATCTAGTACACATTGTGGTACCCAGGATTTCCCTTTCAGTTGTGGGTACTTATTATGGAAAC
This sequence comes from Grantiella picta, assembly GCA_013397955.1. NCBI lineage: Eukaryota > Metazoa > Chordata > Aves > Passeriformes > Meliphagidae > Grantiella > Grantiella picta. The sequence goes on from VZRM01002463.1 coordinate 76,524, forward strand.
AGTTATTGGGTAGAGAAAGAGGCTCTCAGATCATAAACCAGCAGGTGTGAAAGAGTTCAAGTCTCTAGACTCTATATCCACTCCTCCTTAAATTAGATTGCTTCCATACACCTAGTGGTGTAAATATCAGTTTATCAACAAAATTTGTACTTGATTTTCTGAGGTGTTTAGGTTCCAAATCCAAGCACGTGGACTGATGCTAATTCTAGTCCTCCCTATCCAACCACAGGCTTGTAAGTTTTTTTTCTGCTTCCCCATTACTCGATCCTAGCTCCACAGGAGAGTTTCATGGCAGACATTTCACTTTGTCCCTTCCTGGAAACATCTCCTGTTTCTGTAACATGCAAGAGTGGGTACAGCTAATAGGTGAATGCTGGGCTGCCCTCAAGGTCATCCCTCCAGAAACATACACACGCTGCCAGGAGCCTCCAAAGGAGGTTCTCTCACTGCTTTTTTGGGCTTTGTATTCTTGCCTGTCACATTAACAGATCTAGTCTTGCATTTTTGGACCAAATCCTGGAGGGGTACAATGCCACCCTCAAGTCAAAAACCTCAAAATTTTATCCACCACAGTAACAGTTTATTGAGCACAGAACTGTAGAGGAAGACTTGTGGGTAATGGTTGGTTGAAAAACTCATGGGCCAGCTGTGTGCAATTGGAGCCCAGAAAGCCAAATGTATCCTGGGCTGCATCCAAGGGAGTGTGGACAGCAGGTCTAAGGAGATGATTTTCCCATTTTGCTCCTGTGAAACCCCACCTGGAGTACTTGATCAGATCTGGTGCCCTCAACACAAGAAGAACATGGAATTGTTGTAGCAAGCCCTGCTGAGGACAGGGCACCAGCCCAGCTGAGGAGGTGGTGAGGTTGATAAGAGGACTGGAGCACATCCTTTATGATGACAGGCTGAGAAAGTTGAATCTGTTCAGCCTGGAAAAGAGAAGGATCACGGAGACCTCACGGCACCCTCCAGGTGAAGGGTGTGTGAAGGGGGCCTACAGGGAAGCTGGACAGGGACTCTTCATCAAGAACTGCAGCAACAGGACAAGGACTGAAGGGGTTATTGAAAGGGGAAATTTAGGTTAGATATTAGGAAAAAAATCTTTGCTGTGAGTGTGGTGAGACACCGGCACAGGTTGCCTAGAGAAGCTGTGGTTGCCCCAGCCCTGGAAGTGTCCAAGGCCAGATTGGACAGGGCTTGGAACAACCTGGTATGGCAGAAGGTGTCCCTGCCCATGACAGGAGGTGGAGTGGGATGAGTTTAAAAGTTCCTTCCAACAAAACCATTCTGTGATTTCTACTAAACAAGAACCCTGGTTGTGAGTGTTTGATTTAGAGCTACCTATTTACCTAGGATACTTACCTATTTAACACTACATATTTACTTAGGATAAAAAAGCCTTTATCTGCGACTCAGTGGAGCCCTACTGAATAGTGACCCACCAAGTGACTTTCAATTATTCTCTACCTGGATCTATTGGAAATATTTTGTGGTCACATCACCTTACCTAGTGATTATCTGTTCAGTTGATTGCTAAGTAGAGATGTATTCTGTTTGCTCATTGATGATTTTTAATTATAATCTGAACTCTGTCGTGGGCTCTAATCAATAAAGTGCCAGGAAACCTCAGAAGCTGAAAGAGGGAGAAATAATCATTAGATGTTATTAAAGTGATGGCCAAAAGAAGCACATTTCTTTGTACAATGGCCAATGTTTCAAGTGTTTATTGATTTGCTTTTATAACAATTATACTGCACTCAGGAAAGCTGGGAAGTTAGAGGAGGAAGGAGAAAAGTCAAGGAAAAAAAAAAGAAAAACATAGATCTGCAGCAATTATTCATGTCTCAGAAGACACAAATATGGAATATGCCCATTTAGATGACAATCTGTTCTCCTAAACCTTTATAAACGAGCCATGCTTTCTGATTGTGTTTTCTTTAATCTTTCATGTTAAATATTTTAATACTGTCATTGCCTACCATGGGCCTACAAAACACAGTGCTAGCCACACTGTGATATCCCCATTCCATGCAATGTGATAATTCTTCAGACAGCTTTAATATGAAAAAGTGTTCCCCATGCATGATTTATAACAGTTTTATAAGGTGAAGTAATTACATTATCAGATATCCCTGATGTGTTTGAGCAATAAGGTACCTTCATAATAACAGACGACATCTTATAATTACCACAAGGCAATTGCACTCCTGGGGAAAGGAGGAGGTCAAAATACATGTCTTGCCTATGCAATGCCCCCAAGGATGTTATTATCAGCATATAAATGAATAAATACAAGGAAAAGAAGAACAAGGAAGAAGAAGTGGATACTGAACAATGTTGAGCTATTTTATAATGTAATTCAAGATTTATGGGTAAGGACAAAACTGTATTTTCATGCTAGGATGTGATGTGACAGTTCAGAATATCTAACAGCAATTTTGAATGAGCAGAGCTAATCGCAGAAGTTGACCCATCTCCTCGGAAATCTCCTTGGCCAATCAAAGTCATTTGGTAAAAAATCAGACGGGACTGAGAATTATATTAAATATGCAACGTGCTTTTATTGCTCATAAAACTGTTGCAGTATATAATTCTAAGTGATTTAGCATATTCATGATTCTTATGTCACAGTTTCTCCCTCCTCCCAAATGTTCTTAGAGCCTGTTAATGGAATCCTAGAAACCAACCATGTCCTGGGCTGCATCCAAAGGATTGTGGGCAGCAGGTCAAGGGAGGGGAATCTTCTTCTCTACTCTACTCTACTCTACTCTACTCTACTCTACTCTACTCTACTCTACTCTACTCTTGTGAGACTCCACCTCCAGAGCTGCTTCTGGCTCTGGGGCCTCCAACAGCAGAAGGACATGGAGAGGTCAGAGTGAATCCAGAGGAAATCACAACAATGTTGCGAGGGCTGGAGCCCCTCTTCCCTGGAGCCAGGCTGGGAGAGCTGGGGGTGCTCAGCTGGACAAGAGAAGCTCCAGGGAGAGCTCAGAGCTCCTGCCAGGGCCTAAAGGGGCTCCAGGAGAGCTGCAGAGGGACTGGGGACAAGGCATGGAGGGACAGGACACAGGGAATGATCTTAACCTGAAGATGTCTGGTTTACATTTGATATTAGGAAGAAATTTTTGGCTCTGGGGGTGGTGATGCCCTGGTTGCCCAAGGAAACTGTGGCTGCCCCATCCCTGAAGGCAGGTTGGCCAGGTTGGACAGGGCTTGGAGCAACCTGGGATAGCAGAAGGTGTCCCTGCCTGTGACAGGGGGTTGGAATGAGATGATCTTTGAGGTCCCTTCCAACATAAACTTGTGATTCTATGATCTGACGAACCTGCTACAAGTTTTACTTTCTTTTCCCTTCCAGAAAGCAAGGGTGAAACAAAACCTCTCTGTGATCAGAATCTTGGTTGTTATTTGTTTTAAACTATTTGCCTTATTTTTGTGCAAATTCTAGTTAGCCAGATTTCTGGTACGTATTATACTCCGAGGTCCATTCCATTATCCTCCATTCACTGTTTTTAAGAGATTTTAAATTTCATGGAAGGTCTAAAAAAATTAAGCCAATGACTAATCTGATGGGCAACCAGATAGGCAACGTCTATGTATATTGAGAGAGGTTCCAACATCTGTTGAGGGGATTTAACGAGATGATGTTCCCAAACTCTTTCCAGGAGGAACAGAACAGAAGATAAACACAGATTGTGGGAAAGCACTGCAGCACTGCAAGAGGTTACACAGACCAATTTAAATACTCAAAAGATTCAATTTATTTTCATCTCCTCTACCATCGCACATGCATCTAGTTGAATGTAGCACATGGAAATAAATTTGTGTGCCCTTTCCCACCCGAAAGTTACTGTGTTTTTTTCTCAGCTCAGAAGGATTACATGTCTTATGTTGCTGTTTCCACATTACAATTAAACTGAAGTGCTTAATCAAAGGAAATCATGTCTCAGCAGGAAGCCAGAAGTGGGTAAATAAGCTGGAGGGGTCAGGGAGAATCCAGAGTGTTACCTAGCAGTGTAAGTGGCTCAAACATTACCCAAATAATCAGTAAATCAAAGAGGCTTTGTCTCCTGTACTGCATCAGGCAGAGCAGACCATTAACTTACTCACAATGACAAATGGGGATAGATGGATTTTAGTTTCAGGTTTCATCCCTGAGGTGCATTTCACGGTACTCTCCAGAGCTTCACAATGTGCTTTGTTTCCCATCAGAACTTCCTTGACAACTGCTACTTAAGCCATTTATGCTTTGGGAGCTTTAAGATTGAGGTAGTTTTGCCTGGTTGCTGCACAGCATCAGACCTGCAGCACAGTACACGACCAGTTAGAGGTGTCACAGCAAATGCTTGGGATTTCGTCTGAGAACACATGAAACCTGTTTTGCACAGACAGAGTGGCAATTGCAGAGTGTCTGTTTGCTGCAGTGAATTAGCCCTAAATTTATAATTTCTGTTACAGAATATTCCCCCAGCTAAAACATCCCATTGGTTAAAAGTCAAGTACCGTCCCGTGCGATACTGTTACAGGTTTGTAAGCCTGCTCTTCACCCTAAGACCCTTCCCGATAGGTCCTCCGGGGCTGGGCATGCCCCATGCTTGCCACCCTTTTAACGCCGTGCAGAACCGGGCTCGGGGCTTTTTGGTTTTGGATTCTAGGCGACCTCATCCTTTACCTCGTCCTCCGCCCCGTGTTCCTACAGTAAACATAGAATCCCAAGCTCAGGAGTCTACGCCTCTTTCATATTTACCGCTTTCTTAAAGTGCTACCGTTGTCCTGGAAGCCTCACACGCCTGATTGCGTCATCACGGCTGCGCACCCGGTCCGTGTTCAGTGAGGCTAGCCGCCTTTTGTTGCTGCTTTTGGGCGGCTGGCAGCCTTTCGGGGATCAAAACAGCATCTGTTCATGCAATTCTCATTCTTTCTACCCTCTTCTTTAGTTTATCCTTCTCTGTCGCCTATTTTTTCTTTGCTCCTTTTTTTATGCCTCTTCTTTTCTTCCTCAGTTCTCTCAATGTCTTCCTTTCTTTTTTCATTTGTCCTTCTTGTCAGAAAGCAACCCTATGCTTTGATATAAACAAACATTTCCCAAAACAAAATTCTTTCTGGAGTGCATAGAGTGCTCTCTAATCTGATTGTAGTGACCATGTTCAACTAGTGGTATGATTCAACCTGTTGATTAAAGTGCATAACTTTAGAGATTGCCATGAAGATAGCTAAATGTGACCTCAATGTGTGCATTTTCATTGTGGGTGGGGACATGAGTCAGCAGCTTTGGCACAAAAACTGAATATTCTTTGAGATTCCTATGGCATCCTGTGTGATCTCCAGCTGACAAAAAGTACCCTGTACATCCTGCGTCATGTGTAACACTGATAATTTGGAGCTCAGGATGTTTGGAATGGCAATCGCTGCTGTGTGTAGGACAGAGTCAAGCCCCAAGATGTTTCAGTGGGTACAGCGATCAAGTCTGGCTGATCTAAAGAAGACAATCATCTGCATTTAATCAGCTGAATGTCTCCATTGACTGCAATAACTACATTTCCAATGGCTATGGTGGAAGTGATGCCAGAAGCATACTTGTGAAAACCTATATTCAGCCTTCTAAATTTTATATCCTTGTCTGTCTGCTGGATCCCAATGTGTTTGCTGCCTAAAAGTAGGATTAAACTACATGAGTGGTGTACATGCCACAAAGAAAGATGAATGAAGTAAAGGACTTCTGTTGCTATTGCCTAACTTTTCCAGCAAACTGGCAGGTGTGTACGAACAGTTGGGATTTGCACAGGTGCAAGCAGGAAATTCAGATTTGTTTCCCACCACCAATACTTCCAGGCCTCTGTTAAGTACTTATAACTATTTACCCATCAGTAATAATGTTTTTGTTTTTCTTTTTTTTTACCATAACATGGATATATGTTCATTTTTCAAAATTAGCATCTACTTTTTCATCTTTCCTAAAGGGTATTCGTCTTCCATGTACACTTATATATTATGTCTAATTAAAACTAGAGCCTGTAGAAATATTTTAAGTATTTTTATTATTTTGAGAAATATTCAGCATATGTTATGTTCTGCTTTTATATTTTTTCCTGATTTTTCTGGTTTCTTTGTCTTTTACACTCTTGAAATAATGGTATCTCAGTATCAGTTCAGTAAAAAAACTATTTCACATTTTTCTTCAGCTTTCTGAAAGTTACAGCAAGAACACAAAGAGTAGATTTCAAATGCTAAGCTGAATATATCTATTAACGGGCTTATTTGAGAAAGTATGTAGTTCTTTCAGCTGACAAACATTGAAGGACATGGAAATAGTTGGTAAAAACACTGGTGATATAACAGAAGGAAATCTGTAAGGAAGCTCCTAAGACTTAAAATCCTTCATCATTAAAGAAAACAAATAAAGGTTCTCACAGTATACTCACAAAGAAGATAGATGCCAGATTCAATATCTGGTCAAAAAGTTATTTATCAAATCAAAGCCAACATCTTAATGGGTAAAATGTTCTCATTAAACGCTAATAAAAGTCTCAACCATGAGATAAAATCCATAAGACTTTATTTTAATCCTACTAAATCCTTTCAGGAACTTTTGTTATCAGTATCACACACTATTCCCATAACTATTCCAAAAAGAGTTTGAAGTTTCTATGCTCGGCATCATTTTTTTTGCATTAAAATTTATTCTTATTCTTATATTAGAATAATATTACACAAATAAAACATCCAATAAAAAGCCCTTTTAAGAATGTTATGTTACTATTAAACATTGCATAAATCTAATATGAATTAGATTCCATTAAATTTAATAGGTTTTGAGTTATTGAGTTTAATTCATTTTCAATAAATTTCAATTAAGCCAAATTTGTTTCATTTTTTTATTAATTCCAGTCACTATCAATTATCTTCAATTAATTTCATCTTGTGCTACATTTTCAGGTAATTCTCCATTACTTTCAGTTAGTTTCTATTAATTTCAAGTGGGTTTTGTGTCTGTTAACTGATGTCATAACAAATGCCCTCCTTTAATGTGGGTCTGCACTATTACTGCTTGTCCTCACGCCATAAATGGGTAATTCAGGGCCAAACCCTTACGTGAGGACACTGGCACAGTCCCTGTAGTGTCAGTGTAGTATTGTTGAGCAAGAACAGTCAGAAAGCTGTTTCCTGAGAACTAAAGAATGCCTGGGAGCTAAACCCAGTATGAATTTCACCTGAATCTTCCATGAGGTCTGGATTTCACCCTAAACTCTCTAAATAAGTATACTAATTTTCCTGCCTTACCACTCTTATTTCTCAGTAACATAGTAAAACAGAAACTTAATGGTCAAGAAAATGTGACTCCTCTCATCCAAAAATAAGCTAAGAATACCTGCATTGAGGAAAGTCCCCTGATTCTACATCTCTAAGCCATACTATCCACATTGACTGCCTTCTCTGATTACAGAGAGCATTAAGACATTTAGTCAAGATTTAGACGTTGGCAGGGTAGAAATGTGAAAGTAGGTTAGATGACCATCAATTCAAACATATATGGTTTGGTAACTGGCCTGATTTCCATGAAGGACAGATGAAAGATAAAGGAATAATCTTCTGTGCTGTTTCCAGTTCAGTGCTCAGTTTAAGCTTGTGGTGACTGTAATTAAAACTCTTAGTACTCTAAGTGCACAGTTGTTTTGGGTAAAAACAACTATGATGGAAAAATTCATGTGGTAGAACAGCATGTAAGTATTCTTTGAGAGTGTGGATGAAGAGATGGAGCTCCACAGAATAACGGAATCACTGTTGGGGCTGGAAGGGTCATTAAAATTCATTTAGTCCAACCCCTCTGCAATGATCAGGGACATTTTCAACTAGATCACGTTGTTCAGAGCCCTGTCTAACCTGGCCTTCTATGTTTCCAGGGATGGGACATCCTTTACCTCTCTGGTCAACCTCTGCCAGGTTTTCACTGCCCTCATTAGAGAAATCTGACCTAACTCTTCTCTCCTTTAGTTTAAAACCCCTTATCCTATTGCAACAGAGTGTGTCCCCACCTTTCTGTTTGTATAATTGTCTTGATTTATTTACTGTAAAAGCAGCACTTAACTCCAAGCAAGCTTTGCAAAGTGAGGCAATCATCTTGCAACTGCACCAAGGTCACCCACAACAAACTTTTAGTTTTATTATGTTAAAATTAAAGTTAAATAACTTCTTTAATATTTCTCCTCAATAAAAATGATGAGAGATACCAGGAGGTTTTATACTTTAGAAATGAAATCTTCACATCATTAAAAAGTGAGGGAAAACTGTAATGTAGTTTAGCTGCAATACATCTCTGTCTTCTCAGCTTGCTTAGAGTCTCTTCTCTTCATAAGCCACCTCTGGTGTAAAGTGCACCAGGAAGCAAAATCTGGGGAAAGAGCCAAGGCTGATTGGAACCATTGGAGACTTCACATTTTCCTTCACTGAACTCTTGGGGAATGTCCTGAAGCACAAGCAGCCCAACATCTTGGTGTTCAACCTTCTGTGTTTATTCTAGTCCAATATTATATATCCAGAAAGCTGAAACTCAAAGTGCCTCTTGAAGCACAACATGTCTGATCTCATTTTACGGACTCAGTAACACCTATGTAGGCAGGGCTGGCTATTTATTGTCACCAGGCAAATAAGTGAAACACACCTGGAGCTAGGAAGCAATTTCACTCTGCAGCCATACAATTACATGGTTTATCATCACTGACTTTAATTCTCGCCTCCTCCAAAACTACCATCAGCTACAGATTTCTTGCACTGGTGTACCACACCAACACAGTTCAACATTTTTGATCTAGTAGCACAACCTTCAAGAGATGCACAAATACAACTCTCTTTCCGGCAGCTGAAAATGTGAGTGACAGAAGTGCTTTTCTGAATTAGTATATTCAACCAAGATAATAACAGTTTTACTTGTGCAGATCAGTGCTCAAAATAAGTTACCGCATTCCGACCAACTAGGTAAAAAAGTCTCAGCATCTCTTTTCTAAAAGCTTTTCCTTTGCATGGTTTTATTCCATGACTATTTCAGAATTCACAGATGTCAAGGATGGAGAGGGCTGCAGAATAATTACAGGTGTGTATTGGAAATTTTTCTTACATTCCAGATTAATTAACAACATTGGGCTGCGACGTTGTAAATTAACTGTAAAATTAACTGTAAAATAACTGAGAAATTGGAGAATGAACCTGGAATTACAGGCAAGAATTCTGTTTCTGAAAGTGTTTCTATCAGAAACAAAACAAATCAAACTAAACAAATATAGAAATATGTTCAATAAACATTAAATTGAGAAGAGGAAGGACAGCATGTTATCCACTGCTGTGTCAGCTGACACTCAGGAAACTGGTGGTTTTTACTGAATATACAAAATACACTGCTTTGGAAAAATGTATATCCATTTGCATTATAAAAGCTCATCTACAAATGTACTTTGGGTTTAAAATCCCATATGTTGGCTGCCTTACTAATATTGGTTCAAGCAAATTATGGCTTGGCTTCACTAAATGCACATATCTATTTCAGTTAGAGTGTTCTAATTTGGCAACAAATACTGTATTATTTATTCTGTGGCACAGATCAGGTTATATAAAATTAATGGCTGAACTTCATTCATATGGACTGAATCAAAACGTGTTGGTCAGAATGGAAATGAAGGGGAGAGAAAAAAAGAAACCTGGATTTGATTATATTTATGTCTGTTCCAGTATCAGCACAGCACAGTGATGAACAAGTGCTGGCTGCAGTTAATACATACTAATTAAAAAAATACCAAAAAAAGCACTGTCATAGTTTTTGCTTATGGAGGTTTTAATTTGCAACATATTGAGTTTTGCAGGTACCAATTTAATATGAATTTGTATTAAAATGCCCAAAAATATTTATGGATATTAAATACCACTGGTTTGCTTTAGATTTTATGTATGCAGGTTTCAGGCAAATATATTCTGGATGCCCTAGAATATTCTGAATACTTTTTCTGTCTACAAAAAATGTCCTTGTGTTATCTTGTCCATGTACATAGCTCAGAACCCTCCTGCAGTGCTATACTAACTAGCTCTAGTGTCGAGTAGTGACACTCGTTCCCTGTGAAGATTCTCAGATATCGTGGACAAGAATGCCAGAAGCACATGAGCAAGTTTTACCCCTGGATCACCTCGTTCAAATAATGCCATTCCTGGAATATACTCGAGTTGTTTAGCCTCTTGGCTTCACAGTTAAAGAACCGCTCAACAATTCAAGAACAATTTTTCTTGGCCGGAGCTCAGAAAAACGGGTGCAATGTTTTCTTTCCAATGGTATTCCCATTCCATTCAGGATGGCTGCTGTCATTCACATGTGTAAAGTTTAGAAGGTGCTTCCTCGCACTCCCTGCATGCACTCTGGGAGCCCAAAATGTCTCAGCCTCAACCACTTTACTACTGCCCTTCATTCTGTGAGCTCTGTCTTGAAATTGTGACACACCTGCCTACTCAGCCCCACACTTCCTGACTTTGGTGACTGTATCAAACTGAGAGAGACAAGTGTCTGTTAAGCTTAGGAAAAGAAAAAAAAAAGGTAAAACAGACCCTTCAGATGATGGAAAACACAACAAACCATCTCCTGAACAGGCAACAGCTGGAAGGAAACTGGTATTTGAGCTGATGCTCAAACGACTTATTACATGAAATCAAGAATTTTCTCCTCAGTTTCCAAAAATCCCATATTACTTTATCCACATTATCAGAGAGATTGCAGATGGGAGCTCCACTCCTGAAAAAGTCTAGAAGGAAACTCATGAAAGGAGACAAAGGTTTTTTGGCTACTGGTCAACATTGTGATAGTTGTTTCTGGAACACATCAGGGTGACTGTAAACCTCAGCAGTTTCAGAACAAAATGTAAAACATTCTTCCATTGACCTCACTTTCCCACAATAACACCACATAAAATAGCAGAGAAAGAAAAAAAAAAATACAGAGTGCTTTATGAGTGCACTTTAATAAATCAATAGGGGGTTTAGATACCACAGTGGTAGCTGCTGTATAAATACCCAGACAGGAAGATCCTGTCCTGGAAAATTAGAATAGGCAGTTCCTGGACCTGTTATTGTCCAGTTTTGCTTGAAGTAGGAGAAAGTGTTATTTTTTCCCCACTGGCAGAGAAAACTCTGTTCTAAATAAATATATTTCTGTGTCACTAGTGCTGGGTATAGCACCCAAGATGTTTTCTGTGTGATCCAGTCAAGACAAGAATTACAACTTGCTTGTATTTCTGGTTTTAAAGAGATACAGAAAAAGCACAGCAGAGTTGAAATTAACTTTCATGTCTGCATGTAAGCAATGAAAAGAAAGGAAAAAACAAATGGTGTTCTAGACAGACATGTATTATTCCTGAGTTTCAGAAAAGCACTCAGATATTTTTCACTCTTGATGATTTCCTGTCTTTTACTGATGCTTTCAACATGTTACCTTATTCTCTTCTGAGAGAACACAGTGTATTTAGCTAAATTACCTGGTTTTAGGCTGAGACCTGAGGACTGACCATCACACAAATTCTCCAAAATGCAGTACAGCAAAAGCATTGCATTTCATTACAGTATGATGCTCTGTTTATATCTGAAAAGGAGAAGTGTAATGAATGCCATCTACACAGACACAGAAAAAATAGCCTTGATTAAGCTGAGAAGCAAGGATTCCAAGAAGGCAATATTTTAAGGAAAACAGCTGAAGAGAAGGAAATGCAGAATGTGAAACCTGGAGGAGATCAGGATTACAAACAGGCAGGGCAGAGTTCTATGGGAAGGTCAAAAGCCAATTATGAGCATGATGGAGCAAGGGCCAGGCTTCTTGCAACAAAGTGGGTGATAATGTCAGGAAGGTGCTAGGAGGATCTCACTGTAAAATAGCTGAGCAATGATGATAGTATGTGGCTGGGAAAGGAAGCTGTGAAGAATTGAATGTAATTGGAAGTAGAAATAGAGCTTCAATGGATGAAAGGGGAAAAGAGAAATGAAAATTAGGTAGAAGATCTCTAGGAATGGATTGGCCAAAGTCTATCTTTGCAGGCTGAAAGATGAAAGAACAGGAAAAGCTAGTCTGGGACTTAATTGCCACTGTCGTAGCTAATGAATTATTAAAAATTAAATTTTGAAATTGAGTAAATTCTTTCTCTGTCTCAGCCAGCTCACACTTCTGACAGTCACCGGGGAAATGCAAAGCTCTTTTTACAATTCCTTTCCCTTTTCTTATTGAATGGCTGGCAGCACACTGCTTGGAGAGTTTCCTGTTAAAACCTTTCCTATGCCTCCTTTTGGGTGGAATTCTGCTACTACAATCCTCCACAATATGGCAAATTCTTGATAAAACTCTGCTAATTACATTATTACAGAAGATGCCCCAGTACTTCCATAGGTTATCCCAGACTTTAAGGTCATCATAATTACCATGGATATATTTAAAACCATTGCAGTAAGCCAAGCTTAATGGTGTCAAGAATTGTGGAAGACAGACCACAATGCTGGATTTTGTTTTCTTGCTCAGAGAATTTTCTTTCCAGATTATGGTGGAACAAGGAAGGGACAGGTACTTAGGAACCCACTTTTAAAACTTCCATCATGACTTAATTTATAATTGACAAAAGAAGAAAAAATTATTACACTACACTTGCAATAAAACTAGGCGCAGCATTTTTCTAAAATCTATGGGCATCACATAGCCCTCTGCGTTTTGAATGATGCTTCTGCATCCTTTTCCAGATAGAGGAGACAGCCACAATTTTCTCATACCTCAAAGAAGGGATATAAGTATGTACCTTCCAGTATTTGCGGGTAGAAGAGGTGAGAGGACAATAATTTCCTCCTCCACCAGTTCTAATGCTGTTATAAGTCCTAAACCTGAGAAATCCTGCCCCATCTCCAGCCACAGTTTGGCTATTTGTCCTTCAGGACATAAGGAAATATGCAATTATTTTTATTTTCCTATTTAGAAGAGAAATAAAAAGGAGAAAACCACACAATCTCCCTGCCGTGATTTTTCAGAAATTCCAAAAATGTAACTGCTAAACCTAAACACAGAAAATGTTCAACCAAAGTTAACATCTTCTGTCTACTGTAAATTTAGCTCATTTTAATCAGAAGCACTTTTGTTGGTGAATTTTTTTCAACTAACATTTACTGACTATTTTTGGCTTAGCTGTAGGGTTGCATATCCCTGCTGCCATAAACTTGCTATGGACACTAAAGGTTCTTGCAAAATGAGAGAATGCACAGATGTCACTTAACTGGTCCTTGAGGTGATACAGGCAGAGAAAAGAATTCTGCAGCACCTACTACACAAAGGCAACCAGAATAGACCATGGAAAAGATACACAGACAGATTTAGATAACAAGTTAGACATGAGGAGCTTCTGGCGGATGCATGAATATGGGCATAATTAACCCAGAGTAAGATCAGTACTCGTGGATTGGCAACAATCAAAGGCAGGGATCAGAAGATCTGCTGCTGCCCTGTTTAGCCTGCTGGGATCTGTTGCAGCTCACAAATTCTGTGTTTTTCCTTCAAAAAGGGAGAACAGAGCCTGAAGCAGTCACTATCTGGTGATGCTGACCAGAAAAAAAGCTTTGCTGTTGTCACCTCCAACTGTTTTGTATTTTGCTTTTCTCCTTGCCAGCTCTGTGAGCAGCTGTTTATTCTTCTCCCTGGTGTAAATCAGGAGTAGCTTCAGTCAACACAGTGCTGTTTCTCTGTTCATCATGTGGTAAAGATCTAATACATTCTTCCTCCTGGGAGAGTAAAATGCAGCCAAGGGTATATGTTGGCCTTGTTTTCCTTGCTCTTACACCAGCATGTGGCTGTTATCATAAGAGTTGTTGTTTTTTTGGGTTTTTCTAAAATGAAAAACAGTGCCCATCTAGATGAAAATAAGGAGAAATCAGCCCTATGTGGTGCTTTCATCTAAGTGCAGTAATACGAAAGTAATACAATAAATAGAGTGGGCAGTTGTATTAAGGAATTCAGGATCTAGGAATATGTTTCTTGCGTATCACTAAGACTTTTGGCATTGATTGCATCTATCAGGATTAGCTTATGCTGTGACTGCGGTGAAGACTTCTTCTGTGCCCAAAGCCAGGTAGAGATGACCATGTTCCCTGGCCCTCTTGCAAATGGGATAATCAGTAGGATCTCCTTATAGCCAGCTTATGAGGAGATCCTACTGATTACGATCTGGCAGCCCAGGCTGAGTTTTCTCAGAAAACTGCTGGTTCTGATACGAAAGAAATACCATATTAAACACTTCTCTACACTGCCACAATGCAGGAAACAGTGTTTTCTGGCTTGGAAGACTTGAGAAGTTTGAGGCTTGGCAGCCATCCTCACTTAAGCTGATTTCATGTCAAGGTATCAAATCCGCCCTGACTGTTATCAGTTGAAAATCAGAACCACTTCAGAATCTTTCCAAGGACAACCAATTTCTGCCCAGTGTCAACACCCAGTTACAGCTGGGTGACAGGGGTTATCTCATGCATTAGCAATTACATATAAATAAACAACCCATGGTAAGGCCATGGGATGAAAAGGCAACTGTTGATAAACTTAGCTAACCTTCGCTGGGGGCAATAGAAGTCACGGAATCATAGGGTAGCAGAATCGTTTGGGATGGAAAAGACCTCTGAGGTCATCAAGTCAAATCGTTCCCCAGTACTGCCAAGTCCAGCACTAAACCGTGCTCCCAAATGTCACAGTGACACCTCTTTGAAATCCCTGCAGGGGTGGGGACTCCACCACTGCCCTGGGCAGCCTGGACCAGGGCTGGAAAACCCTTTAGCTGAAGAAATTTTGCCCAATCCGATCCAGTCCAATCTAAACCTCCCCCAGGGCAGGTTGAGGCCATTTCCTCTCCTCCTGTCCCTGTTCCCTGGGAGCACAGCCTGACCCCCCGGCTGTCCCCTCCTGTCAGGAGTTGTGCAGAGCCACAGGGTCCCCCTGAGCCTCCTTTTCTCCAGGCTGAGCTTCTTTCCCAGCTCCCTCAGCTACTCCTCATCAGATTTGTTCCTTGGTGTGCACCAGCAGACCAGGCTGATGGTTACATGGGCTGTCCCATACCCTGTCACAGACATTACATGTGTCCACCTGCCTCTTTCCCCTCCCTTCTTAGAAGACAAGGATGGTGTTCTGATGGACTCCATCCACCTGGCTGCTGTCAGCTGGCTATAAGGAGCAGGAAAGAGAGGGTATGGCTGTCCCAGACATGGCCACTCCTTCCCAGAGTGACCACTGGTGGGCAGTTGGTGCTGCTGGACTCCTCAGCTGTCTCTGGGCTGGGAACACTCGATGTTCCCCCCAGGCAGAACCATGTAGTGAAGAAATTCACTGCTCTCAGAACAATACCATCATTTTTTGGCAGATTTAAAAGCCATTCCTGAATGGAGTACATTGTCCTGAGGGGTGCAGAAAACTTCTCTTCTTAGGAGTGGTTAAGAGATATGGAAACAAATAATGGGAGCATATAACTTATTATTGAAGTGGGGAGAATTTAGCAGATGGTATCCCCATTAGCAACACTGTGCCTGCTGTTCTTCACAGTATTCATTTATAATCTGAAAAATGAACAGCACTTGCAGGTGTTAAAAATTATACAGGGCAGTCAAATCTAATACTGACTGCAAAGAGTCAGAGAATTATCTTGTAGTACTGTCTAACTGGATAATAAAATGGTTGAGAAAATTTAATTTCTACAAATGCAAAGTAACGTACATGTGGAAAAATAACCTTAACTATACATATTCATTGATGGCTCCAAATAAGATTTGTATCACTGTATTTCATTTATGTATTCTGAATGGAATATACTGTCACATTGTCTTGCAAAGAATATTGTAGAACTGGAAGATATAGAGAGAAGGTGACGAAGACAATCAAAGGCATAAAACACCCACTAGAAAATGAAAATAAACTGTTATGGTGTTTTTAACAGAGATCTATAGAATCAGGAATGGTGTGAAGAACGTAAGAAGAGGAAATAATTTACTTTTTCACAGTATAAGATCTTCAAGACATCAAAGGAATGGTTAAACAGAAAATTTAAAAAGTGGATTTTCTTTTTGTTTCTTTGGCTTTGTTTTTGGTTTGGGGTTGTTTAGTGGAGTTGTTTTTTTTGTTTGGTTGTAGGTGAGGGTTTTGTTTTTTCCTTTTTGTTTCTTTTTAGGGGGGGTTGTTTGTTTGTTTGTTTTCTTGATTTCTTGTTTTGGTTTTGGTTCCATTTGGGTTTACTTTCCTATACTGCACATTGAACTGTGAAGCTTTGTCACAGAATTTTCCAGAAACAAGAAATTATACACAGGTTGAAAGAGATTATACATCCATGGAAGTCCACAGATCGAGCTGCTATTAAATACAGCAGCCCATCTGTGGCCTCCAGTTCAGCATTCCCTGTAATACTTACTGCTGGAAAGTTATCCCAGGGGGATCACAATGCCCTTTTTACACACCCCAGGCTTTTTTACACTCTTCTGGGCATCTGTTGTAGCTACTATGGAAACAACATCCTGATAAATATCTGTCCTCATCCAGTGTCTTACATCTTTGTGTTGTTGGGGAAAAAAAAACCATGAAAACCCCTGAGTAGATTAGTAAAATTAGTGTATTTATTTTAACCCGAATCCTGCTGTTTTGCTTCTCACAGAAATCATCTGGGCCCACAAAAATTCTGTGACCAATTGTAAATACAATTTGCATAAATGATCATGCTCATTTGCATATAGTTGCTTCCTTTGCTTCCTTCCCTCAGGGAGTGACAATCTGTTCCCTCTGCAGAGTTTGGGATTGCCTTGCACCTCTGAATTATATAATTTCACTCCTTTTCCTTTTTCCTCTTACATTTGTTACATTTTATCATATTTCTTTTCAGGCTGAGCTGAGTCCCCAGCTCAGCCTTGCCTTATGTCTCTTTACTCTTTCCAAGAAAATTCACTATTCTTTTTGATGGATATCCGAATAGCCCCTACAATGTTTAATCACATCAAAAGAAAAGATTAGGAACTTTTTATCTTTTTGATGTACGTTCAGCTTGCTCTAACTCAAAATTGTAAAATATTTACAGACAATGTGAGAAACTCTTTGGTATAAGGCAAATATACTCTTGCTTATTGCTGTCCTCCATTTTTTGAATTGTGCTAAAATGGCCCAAATTGTAACTTTCAGGAGAATGAGATTGACAGGCACTTTAGGTAATTTAAGTCGCCTCTCTCCCTCGAAAATCAAACTTCCTAATTCATGTGGAACAAATGTGCAAACCAGACCCTGTATTTTATTTCCTTTTAGTGAGAAAATTTTAATAAGAAAACGTCTTTCTGAACAACTTAGTACCTTTTTTCCAGTTTTCAATCCAGCTCTCAAATAAAGCAAGGTAAAGAATATATATATATATATTTAATGAATAAAGAGGTCATTACTGGTCTGCTGCTCACTGCCCACGGATAGCTGAGGAGGATCAGAGTACACAGCTGTCTTTTTTCCATCAAGGTGTGGCTGGTCTTTCCTCTGCGACTGCTGTTGTCTTCTGCTCAGCATTATTTTAGATCTAAAAGAACAAGACCATAGAAGATGTCTTAAAAATCCAATAAAATCACATTAAAAGCTGAATTTCAGACCAAAAAGCTTTAAGATTTAATCTGCCAATGCTTTCTTGCTCCACAGCACTATCAAGAAACATTCACCATGTTATAGGGATACCAAACCTCATGTGAAGATTCAAACCTCCTGTCAGACAAGACTGCTCTGGATCACTGCAGCTATTTTCTGGTCATCAAACACACATGACAGAGGAGATAAAGTAATTTATAGGGTGAATACAATTAAAAGGCACTTCAACCATAGGAATACAACCTTCCTGTCCTATTTGCTAATGTGATATTACGTAGTTCATGTGATCTTCATACACTGCTGAAATTTGTCCGAGGGATATTATGTGTGGCTGTAATTGAGGGATGGACTTTAATTAAAGGATTGTTCTAGCGTTCCCATTCATTCCCTCCCAGTGATACCAGATGTGGGGCTGTTGGGCTGATTTTCCATTGTTTCATAGGATGTGCAAATGTCTCCTGTGAGACATTCCTCCATAAATGATCACCTCATGGAGTGCCCACCCAGAAGAATTTGCCCTGCCACGTGCAGATATTCAAACACCACCATGGGGATGTGAGCTGGGGTCCCTGGCATGACACACACACAACTGAATGAGATGGGATCCACTTCACAGGCAGCACAAGCGAAGCATGAAGCCACTGATCCCACAAGTCTATGCAAATGCATGGAGCAAATCCGATTTGGCTAATAGCCAGCCGTATATTTTAACCACCAGGCAGCCCTTTCTGTCGCATTAGAGGGTACAGTCATCACCTCTGCAAACCTCGAGTATCACTAAAAAGAGACCAGCTGAGCTTCCCTTCTGTTTCCTCAAGATGTGTGATGCTGTGAAAAAACTGCAGGCAGTGTGAGCTGGTGCACGAACAGCACCGTGGATTAAAGCATGGTGTTCTTTTCAGCCCTCGTGCTGGAAACCATCGCACAAAGAGGAAACCAACAATGATAAATGGACTCACTCTGTGTAAATCACTGTGGCACAGGGAGAGAATGTTAAAATGTGGTTGTATTTTGGGATAGCGTGGCCTGAATGGGACAATGTCTGGTCAGGTACGGTACCAGCCGCATGAACCACAGTCTCATTTCCAGGTCATCTCCAAGCTGTGCTGCATATCTTCTGTGCAGTGTTATTAGTTCATGATAATCACACTCTCTGCAGTTCCTTTACTGCTATTATAAAAATGCTTTTATGTTGGGTAGATGTGTTATTTATTACGTGCTAGGAGGAAATGAAGTTGGTAGTTCTGAATGTTGAACAGCAGTTGGAGCTGAGCTGCACAGTTCCCGGTCCCAAAGATCTCTGTCTCCTGTTTCATAATAATAATAGTGATTTATCCCCTGTGTTATTAAGCCATTTGAATGACTCCATGCAGATCTTGGGGCCAGCATTTTATTCCTATCATCTAAGCTGAAGCTGTAATAGCAAGGAATTGCTTCTTTTTTTTTTACTTTTTTCTCTTTTTCTTTTTCCTTCTCTTTATTTCTTTTTCTTTGTTCATTCTCTATTTCTATTTCTCTTTCTCTCCTTTCTCTCTTTCTCTTTCTTTTTCTCTTCTTTCTCTCTTTCTCTTCTTTCTCTCTTTCTCTTCCTCAGTCTTCTTTCTCTTTCTTTCTTTCTCTTTCTTTCTTTCACTCACTCTCTCTTTCTCTTTCTCTCTCTTTCTTTCATTCTGTCTTTCTCACTTTCTCTCTCTTTCTCTCTTTTCTGTCCTTCTCACTTTCTCTCTTTCTCTCTCCCTTTCTCTCTCCCTTTTTCCCTTCTCCCCTTGTCTCTCTCTTCTTCTCTCTTTTCCTTTCTTTATTTATTTTTTCTGTTAGATTTCCTTCCTTCCTTCCTTCCTTCCTTCCTTCCTTCCTTCCTTCCTTCCTTCCTTCCTTCCTTCCTTCCTTCCTTCCTTCCTTCCTTCCTTCCTTCCTTCCTTCCTTCCTTCCTTCCTTCCTTCCTTCCTTCCTTCCTTCCTTCTCTTTCTCTTTCATATAAACATCATTCAGGATGTTTAGATGGTACAGTTCAACATTTGTTGGCTCATACCCCTCTTATGAGACCTATTTTGAAGTTATTATGATGCACTAAATAATTTTTTTAAAACATCATTTTAAATTCTACTTTATCATGAAGAAAAAAATAGGTGCAAATTAATTTGTATTTTTGGCAGGACACTGACATAATTCCAGTGAAATTGGACATCCTCCTCAATGACAAAGAATTATTTCAGATCAAGCTTTTTGCGCAGGTATTGTCCCACGTGTTTTCTGAGTATTGAAAGTCTTGGATGAGGTCAATGGGTTAAAAAAAAAGAAATCCAAGCAAAGAAAATTCTCAAAATAAAACAAAAGATTGCTTTTCTCTTGCTGCATGATGTAAAAAATCTGTGCTCACATTTGAGCATTAATCAATCCCTTGTACATTATGTGGGCTACTAAGTTCAGAAGTAGGGCTCGGTTCACTGATTAAAGGTCTAAACAAATCAGTATCTGTGTACATAAATAAGTTCACTTTTCAATCAGCACAGATTTCATTTGGTTGCCCAGACTCCCTGAGAAGAATCTTACAGTGATGTCTGGAGATGAAGTGGGACAGTTTCCCCTTTTGTATTGTTTCCTCCATAGCAGAGGAATAGAGATTACTTCATTCTTTCAATGTATATGCCACCAACTGTGCAATGAAATTCCTTAAATTATGATGAAATTGCTCATTTCCTGAAGTGAACACAACAAACTAACAGGCACAGTAATTTTTAGTAGATTTGGATTCAATTCAATTTTCCAGATGTTCGCCTGCAATCAGCCTAGGAACTCAAATCTCAGAACAGTGCTATTCACACAACAGCTGTTGCAAATTTTTCTTTTGAATCACACCAATCTAAGTGTGGATTTGTTTACAGGCAGCCTCAGTCTTACATGAGGAACTGACTGATTACATAAAAAAAATTTTTAAAAATGTTTTTCTGACCATTTACGCAGTTTCACTATTATTATATTATGGCTCTTTTTTAAAGTAATTTTTCTCATGAATTAGTATATGTAGTTTTTTTCACCACTCAGTGAATTTTGTTGTTGAATTCATTTTTTTAAAAAAAACCCTGGGTTTTTTGGGGATTTTTTTGAGTCAGCTTCCTATCAGGAATGCGTTAGAAGGAAATAGGGGAGTAGTCATTGAAGACGATTTGGACATATAGTCATGAGTATTTGCATTAACTAACCTGCTTAAAGGAGTGTAATTAACAGACACTCAGTCCAGCAAAGATTAGCACTACCTTTTGGCAGACCTTGTAGAGTTCACACCTCAAATTACCACCTTATACACAGTTCAGTATCCTTTTTCTTATCTACAGGGAAAAAATTATCCAACACTTCTCTTGATAATTTATTCCACTGGTCAGTTATTCTAACTGTGTCCAAGCCTGTATTTGACATCTGGCATATTGTAAATACAAGGGTTTTTATTATGCCTGGATTTATTTTATTGAAGCAACTATCTAACCTTCCCTAGCTCATCCACTTCTTGTAGTCAGACAACAAAGCAATTCATGTGTGTTTACTATTGCGCACACAATTTATGTCTAACTTTTGCTGCCTAAGACCAGTTCATCTGGACCAGCAGCCAATGGAGAGAAAAGTAGGATGACTTTTGTCATATCCTAATCTGCCCCTTGGCTCCTTTGGATTCATCTGCATACGTCTGCTGGCCACAGGAGACAAAAATCAGACAGCCATATCTGGATCGTGTTATTTTCACTTGGGTTTGTATGACTAAAACTGGCATTTTCTACCACTTCAATTCCTGCCCCAGCCAGAAAAAAACACCCCTAGGTTTCCAAATCCAGTATTTCCTTTATGGGGAAAGGTGGAACCTGAATGGAGCCTGCAGGAATGCCACTGTGCTGAGCAAATACTCAAAAGAGGCTGTTTGAAGTTGGCTTGTAAAAAAGAGGGAGAACAATTTTTACACAGGCAGGTAGTGATGGAAAAAGGGAAAATTGTTTTAAACCAAAAGAGGAGAGATTTAGATTATATGTAAAGAAGTTCTTTATTTAGAGGGTGGGGAGGCCCTGGCATGGGTTGCCCAGAGAAGCTGTGGCTGCCCCTGGATCCCTGGCAGTGTCCAAGGCCAGGCTGGACAGGGCTTGGAGCAACCTGGGATAGTGGAAAGTGTCCCTGCCCATGGCAGGGAGTTGGAACTGGATGAACTTTAAGGTCCCATCCAACCCAAACCATTCTGCGATTGTCTGAAATATCATGGATTGAAATCTGGAGATAGCTGTAGCTGAAGAATTGGTGTTGTTTTGACCAAGCTCTCATGTACAGCCATCTTACTAATGAGGATTTGCAACTAAAGGGCTAAGAAAATGGCTAAGTAAATGACGATAAGCCTTTTTTTTTTTTTTTTTAATTAAGGCAGAACAATGTGAAATGTTTGTATTTACAAGGAAATTTTTACTGTTAATAATCTAATCCAAGCAATTAACACTGCAAATTCCTTAGAGGTTAGACACAAAGTAATAAAGGATATTTAGTGTCAAGAGTTCTTATAAGAGATTAATGAAGCTAGGGTACATTTTTTCAAGCTGCCTACAAAGTTGGTGTTTGACAAGACAGTATGTCTGGTGGTATTCTGGTGCTAGTGTCATACTGATTGATAGACAAAAGTAATTTCGGTAGAATGTGAAGTGGAGAGCCAGGGGGTTTATTGGAGAGGGTTATATACAGAGAGAAAAACTCGAGTCACCTGAATTTTATAGTATCTTTAATTCATAGTGCTACCAAGCCAAAGGTATAGGGAATATGGTAGTGAATTATTCACATTTTCCAAAGAACTTAATTTTATACTTTATACTGCTAAAAAACTGTGCAATGTGTTAATTAGAAAGATTAAATTTGGGGGGTTTTGCTTTTTCTTTGTTGCTTCTTCTAATATCCTTCCAAATTTTCATGTGACTGTTTAGAAAGGCAAATTAAAGGGTGGGTATTTAATTGACTCATTCCATCTACTTATACAAGACCACTCTTTTCCACATTTCAAGGCAATGGACACTGTGTTCTTTTAATATATCTAAACAGAAAAACACCTTTTCCTAAAAGTTAGTGGAATGATTTCTTTTTTCCAGAATATTTTCCTGTATGAAAAGTTGCATAATGAAAGAGTTTATTTGTTGCCCACTTCCTTCTGCTATGTGGAACTACATAGACTTTTCTAAACCTTTTTTTTTCTGTTCTGTCCTTCAGACCTACCATTGAATTAGACAGCAGTGCTCTGTTCTGTAATATCAGAGACTCAGCAATTTGCTAAAGCAAAAAGGTCTGCTTTTTGAGTGGATACTCCTGAATAATTGTCTCAAACAGGATCATACATACAAACATGCACACATGCATGTTTATCTGAGGAAACTTTATGGAATAAATCTGCAGCAGTTAGTAACATACCCCAGTTTCCTCACAAGGGAATTGAGACCAGAGAATAAATACATGGCAATGAAATAAAGCTGATTAATTTTCAAAAGGAGAAGTTTTCGCCCCTGAGGATTTTGGTTTCTGTTGTTATTGTTTTAATTTTTAACACATGCATGTGCATAGAAATAGCTGGAGTCTGCTTTAAAAACCACTGGAGTAATTAAATGAAATCAACTTGATGAATGCAATCGTGTGCATCCTGATTGCTGAGTACTGAATTTCTGTCTCCCTTTAATAACTTGGTGAGATAAAGCGATTTTAAACTGAATATGATACATTCAATTCAGCAGGCAGCAACTGGAGAAATACAAACTCATCCAACAGATAAAGAAAACTGTATGGCTTGTGAAATACACATGTTGAATTCAAATCATGCTCTCTTCATTCAAAAAAAGTTGTCTGAGACATCATCAGGGAAGTGACTTAGTTGCATTCGGATGTACAGATGACACTCATACCAGTTGTGGTGACTGGAGAAGACTAATTACAGCTGCCAGGATGTGCCAACGCCTACCAAGATGAGGGGAGATTTCTGGTTTCTGCTTTTTCCCTCCTTTTCCCCTTATTTTAACCCCTGTTTTCTTCCTCTTCTCTAAATCTCTTCCTATATTTCCATCATCAGTTTTCCCCACTTTTTCTTACCTTTTAAATTAATCAGTTTCTCTTTTCCACCCCTATATTCTATCTAACACTTTTCCTAAAGAATGTTCCCACATTTTCTTTTTTTCCTTGCATCCCTGCCCTGAAGGTTCTCTTCCTATATCATGACACTGTTCATGTCCCCACTGTGTTTTGTACTAGCTTTTTTTTTGCTGCAGAATGACAATTCCACCAAAACAAACTATTATTTTCACAACTGGTATGTTTCTTAGGTAATTAATATAGCTAAGTACCTCAGACTGCTATTAGAGTCAGTGTCTCCCCTTCTCCTGATTGATTGGTGAAAATCAATGGAGTTTCCAAAGCATTCAAGAAAACATGCAGATGTGGCAACTGGGGACATGGTTTAGTGGTGAGCTTGACAGTGCTGAGTTAATGACTGGACTAGATAGTCTTGGAGGGCTTTTCTAAACTAAAGGATCCTACGATTATATAAATTTTTGATTAAATAGAGCTGTGGTAAAACCACTGCAATTCAAGCTGTTTTGCCTCAAAGATTTGGGTTTTGGAAGACTTTTTCTGTATCCCATCATATTGCTTTTGCCAGACTCTGGGCAAACTCCTTGTGGAGAGCCACAAAAACAGGAATCCTGCTTTCTGGTACTCTTTACCCTCTGACTGGTCTGCTGAACATAGCCTGAAACCCTGAAGGGTCTTCACCTGCAAGTTTCTAATCATGAGGTCAAGTTGTCAAATAAGTAGGAAGAAAATCTTCCCTGTGAAGGTAAGCCTAGAGAAGCCCAGAGAAGCTGTGGCCTCACCTCTGGAAGTGTCCAAGGCCAGACTGGACAGGGCTTGGAACAACCTGGCATAGTGGAAGGTGTCCATGCCCTTGGCAGGGGGTGAACTGGGATGATCTTTAAGATCCCTTCCAACCCAAACTATTCTGCAATTCTCTGATTGTATTCTAAACTCAATGAGGTTGTAGGTCCTGGGCAGTTCACTTAAAGTCATTTCAACTTCTAAAACTTTGGGTCGTCCTCAAAATCCAAACAGTCAAAATCTACCTCAGAATAGAAATCTTGCTAGTTCTGGTGTACACTTATTTCAGATGAATTTTATTCCGTGCACAAAATGATTATTTTGTCCGTGTGGCTGATGCATGCAGTCACCAGCAGCAGCAGCAACTGAGTGTCTGGTGGGTGTAATTTAAGGGCTGAATAGAAAAATCTCAGACATGAATGAAAAACAAACTCTGGTATACGTCAGCAGATTTCAGGGTTTTTTAATCAAATTAATATCCTGTTCATTCATTAAAAGAGGTGGTAGTATTTTCAGGGTTCCTCAGTGCATAAGTTCCCTTGAAAATCAGACAGGAGGGAGGTGTTTAATGAGCAGTTGAAAATTTCAGTCTCACTCTCTTCCTTCAATAACCATTAAATAATTCAATGTCTCTGTCCCCCCCTTGTGAAATAGGGATAGCAGCATTTCCCTTACTGAGTAGGGAGAATGGAAGTTCATAGAATAAATATTATTCTTTAAATATTAATGAGAGTTATGTAGGCATTTTGAGTCAGCCAAAACCCTGTCATCAGCTATGAGGTCTAACGCTTCATCATTAAGTGTTACTAACTTTTTTCAGGGTTTTTTTTCAAATGGGACACTACTCCTTTGCACATAATGACCACCAGTAAAGTCTTAGAAAATTATGGTTTTCAGAACTTGTGGTAAAAAGTAGAAATTAATCATGATGATGTTCCAGAAAAGTCTATTTTGCTATTACAGGAGTGTCTTCCATGAGAACTTAGAGCACAGAGGAGACATGCATAATATATTTTTCAGTATTAATAAGTTCTTCTTCTGCTTCCACCTAACAAAAGAGATTTTAATCACTGTGGTTATCTCTCTCTTTGAAGTGAATATCACATATTAATCTTTAGACAAATTTGGAGCAAATGAAGGTAATGAAGCAATGGAGCAAATGAAGGTAAAAATCTAGAATATAAAAGGACCCTCAGAATTCTTATTGAAAACAATGACAACCTGTATTGAAACCATCATATTAAAGGATCCAGCTGTTTATTTCTTTTTCTTTTTTTAACAGCAGCTTCTTATTTTCTGCTCTTGAATAGTATTTTCCTAAATAAAACCTCACCACACAAAGTGCCATTATGATTTCCAGCATTCATTTCCAGAGGGGCTCCTGTTAGTCCGTAGCTATTACTATGATGAAAAGGGGCTGTGGACAGCCTGTTGCAGTAATGCTAACTCTCCATCTATCAACCCAGCAGATTATACGAGTGGCATCTCCTTAGAATAGAAACCCAGAGATATGATAATCGATGAGACCTGGCATGCTGAGTGCCTACACGAATCCATTGCTATAAAGGATGCCAAATTATTATTGCTTCACAAAATCCATGGAATTGTAGTCAGCGGGGCTGAGACCAGGAAGGGCTGACCATTGAGGGCTGACTGAGTATTTCAGTGATGGTCTCTGTTTTTAGGACACCAAATGCCATTATAATATATGGTTTGGCGTTTCATGCTAGTATAATATTGTAATTTCATAAATCAGGAGCCTTAGGGGCAAAAACAGCCCCTAAACAATGATGTCCTTTCCACATTGTTTTCTCCTCCCTTGATTCAACCTGATTATTGACAGCATCTGTGTGTGAGGTGTATCAGGAAGCTGAGCTTTCTCCCTCTGTTTCTGAAGGCAAATTTCTTGCTTTTGTGTTATTATCGTTTGAAGTATTGAAGGTTTTTAATCCAGGCATGTTTCTTCCTGCAATGTGAGTGTAGGAAGAAGCAATCAAAGGCAGAAAGGAGCAGCTGTAACTCCTTAGTCTGATATTCCCTCTAGACATCTCTGATCAAAACCTTACAGAATGCAGAAACTGGTAACCTACCCAAGGTCTGATTTGTACTCTGTAGGCTCATTCACTCTTCAGTGACTGCAAGACCAAGGATGAGTAGGATGTTATTTAGCAATAGCTGCTGGGGGCCTCAGTGAAGTGAGATGAGACAAATTTGGCCATCAGTGGCTTATGTTAGAGGTACCTAAGCTTCTCCAGCTGCCCAAGTTCTGGAAATAGGATCATGAGGATTGGACAGATCCAGATTAATCAGCAGTATAACACAGATTAGAACATCCACACGCTGGAAGTTTGCACACTCTTCAACTGGTGATTTTGTTCCCATAGATATGTACATAGTGTGTAACTTATAATTAACAATCTATTGCAACGTCATGCTAAGGTCTTCATACACTTGTGGTATGCTCACTGTTACAGATGTGCCTTATATTTTGTCCCAGTGTTCCTGAAAACATACAGATCTGTTGCTGTTGAACCGCTAGCTGAGAGAGAGAGTCCAGCTCTTCAGTGTGGCCAAAAAGTGTATTTTATTAATTAATTCCAACTTATATAGACTTTCAAAGGTCACCCAGATTGGTCAGTTCAAAACCTCCCCCCAGGCCAATTGGCCAGGCTTGAGTGTCCATATCTCGAGAGAACGTTCCAAACAATATCCAAACTTATCTTTGTTTATAAAACACAAGAAGAAGAGAGAAAGAATTCTCACAGGAAAGGTCTGTGCTCGCCACATAGACCTGCTTGACCCAAACAAAGATCTGCTTGAACTATCTAGATGAAGACAGTGAGAGATTACACAACTGCACCCAAGTGAACTAAGTTCTGCTAAACTATTTCTCTTACAGATGAACTGTGCTGTTGACCTTTCATGTATTTGAAGTCTTTGCACGCCTTTAAGCACATTAAATAATACTGGAAGAAAATTAGGTGATGATCCAAGATTCAGTCCTACCCCAAAGCTTTAATTTGCCTTATGATACTGTGTGTTGTAAAGAGGAGACTGGGGGAACACCTCCTCATTGTGGTCTACAGTTTTCTCATGAGGGGAAGCAGAAGGGAAGCTGCCCCTCCCTCCTCTCTTGAAACTAGTGATAGGACCCCAGGGAATGGCCTGAAGCTCAGGCAGGGGATGTTTAGGTTGGATATCAGGAAAAAGTTTTCACCCAGAGGGTGGGTGGGCACTGGAACAGACTCCCCACAGCAGTGGTCACAGAACCAAGCCTGAAAGAGCCCAAAAAGAGTTTTGACAACACTCTCAGGCACATTGTGAGACTCTTGGGATGTCCTGTGCATGTTCAGGTGCTGCACTCACTAGTTTTCATGGGTTCCTTCCAGCTCAGGATACTCTAAAATCCTATAAAATTCACTGAATGGACAGACCCAGCCCTCTGCTTCAGCAGGACCTGCAGCAAGTGCCCCACAGTGCTACCCACCACTGCTGAGGGTTGGAGCAATTGGCATTAGCATGGCACCTACTGTCCTCAGAGGCTGAATACGACCTGCAAGGTATTGTTGGCCAAGTGGTTTTGAGACCAAAAGCTCACTCACTGACCCACATTGCCTTTCATAAGGAGCAAAATGTTAAGAGGCGTTTCATTCCAACAATCTAACATTAGATAAGAATATTTAAAATTCCTAGGAAAGTCTTTTGTTCATAGTCTGAGGTTGGGTTTTGAAATCTTTACAAACTCTCTCTGCAGGGAGGCTGTGTGGAGAGAGCCATCCTTTCAGCTCACCCTTGAATGCACTTTGAACAAGCAGCTGCTTTTACTGTAAGCATGTTATTAATGGTCTCTTTTCAAAAGCAGATATAGTACCCTGGAAAACGTTCTATTGATTTTTTTTCCCTTTCCCTGTCCCTGTTTCAATCACACTCGTTTGAATGGCTTTCATTTTTAGCAACAACAAGATATTTCTTCGAAGAAAAGTGGTGTCTAGGTGTAGCCTTAAATAAAATCACTGCTCAATTTAAGCTCTGAAAAATATTATTGATATTTTAATAGAAGATTGGAGAACCAATTGCTGGTTCAATAATAGCTACAAGGAGTTTATACATAGGAAACATGTACGAGGAGCATTTTATTTCTTTTACTCTACGTGTTAACAGAAAACAGCAGCCCGAGTCTTGACTCACTGGATTATTACATGTCAAGGATTTCAGGAACATGGAAATATTTCATTCCAATTTTCTAAGGCAGAAGTGTGCACTGAGATATCTGTGTGCAGAGTGCAGAATATAGTAATGCAAATAATATTGTACCATATATTTCTATATAATAATTTCATGCAGAGAAATACTATGTGATAAGTTGTTCACAGCTGGAGACACGATTGTCCTTCTGACTTTGGTTACTGTTATTATTGATTGCTTATATCATGTACAATCAAACATATGTTTTCTTAACTGTTTTTGCTGGGGACCAAAAAAGTCAAGACCACAGTTTTGGAAACCTCTAAACTGGGGATGTAAAACCCACACTGAATTATGTGCTGCAGTAACATCTAGGGGGAGACACTGGTGATGTCAATTGCCATCGAGTCTCAGAGTGACTGATATTTATTTCCCATCCCTGGAAGAGTCCAAGGCCAGGTCGGACAGGGCTTGGAGTAACCTGGTCTGGTGCAAGGTGTTCCTGCCCATAGAAGGAGGCTGGAATGAGATTAACTTTAAGGTTGCTTCAGATCCAAACCACTCTGGGACTCTGTAACTGAGATCCTGGATGTATTAGATGATGTGAGAGGTTCTGCAGGAAGGACAGGTATCACGCTGGATAGAAAGGCTAGGCAAAGCAAGATGATCATGCTTCTGGGGGAAGAAGCTTGAGAATATATAATAAATGCACTTAATATTTAATTTCAAAATTTATATAAAAGATATATTAAAATAAATCAGCAGATAAAAGATATATACATAAATAGAATGTATAAAATAAAGATATATAATTAAAGAAATAAGCCATATAAAACTACCCATATGAGGAGCAGCTGAGGGAAGTAGGATTGTTTATCCTGGAGCAAAGAAGGCTAAGGAGTCACCTTATCACTCTCTGTAACTCCCTGACAGGAGGGTGGAGCCAGATGGGCTTCAGTCCATTTTCACAGGCCACAGGTGACAGGAAAAAAGGAAAGGCCCTCAAGATGAGCCAGGGAAGGTTCAGGTTGCACATCAGGATGAATTTATTAATGGAAAAGGCTGGTTAAACATTAGAATGGGCTGACCAGGGTGGTGATGGAGTTGCCATCCCTGGGGTTGTCCAAGGAAGGACTGGACATGGCACTCAGTGCTCTGGGCTGGTGGCAAGGTGGGGATTTGGCAGAGGTTGGGCTTTATGCTTTTGGAGGTCTTTTGCAAACTAAATGATTCTACCATTCTAAGATCTGATATTTTCATCAAACTCCTGTCTTCCAAGAACTTTTTTAATGCTGGTAACTGAAAAATTCCACCTTTATATGAGCAGTATGCTTTTTCAGACACAGTGAGTAGAGAAAATAACTCTCATGAATGCTAGAAGCTGTTGGATATGAGCCAGAAGTTTAACTTCTGCCTTCTGATCAAGATGCACAATTATGTTATGCATAAAATTTACACAACTTTGCTCATAAAACCCATTTGGCAATTTTTTTTGTTCCCTGAGATCAGTTGTGTTGCACTTAACAGTGAAAATTAAAGTTCTTAGTTAGAAACCAAGACACACCTTTGGGTGTAGGTAAATTACTTTAAAATTCAGGCTTGGCTACCTAAACTGTTTTCAACCAAGAATATTGATTTGACCTTTCACATGCAGAAAAAGCAACAACCAACTGAAAAAAAACAAAAAAAACCCTCCTTAAAGGGCTGTCTTTGTGCTTTCAACCCTTTGCCCATAAAGGCTTAGATATTCACCTGATGGCTGCTTGCCTTTTTTAACAGGCTGTGGTTACCAGAGTGAGCCTCGACAGGAGAGCTGTTACATTTTTATTTTAACACAATGTCCGACATAAAAGTTGGCAATAAGAGAAAGTACTCTATAGGATATGACTCCCCCATGGACTCTTCTTTGCACACTGACATTTTTTACATGTCAACAATGCTCTGGTGAAGATATCTTATTTAAAAAATTTTTAAAAAAAAGACAAAGAGGAAAGGGAAAGGAGGGTGGGTGAGGGAAAATAAAAATATAAAATAAGCTCAGTGATCTTCTTGTGGTGATAGTAATTCAAGTGTTTCTTTTGGCTAAAACTAGCAGATGAGCTTATGAGAAATTTATATAGACATAAAACAGTGATTTAGGTGCGTGGATGCAGACATGAAAATTTGGTTCCTCAGCAATATTAACTGTTTAGAGCCTCTTTCCTTTGCCTTAAGTGTCTTCTTGCCAGTGTCAGCACACCTCAAATTTGATTCCTGACTCCACTCACCATCACAGGGATGTTTGCATCTGTACCTGTACCTCCTCTTCGGTCTCTCACAAAAATGTTGTTAAAGTCCATGGTTTATTTTATCAGTTTTTAGTTAGATGCATTTTCTGTTGGAATGTGATCCTAATCAGATCTCCACAAATGTTCACTTTAGGTTCTGCTTTCTTGTTGCAATATAGAGCTGGAAAATTCAGGAAGTCAGCTTAGATGCTTCATTACTTACATTCAATACAAAGTTTGTTCTCCAAAACAATGCAAAATCATTGGCTTGTGTTTAGCTTATAGTCCTTAATGAACTCCTCATAGTGTCCTACAGAACTTCTATTAAGCATATTATTCCCATCTTATATCTGATTATGCCTTCCAACATATATTACTGACTATTTGTCTCCACTGAAATTCAATCTAGCCAGATTTCAAAACATTCTCCTAGTATATGCAGGTCAGTTTGAACAAAATTTAGTTCCATCAAAATGCATCAAGGTTTTCCCGTCTGCTTCTGATAAAATAATTTTTAAGTCAGACTTTTATTTCACCATACGCATCACTGATAACAGGAATTCTATGGTAAAACTAAACTTCCCATGCTTTTCCATTGACTGAGTACTGTTGATAAATCCTGTACAGGAGTTTTGTATTTTCTTTTGATTAACTAATTTCTACTCTTAGCATAAACAGTTACTTGTTTAGGTTTCTTAGCAGAAATTGATAGATTAAATAGTTATCAATCTTGTTTATTTTTTGTCATATTTTCAATTGTTTAGCAAAACAATTTTCTCATTCTGTAAATGAGAATTTTTTGCATTAAATTACAAGAAGTAGCACCACTGAATCAACATTGTGCAAGGTGATTTAAAATGCATTAGAAAATTTTGTCATGACTTTTTTTCTACTCCCTCAATTTTTCCTTGCTTATTGTCTTATATTATGTTAAGTGTTCTATCTGATGACTATTTCATGTGCTGTTTTGTTTGTTTGTTGTTTTTTTACTATCCTTCCTATTCATGCAAATTTTTTAAAAAGTCTCTTTTAATCTCCTCCCTTGCTTGTACTGTGTTATTGGAATTATTTTTGGTGGTATTTTGCCATTTGTGTTTTTCTCTATCCTGGATGCTGTACTAAACACTGCTTATTCATTAATATGGTTGCTGCATTTTTCATCATGTGGTTCATAAATTCCACCAATGCAGGCTCATCACATTTGTATCCTAAGTAAGACTTCCTTTTATCTGATTAGTTCATGAAGTGGCTTCTTGAGATCTGTTATTCTCTCTGGTCTAAAAAAAACCAAAACAACAAAACACCAAAAAGTAACTTTCAGAAAGTGAAAAAAAGCAGTAGAGACAAATGGATATTTACAAATACTCTTCTGATACAAGGAAACTATGTATTTTGCTTTGTGTTCCAGTTAATTGCAGGATTATGAAATAATTGATGAAATTATTTCAATTTCTCATTGAAATAATTGAGAAATAAGGGAAAAATATGACAATAATGGGGAGTGAAAGCTCAATTATGAGCATGCTTTTTTTTTTTTTTTCCTTTTGTTTTTTTTTTTTTTTTTTTTTTTAAGATTGAACTTCTTCAGTGTGCCATTTATATGTTAAGTACATGGTATAAACTCCTCTTATTCTCTCCATCATTGGTGTGGAAAGACTGTGTACATATCAACCTCTCAGACCCTTGTAACATGATGAGTTCATCTCTGGATATGTCTGTTTCTTGATGACAGAGGGTGATTAAAATGTAGATAGGTCAGACTAAAGTGCTGATCCTAAAATTTGCATGATTAACACTACAGCAGGTATATGAATTCCTAAATTTTTGGGCTCATTTAAAGAAGTTTGAGATTTTTATTCACTCCAGTACTAATACACCCAAAAATGTATATTTCCCTGTTCCACGGCTGTGTAACTCACGGTGTAATTGTTATAGTAGTATATATTGTTATGGAGTTAAAAAGTGAAACTAAACTTAAGAGCAAAACTTTTAGTATTTCACCAGCCAGTCCTGGTTTCACAGCAGGGTCAAACAGGAAAAAAATAAAGAAGTTCTTTAGATCTGTGGTCCAAACAAAATCCCATTCTCATGACATCTGAACTGTTTATCTCATCCTTGTATGGTTGGACACCCAGAGATAGTTCAGAAAGTCACTAATTATAACGCTTATGCATTAGGTTGGTGACAAACCTACCAGAGCCATTAAAGATATGCCCTTCTTGTTAGCACATTTTCCAATATTTATTCCAAGGAAAACATACATTCAACTGTTCCTGGAATAACCTGGCTGCACTGATTATCTCAGTTATTTCAGGATATTTTCATATGGCACAGAGCTGTATATTTTCTAGACACTTTACTGCAGCACACAGACTATTAGAGTTGACTATCATCGGTCTAGTGGCTTCAGAGATCACAGCTAATTTAGCAAAAGTCAGTTCTTTAAAACTGTGGAATGTAGGATTTTGTTTGGTCGTTTTTTAAATTCTAAGTTCACGGTCATTATTTGTGCATGCTTCTCAAGTGCCATGCAGCTCCACCCATCAGCCAAAAGAAATTTGGCCTGAAAAGTCTTGTTGATTCCAGCAACTGATTCACATTTTTGGGAGATTCTAACCAGTGAATAAATAAAGCAGAAATCAAAGTAAATTTTCACAGATTTTCTCACACAGTGAGCGCCTATGAAGACATCAGCTGGATCATCTGTGGTACAGATAAATTTTGTGCAGTTTTAGATATTGGCCCTGCATCATCCAACACTGACACAGTTATTCTGTCCTTTCATTTCAACTAGTGACCATGAAGATCAAGAAACTTGGACATGTGAAAAAGATTCACTTTAAGATTGGCTGTAGCTTTGGAAAAACCTCATCATGGTCCTTCACTCTCTGCCAGGAAGAGCTGTGGAAAAGATCATGCCAGAGATTTACACAGTGAAAGAGCAGAGCCCACCAGCCTCCAGTTGGAACAAAGGACATTTCCACTGAGTATTAAAAAAATGCTTCTCAACAGAATGGTTCACAATAGGGAGGAATGTGGGCTCCCGTCCACAAAGACATTCACAAAACTCTTGACTAGACAAGTAACCAGGTATTTTATTGAATTTAGCCTGGGTTTACACAGGATTGGACTAAGTGATTTATGCAGGTCCCTTCACAATTAAATTTCCACATTTCCATGAATTATAGCCGTGATATTAGGACTTCATATCAATGGGTCTGAAATGTTGACTAGCTAGAAATAGACACAGTGGGCAATATTTATCTTTTTTCAAATGAATTTCAACCTTCATTCCCAGAGCAGCAGTAGATTACCTTTACACCTTGAAGTAATGGTCTTTCAAAATTATTGTTGTTACTCTTTATGAAATTATAGGAGTTATTTTTATTTTTATTTATTCTACACTTGTACAGTCATTTGCATTTATAACCACAAAAACTCATGCCAGAGTCTTGTATGAAAGTACAGACTGAGCAGTGCAAACTTGCATTTTCAAAGTAACACAAAAGCATCAGGAATAGAAATCAAAGAGAAATTAAGGACATTTTTAATTCCCAAGTGCTCTAAATCTAACCATGCATCATTTATGCGTATAAAATTATGCCTAAGTTTTGACCAGAATGTCATGTCTGTGCGGCTATTTACCAGGTCCCTCAGAAATTTACTTCAGAGAATAATCCTGCATTGGCAAGTGGAAGGACTCAATGAGTTAATGAATAGCTAGTATCTGTTATTCTCTGAAGGAAGAAACTGTACACCCATCTTTGGAAGACTACAATAAATATTCTCTGTAGTAACTAATGATATTGTTGACCATTCACCTAAAATGATGAACCACAGTGAACAAGGGTATATTAACTTTCATTTTTTCATCCTTCTGCGCTCATTGCTTTTCACTGAACAGTCATTCTTAAGACAACCTCCACTACTTTGCCTGCAGGGAAGGTTTATAGCAACAGCAAGAACTATATACAAAAAGTACTGAACATCACTGGACTGCCCATCTCTTGAAAACCTGTATAAACTAAATAACTACTAAAAACTGCCTGCAGCAGTTAATACTTTCCACTTGTAACCATTTGGATGAGGACTAAATAAAGGAATGGTTTATTACGAAAAGAGGAGTCAAAATGTCACATTGAGGGTGAAAAAAACATGAATGAAATTTTCTAAATGCTCATACACACATAACTGCAATGAGTGTGCCAAAGAATGGTAAAGTGTATGATTGTGGCAGCTTCTAAACGAGAGACTAAATAGATCAAAAATTTTCTTCAAAAGGAGATATACGAGGGAATTTAAAAAAAAATCTTAAACGGAATTGATGACAACTGGAGCACAGTACTGAATGAGTTTCTGCTGTTTAATATAGCGTAAGAACATGATAAATTGCAGTATGTGTAAAGCAACAAAAGAAAAGTTATTAGGGGTTTGGGGCTTTGAGGTTTATTTGGTATTGTTTTGGGGTGTTCGGTGGTTTGGTTTCTTTCAACAGTGTTTAGGAGTTTGTATTATAGGACGTTGTGGAGGACAAAATTAGAACAGACAAGTTTTTGGAAAACAGACCCAATATTCACAATAGAATCATGGTGGGGATTATTTCTGTAACCAAGGAAATTCTAACCTGAACTATCCCCTGATGGAAGATAGTTCAGTACCTTCTTTCTAGTAGTTTTATTTCTGCATTTATTACTGACCCTTGTTGAAAAAGGTTTCTGCCTAAGCAGCATTTTAAACTGGTCAAACTAGGATTTTTGTTGTTCAATTTTTGTATATTTTCTGTGATTTAAGTTCTATGATTTGTAAGATCTGTTCTAGAAAGACATTTGCAGTATACTGAACACTTCACCAAGCTGCTTACGAAGAGGAAAGACAGCATTTTTGTAGTTTCTTTGTTGAATTGCATTGCTGGTTGGACATTGCTAGATCTTTGGTGAATTCCTAATATCTTAGGTGATTTCAAAGCAAAAAACTGTAGGCATGTAAAATGTCTCTGCCACTGCATTACTCTTCTTCCACAGAGGACAGCAGAGATCCATACACTGAGGATTTATCAGTTCTTCAGGTTTGTCATGAGGAAGACATTTTAAGGAGTAGGCTCCCAAGCCGACATGAAACAGTGACATCATTTCGTTAGAAATTGGTTGTCAGCCTTTCTTTAATCAAGTCAAGAAATAAGGTTTAGAGGAAAAGCAGTAATGAGAAATTCTCCTTGGCTGTCAGATTTGTGCATACTGAAGGCCTTCTAGATCTGGATTCTGAGAGGCTCTTGCAATTTTCATTCACTTCATTCACTTACTGTGAAATTTTTTGTTTTAGCCTGATCCAGAGCTCATTGTAGTCAATATAAAAAAATACACCAATTCCTGTAAAATTTGGCTCAAGCCCCGAATAAAATGCTTCTTAATTTAGATCTCCAATTTTGATGAGAAGTTACTTTATAACTGTCTGTATATGCAAATCAAAATTGTGAATGTTATGGTTGCTGTTTATCATGGTGACTGTTTACTCAAGGTAGCTCTCAAATTTCTTTAATAATTTGTGCTATTGCCCTCTAGAATTACAGAGAGAAATCTTTCATCTAATTGCTAGACTCTGTATGCAAATGCTGTCATATTTAATTAGTATTTTCCCCCCTTGAAATGATGAACAAAGCTCAAAAAGTTTCAGATGGATCATGATCTAGAGATATTTCATTAGAAATCCAAAGCTGTTCCATGGGAGATATTATAGCTGCATCTCCCCAGAGTGTTAACAAACATGGGCCTGGCCTGTAATGAGTCTGCTTGTGCATACACTTCAAAATGTCACATCTAAATTGTACAGTGGAGATTACTGAAATCTGTATTGGCATCCACCAGAACTGAAAGTCTATATGGTATCACACAGAACTATAATGAATTACGACTTTAGTCACTAAAGAGATATTAATGTATGAGTATCCTCAATAGGATAGTTCAGGAGCAGAATTGATGCCAACAGATTGTGTTAATCTATAATTTATAGGTGTGTATTGGTTTGTCTAAAGTGTATCCTTATGTATGTTCATATACGAAACAGGTGATCTACTAGCAAAACTAAATCTGGATTTTCTATCCCTCACCCTAATTTCCATTTTCAACTCAAGTGGGACATGCAAAGTATATACTACAAAATTATCTTTGCAAATGCTCTGTTGGGATAATTAATGAGTTTAAACAGGAATATCCTCTCACAGCATGGCAGGAAGAGATCACAAATTTAATAGATTTAAGGTGCTTTACTTTCCTTCTACACTGTCCATCATGACCCAAATCAATCCTCCTTGACTAAACAATGGGGCCTGACAGAAAAAGCTTCAAATCCTTTTGGGATCACATAGTCTTCCTTTTTTCAGTCCTCTGTGTTGGCTCATAACACACAGGTCTGTGGGGAGTCTCTCATGAAGAGCAAATTTATGCCCAGCCTTTGTGTTTTCTCTTCTGACACAGTAATGCACTGGTATTGTCTTCCTCAAGACAAGAGTAAAGTTTAGGTGTCTCTGAAGGACCCCAGCACACCTTCCAGCAATAGAAGAAACCAAGTAAACTTGTTAATGTTGTATTCCTAGATTTTTTATGTTCTAAATTCAGTAGGATTTCTTCCATCCAACCACTATATATTCAGACAGAGACTTGCTTTAAGTAACTCAAGTAGCTTTGCGTAAAGTCTGTATGCAAGCAGATACAACACCAGCTTCTTGCAGAAACTTGATTATTACTTGATAATGCACTGTGCCGTATGCCAGTGGAATCCATGTCCTGATCCATTCTGTGCACGACATTTTTCTCAACAGTGTGCATTTCAGACATACTTTTGTTGAGCTAGAATGGGAGACTTCCACTGGGAACCACTGAAGAAATCTGGCCAAAATGTTGAAGTCGGTGCCAGAGACACGGGGTAGCTCCCTGAATGTATTAATAATAAATTCCATTGAATTTGAATAAATTTTGGCCTAATTGCAGTCACTTAATCCCAAAGGCTTGAATAGCTGAAATCCTGGCCTTTGAAGGCAAGTGGTTTATGAGTGAATCCACACAGGTCCCCCAGTGCATTGTTTGTTCACATAGTAGTAGCAACTATTGCATCATACTTTGGATCTGAGCTGTGCTCAATAACCCCTGACTAGCAGAGCTAGATATTGTAACTTTCAAAGATGAATAAACTCACTGAGTTACTGTTTCAGTCAAGGCTATAAGAATAAAGCAAGTGAAATTTCTCACATCCAAATAGGAAGAGGATGAGCTGTAGTTACCTGAGCATGACTGCAGTTTCAGTATGTGCTTGTAAAAGTTGAATGTTAACATTAGTCTAATTAGTATTAGCCTTTGGCATAGGTTGGCAAATGCTTCTTGTAGAATCCATATCTGTAGAGAGGTCATGGTGCCCAGTATATAGGAACCATCTTAGATATCACTTTTATGACACCCAGGCATGGGAAATATGCCCATAACCCTTAGTTACCCACACATTTGCAATATTGATCTTAATTTTCCAAACTCCAGCTAGATATACAAAAAGAAACATTATTTTGTAGACCGGGGCTGGATGGAGCAAAAAGATATCAAAATGAAAGCAAAGAATTATCCAGCCTGATTTAGAGTTGACTCCCTCAGGCTATTGCTCACTAACTCTGCTCTGCAAAGGAACAAAAAAAATTCACTTGTTCATCCTGGAAAACGGTTTTATATTCTCATAACAAACTGCTTTTCCAACAATCCAAACACTTTCCTATTGGGAAACATTACCACCTGAAACAAATTTTGTTGCATGACTGTGAGTCAAACCTTCAAAGCTTTTCTTAGGTGACCCTGTAATGGGTTTAAAAAACAAAAGCTGACAGAGTAAGCAAGAAAGTACGCAACTTCCAGGTGAAAAATCCACAGAAGGCATATAAAAGAAGCAGTAACTAAAGACAAAACTAACAAACACAAAACCACTCACTCCAGACAGCCAAGGTTATTTTCAGGTGTTGTCTACACTGGAGAAATCAATTGGCTGTAATGTCCTTCAGCTGTTGGCAAGGGCTCTTGAGTCTGAACAGATTTAATATAGTAAACTTTTCAGTGGCTATCACTGAAATTTCTCCAGGATTTGTGTGTCTGGGAGGGTTCACTCCACTGCTGGGGCAGATAATACACATCCCACCGCTTTACCATCTGCAGCAGCAGTTAACCCATCTCTCATCTGTTTTCTTTGCCTGGCCTGAAGCCATTTAACTACAGCCATGGTATCATGTGTTTTACAGAACCAACCTTGGGATTTCTTTTCTTTTTTCTCAATAAAGAGTTTCTGGTACAGAAGTGCCCTTCTTTTTTCCCTTGTCAGAAGGCATCTAGTTCCTTCCAGCTGTCTCTTCATCTCCAAGGGATAAGAAGCTTTACCAATTCCTGAAGTATAACAATTAATTTTTAAAATTATTAAATAAACATATATATAATAAATTTTTTTCTTCAGTGGTTGGGAGTCAAAGGCTGAAGTGGGGAAAGACCTGGAGACAAATCTACAAACTTCTGAAAACGTAGGAAAGTTATAATGAAAAAGGTATCAGAGACCATCTGTTTTCAATCCTTCCCTGAAAATCCATGACTGCTTGAAATCACACCACTAGTTCAACAGGCAGACAGCTTGTGATAACTGAAATGCAAAATTGAGAAGTTTGCATGTAACAAGTCCATTCACACAGATTTTTTTATTTTAATCATTTAGCCTTATTTGAGCTACCTCTGTGCATCTGGCCTGGAGATTTGCAGAATAAGCTCTTTAAGAAATGTTCTTGTAATGTCATTTGTACCAGATTTAAATAGAGCCTTCAATCTTTTCCTGATTTCCATGGGTTTACTGAGGTTAGAAAATAGACCAGAGCACCATGGTAGACTCTACTCATTCTTCAGTCATAGTTAAATTCTTATGGGTGGGCTGTAGAATAAATAGGACTAAAAAAGACTTTTGAATTTTCATTTAGGAAAATGGAAATTGGCTAAAAAAAATTACATTTTTTAAATTTAAGTTTCTTAAGTGAACATCTGGTTTTTCATAGAATCATAGAAAAGGTTGGGTTGAAACTGACTTCAAAGCTTATCTCATCCCAACCCCTGCTATGGACAGAGGCACCTTCTACCCCAGGGTGCTCCAAGTCCAAATGTCCACCCTGGCCTTGAATGAAAAATTTCAGAGATGGGGCAGCCACAGCTTTTCTGGGCAACCTGTGCCAGGGCCTCAACACCTTCACAAAAAAGAATTTAATTTTAATATCTAATCTAAATCTATTCTCCCTCAGTTCCCTCTTGTACTGTCTCTACAATAGCCTCTCCCCATTTTTCTTTTTAGGCTCCTGTCAGGTACTGGAAGGTTGGTGATTTTCACAATCATTGTGTGGGGAATGTGTGTATTGTGGGTTATTTTTTCAATAATTTCTCAAAAGTTGATATACATGTTGAAGAATGACTGGAAATTGAAAAATATTTTCTCTCTGTCTGTTTTGTCTGCCTACTGGCCCTTTTGCTGACATTAGCAACACTAAATTCAGATGGCACATCATCTTTCCTTTAAATGCCACCTCTGAATCTTTGTAACAATTCCTGTGTAGTTTCTAAAGGCAGCACAGTCCTCAGAACAATGCAACTATCATCAGCTTTCCCATGAATAGAAAATTAAACTGAAACTCTGCTTGTTTTCTGCACTGCCCTCAACATCATTTGAAAATCTTTCATCCTTGGCAGACATTTGTAATTGCAACTTGCGTTTTCTAATTAGAGGTCAAGCCGTCTTCTGTAAGATCTTAATAGATTAGTCTTGAGGAAGACTAAACATAAAATGGGGTGTTTTTCCTGTAGTTCTTACCAATTTTAGCTTCTCCTGGCCTCCAGGGAAGTGAAAAGAAACTTGTAGCTCATGGGGTTCAGGGTAGCCCATGCTTCAACATATGCAGAATCTAGTGTGTTGTAAATTCATACACTAATCTAACTTCTCCATGTAGACAAGCTGTGAAAGAAAAAAAAACTACCAGGAAAGTATGTGTGCATATGGAAACCCTGAACTGAGGCCAAACTGGCTGCTTAACACTTCAGAAAGCAAAGCACTTACAAAACGTTTAGGTGGAATACCTCAAAATAATATGTGTGTATATATATACATATATACATATATATATATATATATATATATACACATACACATACATACAGTAAGTTCCCCTGGTAAACACCACAGACACCTGGGCTTGACAGCAAGAGACCCTAAGGAATGGCACAAGGATTAAAACTAAATCTGACCTCTATTTATTTATTTATTTGAAGTTTCATACTGGTGAGAGGGGAGCTGACCAGTTTTGCTTTTGATCCAAAGCAAGCTTCTGTGATGTTAAACAGTACTTTTGCCCCCAAGTAACGCATTTTTAGGAGAGGCTTGAACAAAAAAATGTAACTTTATTTGGGCTATGCTTCAGTCTCTTTGATGTTTCTCCAGTGGTATGGGTACCCCACTGAGGAGTACTTATGGCCTTTGTATGAGGACTACTCAGACCATTTGTATGAGTCAATAATTCAGTGTACCTCTAAGACAGGTCAGCTTTCATATCTGAAATTCAGTGGTCTTCCCAACTACCTTGATTTCAGGTTTTCTGTATAAGGGAAGACTTGTCACTTGTCACTTGTCACTACAGTCCAGGCCCTTCTTTTGGGGAAAATTAAAAAAAAAGAGATGGTTCACCAATAAGGTTTTCCACATTTCTAAAATCTGGAGGGGCCAAATGAGTTCCACATTAGTTATTCTTACTGGGAAGGGATGAGTTTTGACTGAACCAAAACCACAGTGAACTCTGTTGGAAAAAAACATATCTTCCACATGTACAATTTTCTGTCTGTTGCTTTACCTCAGCAGTGAGTTTTGGGTACCTTCGCTAAAAGAGTTGGTAACCTCACTCAAATACAGTAAATAATATTTCCCAGAGTTGGTTTGACTCAAGGGAAATTGTTCAGAAATGCAGTAGAAAAAAGTAAGCAACATTTGCCAAAAGATCCCTGCTTTCAGTATTTTCTCTTTCCCTGTCTAATGACGACCATGGATCAGGCTTTTCTGTTGTTCAGGGAAAAAAATTAACCCTGGCACAGGGTCAGTCAATTTTTTTCCCCTTATTTTAAGAAATCTGCCCTCAACTTTGATGTACAAAATGCAGTGTAGTAATTTATTCAGAGAAATTACTGTAGGAGTTCACAGGGACAGCCAACCCGGGCTTTCTAAAAGAATGACTCTTGAAAAAACATTATCTCTACTTCTGATACTTTGCTTCTATTCTTTGTCACTTGCCACTGCCACTGAAGAATTTCCTCTGAAGAAATACATACATAATATTTGTCTCTCAAATCAAAAGGCCAGATAGCCAAATTAACTTTTTTTTAAATTGTAGTTCAGGGGAACCAAACTTACCTACACATCCTATGAACCTGTCAGAGAGTCTCAATCAATAAAACTGTTCATTTCCAGCCACAGGTTTACTCCTGTGTTCTAGAAGGTTAGATCCTAGATTTTTATTTATTTTACTACAGTTAGATGCTTATTTCTACAGGGTTTGGAGAAGAGTATTTGCCTATATATTGTCTTTGTACAAATACAGCCTTCAAAAGTCTTGCCAGAGGTGTAAGTGAAGGTGCTGTGGTGCCATGCAGAAAAGCTCAGATATGATATGTGTATCTGATACCTCCAGAAGCAAGTGAAAAAGGCAGAGAGAAATTACTTCCAAGATAGTAATGTGTGTCAGTGTTCAAAAAAAATCAAACTTGATATTGCTGCACATGAATTTTTTTAAAAAAAAGTAAATAAATTACAAAAAAAAATTCCCATTGAGGCAGGAAAGAAGCAGAACACAAGTTGTCCTGTGTTCTTCATCTGGAGAATGTTGACAACAGGTAAGAGTAACTGAAGTAAATGAGAAACTGCCTTGATTGCCAAAATCTAGGCTCACTGTTGGTGTTGATAGGGCTTGTAGGCACAGAAGCAAACTGGTTGTCTAGAGGTTTGAAAGCTAGAGGGTGGAATCCTGCCTCAGCTGAAATTACAGCGTGCTTTGTTACCAGCTAGAGACACAGAATTTTTCCCATGAAAGAAGTTGACCACTCTTTTTCCTCGATAGGCTTGAAATATCCTTCCAAAGGTGACTTGTAATGGGCCAGATGTCCTGGAAACCAGTCTGATCTCAGCTCAGCATTGCCTGGTTACACATGTGAGGATTAAACTGTGTACGACAATGAGTAAGAATTACCACTCATCTTGTTCTTCGTGTAACATGTTCAGCTAGTAAGTGCTGTAATTTCCATTATTAAAGGCTTTTCCTTCACCCAGTATTAAATGTAAGAGCTTTGAGACTGTTCTCACACACCCAATTAAATGAAGTTTTCTCTAGAATAAACCAATAAGCTTCACTCAGACTGCAGTCCTGAGGTGTCATTTGTCTATATTGCAGCTCTTCAGTTTCATCCTAGCAGCTGTCCTTGTTAGCATCTACCGTATCTGCTTACAGAGTTATTCATGCACCCTTCACAAAGGTTAACAGAGAAAGGAAAAAGGGAATACAGTTGTTTTGAGCCACTGGGATTGCTCTTACTCCAGAGAAAACTCCTCTGCCTTTGACAAACTCCTTCAGCCTGAATGTAATTCAGCATAAACAGCACGTAACTCCAGTGAAGATAGGTAATTGTGGTTACTAATGGTTTTTATCCTCAGATCTGCACTTTTCCAGCT
The DNA here is from genome assembly GCA_013397955.1 of Grantiella picta. NCBI lineage: Eukaryota > Metazoa > Chordata > Aves > Passeriformes > Meliphagidae > Grantiella > Grantiella picta. The sequence continues at coordinate 120,240 of VZRM01002463.1, forward strand.
TTAATTAGGCATACAAATGCGTGCCTGCCTAAAAAGAGGCACAGTGCAGGTGAGGACCCCATATTTGACAGTGTTGGAGATGTTCAGCTGTTGGTATACAACTCCCAAGAAGCACAGAACTGCTTGGAGAGATGAAAGCTCACATCAAAACCATCAGGAATGAGTGGTTTCACTTCTCATATAATTTCTAAGAAACTTTCATTCCATGAAGCATTTTAACATTTCATCTGTTTATTCAATTCACGATGAAAACACATATGAATACACAGTGTTTCTGTTCTTCCCCCATTACTGTGTTTGTGAGCCAAGCATGCCTCACAGATATTTCTTGTAAAGTTGAAGGAATTTATATTTACTCTGGTGAGCTTTGTGCAGATTTCAGCTGACATAAATGGGAGCAAGTTTTGGCCCAATGGCTGTGAGTCTGACCATCCATCAGCAATTAAATATACAAAACACATGAAAGGACATATGGCTATCAGTGATGACTGCCATTATTCACTTTTGACATGGAAGATCTCTCATTAGGGACTTTCAAAGAAAAAAACAAACCAAACAAATTTATATTTTCTTTCCAACCCTTTCTTCACCATCTGTGCAGTGACAGGTCCTCAGCAGCTCCTGTGGCTTTTCACTTCACCCTGGGGCATAGGGTTAACTCCCCCAATGAGGAGAGTATTAGATGTTTCTCAGAGCTCACAAGTTGCCTCGACTTTCCAAAGAGCTGTGTCTTTTAGTCCGACTTCTTTCATAGTAAGCATAGCAAGGTCAGTCCTCAGGAGCTGTTCCTGCCCTCATCTGGCAGTGAGGTGCTTCCTCCTGGTGCCAGTTGCTCTTGTGTTGCAGCTGCATTGAGCTAGCTTTTCAGTCTCTGGAGGAAAAAAAATTAAATTAAATGCTTTAAATATTTTCAAGGGGATAGATTTTACATTTTGGGACCACAAGACATCCTCTCATTGGGTGATGGCCTTCTTGCAAAGATGTGGAAGAATGTCTTTGGGTCATTGGCAATTACAAGATTCAGAAATTCTGATTGACCTGAAGACTTTTCAGTGTTTAAACAGCACAAAGGACAAGGCTGGAGGCAAATCACAGTGTATCTTTTTTGGATCCGTACAGGAGATGAGCTAAAAACAGAGAAGCCCTGAGATCTACCAAAAAAGAAGGATTGAAGGCCAGGGATACACAAAGGACTGTTGGAAGCATGGTCAGGAGAATTAAGGCCTCTTATTGTCTTCAAGTTCCTGGCATCTTGCAGCAAAAAGCCATCATAAAACTACAGGATTGGAGAGAGACTGATGCCCTATACTTGGACTTGCATTTGACATTGTCCCACAATGCATTGTTGTCTCTAAGTTGGAGGGACAAAGTTTGGCAGATGGACCACATGGTGAATAAGGAATTGGCTGGATGGTCACATTTAAAGAGTAAAGACCAGTGGCTCTAGAGGGACTTTTCACAAGGAAACGAAGTGATAGGACAGGGGGCAGGTTAGATCAGATATTAGAAATAAATTCTTGACTGTGAGGCCAAAACAAGAGAAGCTGTGCCTGCCCCATTCCTGGAAGTTTTTAAAGCCAGGTTGGATGAGGCTCTGAGCTCTGATGTAGTGGAAGTTGTCCCTGAACATGACAGGGGGTTGCAAGGAGATGAACTTTAAAGCTCCTTCAAACCAAACCATTCTGTGAGCCTGTGTTTCTATTTTCCTGGTGTTTGTGGACCCACTGTTAGTTTTGTGTGGACCCAACCAAGAATCATCACATTTGTTCAGCAACCCACCATTCCTAGGTTATCACACTTGAAGGAGATCAGTGGCACACACTATCACTAGAAAGCCAGAATCTCATTTATGTATTTTTTTAGACACGTGAAAGGAAGTGGCAAAGAATGTGGAGTGAAAAAGTACACAGATTCAATGTGCTATGGTAATTACCAGACTTAAATAAAGCCTTTATTAAAAGAGATTCCAGTAGCATATTTGCCAGCTTGAGTGAGAATTCATGTTTTAGTGTTTGAAAAAGACAAGAGAACAGATATGAACCAATTAAGGAACTTGGAGCATGTAGGGAATTTATTGTAAGGAAGGTGTGGAATCATAAATCTGAGGCAGCTGTGGAATACTTTGCTCAGGTGATAGATACTCAGCTAACAAAAATCATTGTAACGCTGTTGACTTGAAATATTCAGGTGTATGCACAGGTGAAGTAAAAGAAATGACCGTTGTACTGTAGCCAATACAGCTACTCAAATTCAGATTAGTCTGTCCACAGACTATATTTACGAAACATTTAATGGTCAATCGTATCACTTGTAAAATGTAAAAGGTGAATGATATCTAAGCAGGACCAAATCAATCAAAGGTTTCTCTTAGAAGATGTAGAAAAAATGAAAGGAAAGCCTGGTTTTCTGAAGAGCTGCACACTGTTTTCAGCAGAGACAGACTGTGTGAAATGGCAGAAACTGCAGGGTGAAGGGAATAGTACTGGTCAACAAGACTTGCTATTGGAAGATAGGAAAAAAAGGGTCTAGCCAGAAGCATGGAAGAAGTTACTGTACTGTAAAATACTGTCTAGTATGGAGTTCTGCAGAGAGTGACACCAGCTCTCTACAGACTTGGCACTTGGTGTCACCAGTTCTCAAGTTGATCCTCGCAGCTGTGACTTGCCATCCTTACTCGAGAGTTTAAAAATATGTTTGGAATGGTAAAGGAGGTTCAGTGGGTGTCTCTGCTCTGTACTTTATGTTGATCGACTGCTTTCTGAGGAGAGAGGATAGTTCTTGTCATATCCTCTTGAAACAACTAAATATGATTTAAAGAACAGAGGAAATTGAGACTGTTGTACTGAAGTGCAGAATTAGTCTTTGGACTGTTAAATTGGCAATGAGGTTAGAAAGTGAAAAGAAGTCTTTCTACCAGAACACTATCTCTGTCTTGGGATTTCGCTGTAAAAATCTCATCAGAACATTCCCAAAAACTCCAGTATTCAACCTCTCTGTGACTGTTCCATGATGCTGACTTGTTCACCTTACTGAGAGATTAGTGCTGAGAATATATTTAATGAAGAAACATAGAATTACAGAAAGGTTTGGGTTGGAAGGGATCTTAAAGCTCATCCAGTTCCAACCCCCTGCCATGGGCAGGGACACCTTCCACCATCCCAGGTTGCTCCAAGCCCTGTCCAGCCTGGCCTTGGACACTGCCAGGGATCCAGGGGCAGCCACAGCTTCTTTGGGCAACCTGTGCCAGTGACTTGCTACCACTTTGAGTAAAGAAATTCCTCCTAACATCAAACCTAAATCTCTTTTTTCAGTTTAAAACTTCCTGTTTCCCTATCTAGTTCATAATGCACAGTTACATACATTATGTTTGCAGAAGTTAGCGATTTTTTTTTTAGTGCATGGACTCTATTAATAATTGACATTTTCCTTCTTTGTATCTTTTATAACTTTAGGAGATAGGGAACCTTTTAATTCAGTAGGGAGTACATTATTAGAGAGACTGCTTCTTCAGGGAAATGCAAAGAAATCTGAGCAATTCCTGTATGTGTAGCAAAGTTGATTTTCTAGGTGTCTCCAGGTGAGGTTGCATAGCTTGTATATTTGTGGATCATGCAATTACTTTTAATAACAAGTAACTTTCTTTACTTTTAGCTTAGTAACTTTCTTTACTTTTAGCTCAACAATTAGACAAAGCCTTTTTTATTATACACATTATCACCAAGCCTGTTTATCTGGCAGTGCCTTAGTGATGCTCCTCCTAGTGCTGTCTGGAGCTTCATAAGCAGTTTTGTGTGGTGTCTTGCATGGGAGACAGGAGCTTTATGGGTTTTTGCAGTTTGCCAGGCTTTAAGGTAGCCAGCTCCCCAAGACTCAGTCCCGTTCACAAGGATCTTTGATATTTGGCCGATTTGTCTAAAAATACCATTTATTAGACACAGAAAATAACAAACATACAAACATAGGACAGACTGACACACATAGACACACAATGAATGCATAATTGCAACACTATAATAGCTAAAGTGCAATTATGGGGTAAAAGCTTGCTTGAACTATAAAAATAGTTTAAAATGCAAGTTAAGAAATACTTGCTTGAACTATAATGCAAGTTAAGAAAGGTACCTATAAGTTAGCCGGAATAATACAATATCGGAAAGTAATGATCTTACCAAATCCAATTTTGGAGCTGACAGGCATTAGTAACCTCACTCAGTCTCGTGAGAAGTAACCACAGGGCTGCATCCAGACACCTGGGGAGAAGACTTTCCCTCACGCTCCAATGTCCATGTAGAAAATCTTCTACTCTTGCTAAGATTTCGGGGTGTTTTATAGGCAAAAGAATGTGGATTTCCGGTCACTTAAAATTTTTTCACATTCTCTCAGTGTCTCACCTTAACTTCCAGGCATCAGTACGAGATAGCCCTTGATTAAGCAATCAACCTAATCTGAGCCATCCATCTCCGGCCAGTGATCAGGGAGAGAGAGAAAGGGGAGGGGAGAGCATCCTGCCACAGGTGGTCACAGGTGTATATACAAGAGCTGCCACATCAACAGAATTTAGAAAAATATGATTGTTGTCCCACCTCAGACTCATCTTTTACGACAATTTTGCTGGACACATTGAAGAACTTTTATTTCACCTTTATCTTTAATAGCACGAGCAGAAGTTTTTTTAATCAAGGTTATTATTCATCAAGTTGCTGCAGAGCCATAGGCCCTGCATAACATACTACTCTGCCACAAATTTTTCAAAAGACCGCAATGTGTCAGTGGCTAGCAGTGAGTGCAGATGATCTCTAACTTGTTATAAATTAGCACTGAATTTTCCATGCTCCAGATTGAATGGCATAATCCAGAGCTGTCTCATTTCCACTTGCAGTGGAAGGTGTTCCTGACACCTGGTTTGGAACTGGGTGATCTTTAAGGTCCCTTCCAACCCAAATCATTTTATGATTTTATGATTCTACAAATAAAAATGTATGAAATTAAAAAAAAAAAAATCTGCCACTTTCCATAGGGAATATTGAGAACTTCAGCAAAATCCGATTCCTCATAAAAATTCCACCAGAACTGCGTAGATTTAGAAAAGTAAGACTGAGCAATAAAGACAGAAAAACCCTACTACGGCTGTCAACACCGGCAGTAAGACTGCTTCTGTCTATCTCCTGTAGATACAGCCAGGTTTTGGCAGGGCTGAGGAGGAGGCAGCCTGTGCTGCTCATCACCTTCTCAAGCTCAGAGATAATAGCCACGATTTGTCTGCTTTTACTTAGGTTGTTACAAGTTAAGTGTTTAGAGTCAGTGAGTAGATCCCTCAGGTCCATTTACATTCAGTGGAGGAAAATAGTCATGTTCAGAAAGTGATTCATTGCATCTTACGAGATGAAGCATGAATCACCTGCTGGGTATGCCAATTTCTCTCTATTCACTTCAAACCCAGCCTGGGGCGTCTGGCTCAGGCTTACATTTTTAGTTCTTAGACAATGAAATTTAGGTGAGGAGAACCCTACCAAGGCATGCTGTCACACCAACAAGTGTCTAAATTAAGCACCCTCAGCACCCAGCTTGAGCCCATAGTTCCTAAAATAGGCTGCCCACATCTGAAAATTTTTTCTGACACTCCACAACATCTGAAGTTATTAACAGCTACAGGTTTCAAAAAACCCAAAACTTTAAAGTTTGATTTTTGCTTCAGTGATGGTTGTTTCTAGTTTGGTGTTTTTTAGTTCTGGGGATTTGGGGGTTTTTGGGGGGTTTTTTTGTTTTGCTTTGGTTTGGTTTTTTGGTTTTGTTTTTGGGTTTTTTTGTTTCGTTGGTTGGTTGGGGTTTTTTTTGTAGATCTTATTTTTTCATTCCACAGTCAAAACAAGGATCTCTATAATTTTGTCACACTTTTTTTTAATTACCTTCCTGAAGATGATTTTCCTCTTAAAAAGACTCAAAAAAACCCCTTGCATTTCATATGACACTCAGTGGAGTAGTACATATTAACAATAAAAAAAAGGTCTACTTTTAGTAGGCATGACTTTTTTTTTCCCAATCACTTGTATTTGTTTTATGTGTGTGCATCACTATGTAAACCATTAAAGAATCAAGAGTTTTACATCAAAAGGAAGATTTTTCAGGAAAAAGTTGAGCCTAAGAAAAACAAATGAACAAACAGAAACAGTGAGGGTTCGGGTAAAGGGTTATTCCCTATTTCTGTAGACCTTAAGGATTAATAAAGATAGAGTCAATGTTTACTCAGACACTCCAGTCACTGGAGTGCATCTAATATCTGCAAATTTTGCTTTTAGAATATGATTACTGTGTTTTAGTGTAATTATGAGTGTTTTAGAAGCAAAGCATTTTCTCTACCTCTTCATCTCTCTGATCACATAAGTGTATTTTGGGATGCCTGTCAAGAAAATTTGAGCAATGCATTTTAACAGCAATAACCTTTGAGCAAAAAAGCACTTATGAAAAGGCCCATAAAACCCTGACTTTTCAGGTACTCAGAGACAGTTAAAGAATTGTGCTGAAGGAGCCTGACTTCAGAGCTCAAATAAACACTGCTATTTGGAGGAACTATTTATTTCTCTGAATTTTTCTACAGGAGTAAAATCTTGGATTAAAAATTTGCATAATGAGAGAAGAATTGTAAGTATTCTTAACAGATGTTCAAACAAGATGTTGCCTGTTTCAGTTTCGGAACTTTCGTTCTGAAGGCTCTCAAGTTGCTATAAAATCAAATATTACCTGGGTGGCTGCTCAAATTTATGTCATGGCCTTGGTCTGAAGAAGCAAAGATGCCTGATGGGGCTCAGGCTTCAGTTGGGCTCAAGCCTTACCTCCCTCAGGTGAAAAGGGCATAAATATTTTGTTGGAAAGCAGCTAATAAATAGTTCTGTAGAGCTCCACCTTGACTTCTTATCATCATGCCCTATGTCTGGAGCTTATCTTGATAATTTCTTTTGTTCTTTTATTGGTTTTGCAATATCTGATTTCTGCTTCCATACAAATTTAGCTCTGTTTGACAGGATTTATAGGCTGGGTTGGTGCCATCATTCCATCCCCAGATAAACTCATGTGTAAGAAGTGGGAACTGGGTGCAGAATCAGGAAACTAAGTTTTCATGTCTACTTATAAAGTTAGCTTATGTATCATACCCATAAGTAGTAAGAGATTCAATTGGTTAAATCCAGGTTCCAATTGTTATTTGAGAGGTCTTATTGTGTGCTAGATATCTGCAAGGCATTGCTCTATATTTCAAATTACATTTGTACACCCAGGCCCTCCTAGAATGCTATTTGGTGGTCATACAAGACATGCTAGAGATTCTAAAATAGTACCAGCTACTTGCATAAGCAACTCAGATAGTTCCTGCAGATCTGTGAGGCCTTTGGACTATTGAGCAGCCAACTAGGGACAAGACTAATGCCTAAGCATTAGTATCTGATGTCATCTGACTCTTTTTCTAATCTCAACTGACTTTATTGGATACGTCTCCATCAACTCTGGTGGTCCAGGGTGACCTATTTGAAGCCTTTTAGTATCGGAAGGGAGACTGCAAGGGAGGTGGAGAGGGAACGGTTTACAAGACAAGTGACAGGACAAGGGGGAATGGCTTCAAGCTGAGAGGAAATTTTAAAGTGGATGCAAAGAAAAAATTTTTCCCTGTGAGCATGGTGAGGCACAGGTTGCCCAAAGAATCTGTGGCTGCCCCTTCTCTGGGAATGTTTAAGACCAGCTTGAATGGGGCTTGGAGTGACCTGGTGGAGGGGAAGGTGACCCTGATCATTGCAGGGGGGCTAGAATGAGATGGCAGTTTTGGTCCCTTCCAACCCAAGCCTTTCTATGATTCTATGAACTCAAGTAAACAGGAACCTAACTAGACAGCACTCAAGTTTTAATCACCTAAATTTATTTTCCTAAATCTGGTGTTGAAGTCTGCTGCATGAGTCTCTCCAGTTCCTTCTGGATTGCTCATCCAGTGCAATTTCTAAAGGGTTTGTGATCCAGTGTGTAGCTCACCCCTGTGAAAGCAGCCAGGCACCTTCTGAATCTGGGCAAGTTGCAAAGCAAGAAAACAGCATTCACACAGCCATGCATCATAGCAAAAATTCCCAGTCTGACCCCATCTCTCCAGAGCCATCTCAATTCCTGCTGTTAGGGTCTGATTAATGCTAAGTGTGACAAAACAACCAGGAGGTTCTTTTAAGGTTAATAAAAGTGGGTATAGGAGTGCCAGTTGTAATGGCCCTTCATATTGGAATTTCTGTATCCATGTTTCTCTCTGTACATGCATTGCTCCTTCTCACCTGCTTGTATGAGTCGGGATGGATGGCTCTAGTACAAGTAGCAGGGTCATATCATTAATGAGAAGAAAGAAAACAGAGGACAAGGGTGACAAAAGGAGACTCATAAAAAAGTCTATAAAAACTACTGAATTTTTTCTCACAGAAATCTAAGCCCAGGATCTAACATAAATTTTCTTGTACCTGGAAATAAAATCATATACATATATATGTGTGTATATATACATATGTAAACGTGTGTGTGTATGCATATATATATGTGTGTGTGTGTGTGTGTGTGTGTAAACATATATATATATATATCTCCTAAAACAGGGTTAGAATTGTTGTTTTTATAGAATGTTTTACGCCTTCCTTCACCAGCCAAGTAAGAACCATGCTTCTCTCCATGATTCATGGTTAATAGCATGCTACCTTTAGACACCTTTATTTATCCTACAATAACATGAAAAATATGCCTGAACTGGCTTTATTTTTAGGCAGTTTTATGTTGGCATTTCTTTAACAGCACATGGAGGGAGGGGTGCAGAGGGAGTCAATAAAGAAGAATGTGAAAATGTGTCCTTCTATAAAAATCAAGCCTGAAGTAGCAGTTGGACTTTGGCATATGTGTGGCCTATTAGTGCCTTCTGTCGTAATAAGCCTTCTGGCAGAGCAATAACATCAAGGTGTTGTTTATACACTATAAAATGTTAAAATGACATTGTAAAGATTAGTTGGAAGGTGAGGATTATTTCAAGGGCTTGGTTGTTTTGCTTTTCTTTTTGTTTTCCTTCTTTCTATTCTTGTGACCAAGAAACACTGCACATCAAAATTGCCTTCTTCAGTACTTTCAATGACTCTTTAATGGGGAAAAATGTTACCTGCAGAGAGGCAGTATGGCCCATGGGCTAAAGGGGCTAAGAAGAAAAAGGCTTTGTTTGAATCCTCAGTTCTGCCACAAATGTACTTTGTGACCCAGGTTCACATCCCCTCAATGTGTCTCTTACCTCAACCAACATTTGATGCAGCTGAGAGTTCAGGCAATGACAGCCCCAAGAAAATTATTAAATCCCAGCACTACCAAAGAGTTAAAAGCAAGGAAAGTATAGATTATGGGGCTTGCAGACTGACCTGTTTTTACCTAAGGGATAGCAACATAAGACTGTCAGGTAATGTCATCAGAGTAATCAGTTTAAATTTCTTAAACTGAATGAGTTCAGTGTTTTTGAGTAGCTCAGTACACTGCGTGTGTGAGCTTTCTAGGATGGGTTCCTTATAACAAATTACCATTAAGAGAATACCATGATGGCTTCCTTGTACTGACAGACATCCCCATGATTGCAGGGACAAGAAAATCATAACATGGGAACATAGAAGAGACATTCACCCTTGGCTCAGCGCAGCTGTCCACTGAACAAGGGATTCTACAATACCACTTGAGATAATTTAGGTAGCTGAGAAACACCACTGCAGAGCTCACAGATATGGTGCAGAAACTATCACCCTCTTGATACAACAGCTGGAGGACAGCCAGCATATGGACACAAAAAATTATTAAGTTAAGCATCTATGAGTGAAGCCTCACATTTCTACACCAGCGTTTCATACATAAATGTAGCTGCCTCCGTCATCAAAAAGACTTCCTGGGATGAAGAGATTGAGTCCACTTCAAACCAAACCTCAAAGGCTTTAAATAGACAAGCTGGAGGGTCTGAGATACTTCTTCCAGAATGCTTCCTCAAAATCCAGAACTCTGTGAAAGAAATAGAGTTGAAAATCATAATTTCGAATTTCTAAACATTGAGTACCATTTTCCCAGCTGTCCTCAATATTTTGACTCCTCTGTAAGAAAAATTCCTGTTTCCCATCTGGCTTCTGAAGAATACCAGGGAATGAGAATGTATATAAAACTGTGATATTAAAATTAAAATCTTTCCTAAAGAAGAAATCAAGGATAACTTTAAATAAACCTATGGGAGAAAACAAAAACAACAAACCACCCCACATTTTATTTCTTTATTTTAATTGTCATTATTGCATTGTTTTGTGTAGAACATATCAGATGGTTTTTAGCACTTGTTCCAAACTCTGTGGGCTTCCCCTTTCTCTGAAAGTCCCAAAGCAACAGCCTGCTGAGATTGGGGAAGATATGCCAGTCAAGCAACCACTCAGTACTTGTTCTATTTCTTATATTCTCTCCCAAAACATCTGTTACTGGTCTCTGTCAGATGCAGGATACTGGGCTAAACTGAGTTTTGTTCTGCCTTAAAGATTATGTCATTGTGTAACAAATATATGTTTCCATGACACAAAGTGTGTATCTTGATTCCTACAACCTTCTTCTGATGTGGTTCCAAATTTGGGTGGATCCAGAGGAAAGCTATGGCTTGGAAAAAGTCTCAAGGGGTCATCCAGTTAGGTCCAATTATTTCTCTACCAGTTTGGCAGCTATTTTTCTAATCTGCTTGCAACAACCTTGAGTGAAGAAGACTCACAGACTTCCTTGAGTTCATTGCCCAAACTGGAAAGGCTTTCCTTATCTCCAAGCTATATCTTCTGTCCTACAATTTAAGATGAGGCTGACCCTCTTGTCCACAATAAGTATGGAAAATTGCTTATTCTTATTTTCTTTTCAATTTCTTAAACTCCAACCTCCACATACACACACCCCACCCCATCCATTTTAAGGGTTTTACAACTCTTTCTTGCAATTTCTTTTCTGAACCAGCATCCTCATCTGCATGGATGTTGGATAATCTTTAAGGTCTCTTCCAACCAAAACCACACAGATTCGATGATCTGTCTTTCTTGAGAGCTCATGGTTTCTACTTGAGCACATTTCTACAGCTCTCTTTTTGATTTTCTCCTGTTCTACCCTTCAGTTAAAAATCTGAGGCCCCAAACTGGTGACAGTACCGTGGTTGAAGATTTACGCCATTTGAAAAGGGCAAGGGAAGAGAAAACTGTTTGTGTGATGCTTGCTCCTCTTGGGTAGGTCTGACTGTGCCACTAATTTCCATGAGACTCTTTCCTTCAGCAAAATCAACCCATAGTAATTTTTCAGATCCCAAATTAAAAAAAAAAAAAAACGAAAAAAAAACCAACAAAAAACTAGATCAAAGAAATAGATTCTAAAACCAAGCATCAAAGAAATTACCAGACATCATTTGCTTTATTATCACCATCATAGTAAGGCAACAGATTTCACTTCACACTTCCTTCTTGCAAAAGGTGAATTATGTTTTGTGGTTTACATGTAGTCCAAGCAGAAAGCACCAAGAGACATGGCAGCATTTTAATTAAAATTGATAAAGCCTCTTTGAAAATTTGTCTGGGGAAAACACATCTTGTAGAGTACAGAGCTGCCAAGTTTTGGCTGGAGGCTGAAGCAGGGTTTGCAGGGACTGGAAAGAACCTGTACTGGGCCAGTGGGAGACTGGGAACAAAATCACACTGGTACAATCACTTCTGCTGAATGGAAAAGTGCTCAAGGAAAGAAAACAACTTTAATTACCAAAATGCCATCATGTGCTAACAAAAAGAAGTTGAAGGCCTGGTCTCCCTTGTTATCTCCAGAAAGTTCAAAATTCCTTAGCTCATTTTGCATGCATTACATGATGGAAGATAGCTTGTCTTCCTGTGCCTTCTCACTTCTGAATTCTGAACAGTATATCCTCTAGAGCAGGAAGAATTCCCTAATAATTATCTTTTCCCTAATTCTCTGATATTCTCTACAAAATATTGTTGTGGCCTAAACTGTAACCCCTTAGTACCTACGCAATGCCTTAATAGCAACCCATGAGGCTTGAACCTAGTGCAGAATAATGAGGTGGAGATGTGTACCTGCTACTGCAAGATGAGTTGGGGCTAGGGCTGTAATACAAGGAATTTATGTGAGAAGGTCTCATGCCCTTTTCCAGCCCTGTGACTGTCTTGTCTCTTCTCACCCTCAGTATCAGCTGTCTGGAAGATATTTCTCTGTCCTGAACAACCTCTAAACCTACATCAGACAAGTGGGATATGACAATTTTGTTATATCACGGGTGTGGAAACCCAGAAGGCAGGAAGGGATCTATAGCTTTGTGAGTAGTTCCATATGATGATGTTCATCAAAGCTGGTCCTGCAGGAGTGGTGTGCATCAGGAGATGTGTAGGGCCTGGGCAGAGAAGCAAGGGGAGCGCTGCTCTGCCATCCTTGCTGCATCTCTGTCTCTGCTCATGTCAAACATCCCTTTGGCAGAAGCTCACAATTGCTGCACAGGAGCATAAAGCAGGAGCTGTGTGCAGGAGGCAGAAGATTGGCAGGCCAGAAGCATCAGCTGTGCTATAAAAATTATGCTAATGCGCTAAAATGGAGTTTATATGGAAATAACCACTTTACATCATGGAGGACGGAGTTTCTTGGACCCTTATTTTTAGTTTTTGCGTGCCTCTTTCTCCCACCCAGCTATATCTTGACCTGATTCCTCCAGCCTTCTGCCACAGACACCTGGGGCCAAGTGCAGAAGATGGAGTTTGTGTTAGCAGCAGCCACCAGTTGGCAGGAATAAACTACCTACCCCAATAAAAGCCTGTCACCTCTGCTGTCAGCTTTACAGAAACTTTAAATCCCAGTAAAATGAAACACTAACAGCTGCCCATTATTGCATATTGTGTCCTGTATTATTCCGTCTGTGCTACAGTGAGGTTTAGTGGGGGAAGAATAAAAAAAAAAAATACATCACACTTTCCCCCTTGCCAGAAGCAACATGTGCATCTGAAGAAATTTTCCCAGTGAACAAAAATTGGATACAAAACCATATTCTGAGGAAATTGCATTTTATCTCATGTTTCCCATTCTGCATGAGCAATTATTTGTGTGGATATACAATTCCTTTAGCCTGCATGTGCCCATGTCTTTGACTCTTGGTTACTTCAGAGCAGTGCTAGTTTTGTGCAGAATTTAACTGCAGACACAGACTCCACAAACAAATAAATAAATAAATTAAAACACATTCACCCAGAAAAACTACAGCATCACTAAGCAAAAAGCCCCTTTTGTCATTGTATATGCAGTAGCTCTGCACAGAATAGCTTGCTCTTAGTTGCCATCCAAAAAGACATTATTTTATTTGACACCCATGGAGCTGCACAAATGAGAGTCAGCAGGAATCAAGCCGTCCTCTTGGAAAAAGAGTTGGCATCTCCCTCCCTGGCACATCTGGTGAGTTTGAATGGCATTCACTGGCACGGCTTTGCAAAATTAATTACATTCCAAAGCCTTGTCACAAACAATAAACCTTTGTGCCAAACGCTGATCTTTTGTTTTCTGCCAGATGTAATGCATCTGCTTCTCTTTATCAGGTTTAATCCTATTTGGCTTTTGCAGCATAGTAAACAATGCTGTGGAAATTGGAAATGAGAAGTGAAAGAATGTGGAAAGGCACTGAGCAGAAGAAGAGACAGAGATGCCATGTGGTTAAAACACTTGGTCTGGAGCAGCTGGATAATGTGTTGTCATGAGGCACAGTCATGGTGAGAAAGGCCTTTCCTCCTTGGTGAGTTTGCATCAAGCAAAAATGTGAGGATAGATCCACAGAACTGTCAGAAATCTTGCTGAATAAGGTTGGTGTTGAATGTCTTATTTCACTTGTCTAATATGTCTCAATGATTTCACTGTATAATCTGGTGCAGCAGGATCTCTCTTGATGTTGTCTCTCAAATTCAAGAAAGGCTCTGTCTGAAAGGAGAAATAAGGTACAAGTAAGCTGCTCTATTCTATACTTATGACTACCAGGCACCAATCCACCCCTCAGCAGAGCTGGCAGAGGCTCAGGCTGTGCTCAGGCACTACCAGAATTTTCCACCTTCAGTGCTGCACACTGGCCAGCCAGATCCATGGTCTTGCCTCCATCGCAGACCTGAGTTTTCTCATCTTGTCCTACTCCAGTGAAATGTCCAAATAGAAGGGACTCTAAGACAGAAAACAAATTGAACTCAAAGCCAAAAGTGAAAACAATTCAAATCATTATTTTTCCCAACATCAGAGCTTAATTATTTGTTAATCTTCAGAGACAACTGAATGGGTTCAAAATGAAATTGGCTCTGCCTGCTGCTGCCACCAGGCATGGTGTTGAAAAGATCTGTGATTCTACCATGTAGAAGGGCTTGGTTGTGTTATTCCTTCCCTCTCAGCCAGCCTCCTGTATCTCACTGTATAGAAATACTCACTTCCTTCTGCTGCTGTGCTAAATATATTTTCAGTGGTGCATGTAGCTGCAAGCCTGTGACCCCCTTCAGTCCTTACAGTCCATCTCCTGCTGTCTTTAATTTTGCTATGGCCCAATAGGGATCTGAACTCAACAGCTCAGTTTCTCTTAAATTCCTTAAATTTAGCAAGCGGTGGTATGGTTACCACTACTGGGAACACAAACCGTGTCTGGGCTGTGACAGAGGACCAGAAAAAAGCAGCCTGAAGTCCCTTCTTAGTGGGGTTTGTGGTCTCTAGGGATGCCTTTGTCACATAGACTTTTCCTCTTTAAATGCATTTTTCAAGAGGTGTAATGTCTAACTAGTTCAAGGTTAGCAGTTTCTGACTCGTGTGAATTGGAAATAAACCAAAACAGTTTCGGCCACAGATGAGCTGGAGCTGAAGTAAAATTTACTGGTTCAATGGTCTTCCCTCCAGGTGTATTGAAATCAAACCTGTATAACTGAAAAAAGCAGAAAGGAGAATGAATGAGGGAGCAGGAGACTGAACTTCAATTTGCCTGCCTAGTTTGTAATATTTCCTCTATTACAGTTCAAGGGCATTAACACCTCAACTTCCTGATGTATTTAGAACCCTTTCTCCTCTGGCTCAAAGCTTTCTGTAGAATTTTAAAGTACGGACACCAGTTTGGCCTCACGGCTCCTATTCATATCCACAATTTTATTCAAGCTTTAACGATAATGGGATTTAAGCATGAGATCTCATTCCCTGAGATCTCCTTCTCTTCCTGATGTTGGTGAGAAAACCCATACCTCACACTGGGAACTACCAAAGGGAAAAAATACGGCTGAATGAAATATCCCTGAGGGCTTCCATTACAAATGTTTGCTGTCCAAACTAAACTGTCAAGTCAACAGAGAGCGGGAGTTGGAAAGCAAGGATCTAAGAAGAAGCTAGCAAGAACACTTAAGGATGGGTTTGATGATTTTAGTGATCTTTTCTACCTTAAATATTCTATTAATTAATTAATTAATTAATTAAATATTCTATAATTCTAACTCTCCAGAAGTTACAAGAAAAAGTTTGTTTCATTCTAAGCATTTTGAAAAGGCCATGAAAGGGCCTTTAACTTTTCAAAGGGTAATTTTGGAAGATAGCTAAAAGTTTGGCAGTGATTATTGCAAGTTAACTTCCTTTTTGTTAATTGTACACAATTCAGTATTACCTTGACAACGTGTTCGGTTTGGAATTAGAGAGCTAGTCATCATCATGGCTCATCCTAACTCTCAAAATATCTGGTCTTTGCTATCATCTCTTGACAGAGTCAGCCAAGACAAGTCATTTCATTGCCATGTGTTACAGTTTTTCCCCATCTGAAACATGTTAATTGTAATAATGGCCCCATCAGTAAATTGCTCAATCTGCAGATGATAATGTGCTGTATTGTCGCTATTGAGCCGCTAGCAGAGAGTGAAGACCTCCGACTCAGTGTGGCATAAAAGTTCTGTATTTTATTAATTAATTCCTACTTATATAGACTTTTCAAAGGTCACTCAGATTGGTCAGTCCGAAACCTCCCCCTAAGCCTATTGGCCAGGCCTGAACTGCGCGCATCTCAAGAAACTGTTTTAATAACATCCAAACTTTATCTTTGTTTATAAAACCACAAGATAAAGAGAGAGAAATTCTCACGGGAAAGGTCTGTGCTAGCCACACTGTGTGATGGTGGCACTGTATATAAACCTTGCTGGTAACACCTACAGCAGTTGTGGTCATGACCTTTGGGGGTTACCCATCCCATGGGTGTGTGAAGATCATGACCATGGGGCTCTCAAGATTCTTCAATAAATACAAAATCACAGAGGCTGAGAATTCCTTTATTACAAATTTCTGCAAGATGACTGTCAATGAAACAAACAAATAATATATATAGATATATAGATATATAGACATACACTAAAATGTATAAAATTCTGGAATCATGGAACTATTAAGGTAGAAAAGGACCTCTAAGTACTCCATGTCCAGCCATCAGCCTAATATTATCACCAAGCCCACCATCTGTCTTCAAGTGCAATATCCACATGTTTTTTCAATACTTGCAGGGATGGTGACTCCAAAACTTCCCCGGGCATCCTGTGCCAATGCCGTACAACCGTTTCCCTGAAAAAGCCTTTCCTAATATCTAATCTAAACCTCTCCTGGTGCACCTTGAGACTATTGTATCTTATTCTGTCACTTGTTACCTGGAAGAAAAGGAACTGATATCCATCGCCCTATGACCTCCTTTCTGGTAGTTGTAGAGAGCAAGAATGTCCCCCCCTTGGATATATGAGATATATAACATATTGCAAGCTATTACAAAATTTCACCAGTGAAGTAAATATATGCTTATGAACCTTTATCCATGGCAGTGCCTGTAAATACATATGTGAAGTGTTACAGGCACAACTTGCACCAAACCATTCCCAGAATTTGGGCTTAAAAATAAAGAAGTCTCACTTCAAAAATGACCTACCTCATGCTGTCTGGAGTCAGCCTGGTGTACCCATTGAAGGTCCAGTCTGTCTAGGAGATCTCACACAGGGAGGATCATGGAGAGAAGTTAATTTTGTGTAGGTATTAAGTTACTTGTTATACGTGTTTTGGGGTAGACACACATGAAGATGAAGCTGTTTCAGGGGATGTTTAGGTTGAATATTAGGAAAAAGTTCTTCACCCAGAGGGTGGCTGGGCAGTGGAGCAGGCTCCCCAGGGAAGGGATCACCGCACCAAACCCGACAGAATTCAAAGAGTATTTGGACAATGCTTTAAGAGACACAGTGTGGGATTCTTCATGTTGTCCCATCCAGAGCTGGACTTTGACCCTTGTGGGTCCCTTCCAAATCAGAAAGGGATTATTCTATTCCATTCTATTCTATTCTGTTCTATTCTATTCTACTCTATTCTATTTCTATTCTATTCTATTCCATTCCATTCCTTTCTACACTGAAACTGATAAACTCTCTGATAATATCCATAAAAATAGCAAAAAAGAGTACAATTTCATAGTGAATCCCCAGCCATCTTAATTTCTACTAATAATATTATTAAGCAGGCATATGAGAAAGATGCAACCTACCTGATTTGTGTTAATATCTGTGTGAAATTGCCGTAATCATTTTGCACATGTGCCATAACTCACAGATCATCCTAGAACCTCAGAGTCATATCAGACCCACAGACACACATCTAATTCCAGCAAGAGAAAGTGAAACATCTTCAGCATTGTCCGAGAGGTTGTAATCCCGGTTCTTCAAATTTCCACTTTTCTTTACAGAGTCTATTTCTATCATGCATTTTGAAATAATTGCATCTGTACCCAGCTGAACTGTGGTTCTTTCGTCTTCATTAAGTATTCTCTAACACTGTCCAGGATGAGATAATTAAGAAAGTCGACACAAGATAATTACAAGTAACTAATATATTTTTGCAGTGACTTTCTTCTCCCTGTCATGCCCTTCATAGGCTTGGCTTACTATCTGTTTATCTTTATTTATCTATCTTCATATCTACAAGGTATTGTCCTGGGAAGCCTGTTGCAATTGTCAGCTTTACAAGTTAATGAAGAACAAAAGAATCTTTGGGTTTTTTTCAAATTTTGTTACTTTTCAACTATATATATCAAAGATATACTACTTTTCCATTACAAGGTTTCTGAATCATTCTACATATATATATCCAAATTGTTTCCTTTCCTTCATTTAGGTTTTGATTCTAAATCCATTGAAGAGCACAAGAAGCCAACTAAATTTCATTGAAGCTAGTAGATATTCATGCTCTGTAAATTGCAGTTTGCAGTGACCTGTACAACTCAATGAATCAGTATTTGATTTCCCTGTTGTCACTTCCACACCGCTGTATTTCACTCGGCATTGTTAGCTATAAAATTTTCTTGCAATAACTGAATACCATTAGGAGTTGCATGGCACGGCACTTACAAGGTGTAAATATTTCCTCTTCCACTGCAGAAAAGTTAATTGCACTGGGGCTGTGCTTTGCCAGCACCAATTAACACAGAAGCTGAAACTGCAATTTAACATTCTGCTCATGTGCATGGGTCTGATTTGTGACACCTCAAATACCTGCCTGCCCACATCCCTTGCTCCTTCCTGATGCTTTGTAGGGGTTCTTGCCACATTTTCAAACCTTGGAGTTTTGTTTAACTGATATGAAGTAAAGGCATTGCAAGAAGAAGGAGATTTTAGTGTTTTCATACTTTTACAGCTGAAGAATCTCCACCTAGTTCAGTTATGCTTGAGCAGCACAATAACACTACCCCAATTCCCCAGCTTCTGTGAACCTGCAGGAATCCATTGCACTGCCTTGATGAAAATAAGACAAGATTTTGGCATTTGCATCTGTATAATTAAAAGAAGATTTAAGAAAACCCTACACTTTCCTTTTATTTTAGGGAAGTTTTAAATAAGAGCCTAAAGGAAGTGACAGGAAGAAGAATGGAAGGGTGTTGGTATCTCTTAAGCTTGGTAGGTAAAGTGGAGCTGTTGGGTTTTCAGCTCTGAAATGAATAAATCCTTAAAGCAAACAGCATGGCAAAACCCAACATCACTGTAGTTGGCTTGAGCAGCCATTAGAATCCCCCTCCTAGTGGCATTGGTCAGACTGGGAGGAGAAATGGACAATGCAATAAGTTACCTTCGATTCTTTTTTTTATTTGCTTACCAAAATATATGTTCTGCTTTTCCTGAGTAGAGTTGAACTCATTTGAGCACTCACATACTTGTAGAACAAAGTTTTTTCGGACAACATCTGTATCTCTGCCTTCAAAACACCTCGGAGAAACTTCGACAATATTTTTCCTACACTAGGTACAGGGAACTGTTATGTAAAGAAAACTAGGTTTAGATTTATAAGCACAGCTTAGGTTTCATCACTGTAATAACTAATTTTAAGCCACCCTTAAGCTGTTCCTTCCATCTGCAGGAACAGAAGTTCACCAAATTAATCTAGCTCAACATTTTATCGAGGTAGGATGCTAGCCAGCTACACACAGGAACAGTACTCTCCTACACTCCATGCTGGTATATTAGCCCGTATGCCTTGGTCCTTCTGTGTTTTCACTTCTTCTGGAACATACAAAAACATGCCTGAGGTTTTTTTTTTTTTTTTTAAATCTACGTTATCACTCAAAAAATAAAGACTTATGTGTATATATTCCCACCACTCTTAATATCGTTACTTATGCATGAACTGTACCTAACTATTACAAGAGCTGTAGTCCCAGCCCCAAAAACAAACATTAGCATTATCACACTACTTGCCTTTGTGGGAGTTTCACAAATTTTAAACCTTTCAACTTTTTCTTATTGTTCAACTCACATATTCCAAAGTCCAGTATTTATGAAGTATTTCCCACAGTCATCTTCAGTTATACTGGTTTCACTCCTAAAGTGTCTAACTCCTTAACTTCTTTAACTCCTCAGGTTTCTAATGTTATGCATAAAATTTTCTTTGTATTCTTCATACAAAATTGCAACCAGCTATACCTCATCTCATCAGTAAACTAAGAAAGTGTTAGATTTTTCTGAGAAATAAATAATGATGTATCCCGCTTCTTGAGGAAAATTAAAATGGAATGAAAAGGAGGGAAATTTAACTCCACAGTCTTTGCTTAACCTGTGAGGTGGTTCTCTAGGAAAAGTTGTGTAAAGTGAGTAACCTCTGTGAGATAACAACACAGCCTAAAATGACTGGAGTTGATAAGCATTTAGGAAAATGCAGGACATTGAAAGAACAAGTCAGCATCCAAATGTTGGTATTATTCAATGGAATCAGGTTTCTAACTCTCACTAAATCTTATGTAAATATTCCCTAAAACTGTCATGTAAGAAGCAGCAGGTTGGGTTAGCTTGGACATACAGGCAAACTGAGGATAATGCCAAGTGCCCAGTGGCAGAGTTTCAGTGGCATAAACCTGAGGCAAAATATTGAACCAGGTCTTCTGAGCTCATGACAAGATGCAATATCAAAGTTTCCACTGAAGAAGTCATAGTTTCTCCATTCACATCTAAAAAAAGTGAAAGAAAAAAAAATAAAAAGTCATAGAATTAAAGTAATTCTGTGGACAGAGTAGGCATGTGGGCTTTTGAGTGCTCCTTCATGATTAACAACTACTGGACAGAGCCAAAACCTGAAATGACCAGACTGACCAGTGTCCAGTAAGTGACAGATCATATAATTACTGAGCTACAGAGCATAAAAACAACTCACTGCTTCCAATTATGATGTGAAAGGGCAACTTCACAGTTGTGCCACTTAGTAGTGCTGGGGGAAGGCAGAGGAAAATGTGTTAAAGGCCTAATGAGGTGTGTGGGTGGAAGTTACTGCCGCAGTTTACGGCAGTTCAAGTTGTTAGCTCCTACCATGTGTCACTATCCAAGGGAAAGAGGGAACGTGAGGGAGGCAGAGATGGGAGCAGAGTGTGGGAAGGCATTTTCTCACTGGGATAGCTACAAGTACAGATTTTCTTCCTCTTACTTCTTCCTGAACAGATCAGACAATATATTTTAAAAGAGTCATTTAATATTCCCACACAGTTTCAGTAATCGATTCAGCATTTTTACAGTCCAGGAGACACACTTGTTTATTTTAGACAGCCTGGGGAATTGTTCCCTCAAAGCCCTTAAAAACCACAACAGGGAAAGAAAAAGAGGTAGAGCCTTTTTATACCTACAGGAACAGACATCACAGGGACAGGCAGCACTGTATAAAATGTTGGGTGAAACTATAACCCCAATGAGAAACTCTCAGGATGCACTCAGTCCATATAATTTTCTTCTCTTGAAAAGCCCACTGCATCCTCCTCTTCAACACAGGCCACAACATCTTGTCACTTGTAGTTGGCACAGAAAACTGAGATGGCAGAGAGTCAACCACAGCATCTAACTCATTTCACACTACTTAATTTACAAGAGAAATCACTTCTTAATAGATTAATTGGTTTTTGCAAGGGGTATTTGGAGCTTGTCCTTTCAACAATGGGACTTTCAGCAGTGCTTTTGCATCTACTCTCCAGGGGTGAAGGGGCCAGCAGCTTTGCTCTGTGCAAAGAGGTTGCATAATCTATATATATACAGAGAAATAGGTACGGAGAAATATATACAAATAGTTACCTGGCAGTTTGTGATGACACCACAATATCAGCTCCTGGAGATTCCATTCAGACTACTCAGCCTCAGAAGGTCCTTCCAGGCCTGACAAACTGGGAAGGCTCTAAATCCTGAATTATTAAGTATCTGGCATTAAAGGGAACAGCAGAAAGAGAAAGGCACAAAGAGGCATTGTTGTTATTTTCCTACTTTTCCAAAAAGTAGCACTCCTGAAAGATTCTGAAAACCCCTAACTGAATGTTGGATGAGAAGAAGGTGTCTTGCTTTAATTGTTGAGCAGGGCTATTGCAGAAACTCTACTTCTACTTAACATTTTGGGTTGTTTCTGGTTTGTCCTCAATATTTTTGAGTTTCTATAAGATGAGCCAAGAAAAGAAATAGTCAACCTGAACAGAATTTAGGTGACATTTAAATAAAATAACACTTCTAGTACTCACAGCTGGCTTACATCTTCTACAGCTGAACAACCCCTCGTCCTGTCAATCCTTACAGCCCCTGTTGACCCCAAGGGAGTCACTCAGAGGGTTTTCTGCAGGGGAATTCAGGTGTCAGACCTTCCCTTCCCCTACACCACCAAACAACAGGATCCAGTAGCATTTTCAAATTAGTGTGTCTCTATGTACATTGTGGGTGAGAACAGCAGAATTTTCACTTCAGCTCCCCCAACAGATCCAGACATACTTCTGTCACTTTATACCAATTTTCTCAAACATGTGGACAGACTCTGGATCTCCTACTCCCCACAACACAGAGGAAATCACAAAATTTCCTGAGTCCCAGGTGTTTTAGAGGGGTCTCAGCCAGGGAGTCTCCAGGAGGCAGCACCTGCTTCAAGAACACTCATTTCATTTTATTATGTGCCAAATGTACAACACATTAAAATTACAAAATATGAAAAGCCTATTTAATCAATCAGCCCTAAATCCTTCCCTTGAGCTGTATCAGGAATCTTTGTATAATGGAGAGTTCAGAGATCCACCAAAGATGCTCAACCAGGATCTGCCAAAGCCTTCTCTCTGCCTCCCCATCAATCAGCTATAATTCTATTCTCATTGAACTTAAAAAGGAGCTATTTCCCCAAATAATATACAAACTATGTATTCTTTTTCTTGTTCAGAGTGTCACTGCTTAATTCCTACACAAAAAAGAGATTTTTTGATGTACAAAAATGAGATTTTCAGTCAATAACAAGCATGTTAACACAAGTCTTTCCTGCTTGTATTAGTACACACTATGCCATGGCATATCATTTTGCACACTACTGCTGTCAATATGTCACTTAGTTACACCATTAAGAACTCTGGAGCTGCTGTTTACCCACCAAGAAGTCATGTCAAAACAACCAACCAACCAAACAGGCCAAAAAAATTCAAGTGAAAAAGGAAATTAAAGTGAATTTTAAAAGTTCTTTCTCTAGTTTATAATTTTTCTCATGGAAAACTCTTTATTTTCATGAAGGCAGGGTGAAATATTTTTATTCTTATTTGATGAAACAACTAGGTTTGACAGAGAGCTGTGGGGAGAAAAACCATCTGAGTTTCAGCATAAGAAGGGCATCTCAGCAGAAAGAGAGCATTGGTCCTTGGCAAGGAGCAGAAACCTCTGGAATCTCTGGGAGCCGGCTTGGGATGAATAGAGAAGAGGAAGAACAAGGATTTATCGACAGTTTCTAAGAATAATCCAGAGAAGCAAATTAGCTTAGGGAAATGTTTTGTCCACAGAGTAAATCCTTCAGATACAGGCGAACATGGGTTGTTTTTAGACCCTGATGAAAAGTAGTCTGAAACATTTGTTTCTCCTGGCTGTGGTGGCAGAGGTTAGCTACACACTTCTGCTTGCCATGACACCCAAAGGTCTGGGAAATGTTAGTTTCTACTCCTGAGGAGAGGGTGCTTTAGAAACAAGTTTATGGTAAATATTAGTTTTAATTAAAGCAACCATGTAAGAATTTTTTTCTTTTTTTTTTCTTTTTCTTTCTCTTTTTCTTTTTTTTCTTTTTCTTTTTTCTTTTTCTTTTTCTTTTATTCTTTCTTTTTTCTTTTTTTTTTTCTTTTTCTTTTTCTTTTATTCTTTCTTTTTTCTTTTTTTTTTTCTTTTTCTTTTTCTTTTATTCTTTCTTTTTTCTTTTTTTTTTTCTTTTTCTTTTTCTTTTATTCTTTCTTTTTTCTTTTTTTTTTTCTTTTTCTTTTTCTTTTATTCTTTCTTTTTTCTTTTTTTTTTTCTTTTTCTTTTTCTTTTATTCTTTCTTTTTTCTTTTTTTTTTTCTTTTTCTTTTTCTTTTTCTCTTTCTCTTTCTCTTTTTTCTTTTCTCTTTCTTTTTCTTGTTTGGCTGACCTTGTCAAAGTGGAAGCATTGTGACAGGGCATTGTGGCTCTTCACTCTGCAACCGGAGAAATCCTGCCATGCCACATGCTTGGGGAAATGATGATTGAATTTCTTGCATGTACATTCTGAGATGAGAGGAGGGTTGTTCAGTTGTCTGAAAGTCCTGAAGAAGCACATATTCTGTTTTGCAAAGTTTCTGATGCAGACTGAGGTAAAGCACTGAAAAAGCAAAACCCATTACAGCTGCAAAGGAATTATTTTGTCATGAGATTCAAATCACACATAGATGAAGTATAAGTCACTCTATCCCCAGTCTATTTTCTTTTTAAGTGTTGTAATCCCAGAAGTGGGCTGGTGCAGGGATTGGAGGTGGCTCTCCTGTCATGAAAACTGTTTTACTGGATAGAGGAAACTTTTCATAAAGTGTCTTCAAGAGAAATTCTTCAGACCCTTTGAACTACACCAAGCCACTATATTTTATTTTCCACAGGGAAAGAAAGCAGCTGCATGTAGGACTAAGTCTGGAGTGACTTTTGCTTCCACAGGAAACTCGCCAGTTGAATGTTTGAAAGAGCTTGTATATGTCAATTCTCCCCATTGACATTTCACAGAAGAATAAAAATACTTTCCTCAAATCAAAACTCCAGCAGAGAGATGGCCAGATATTTTTTCCTTTTTTTTGTTCTCTCAAAGAAAACCCTTCTGAAATCTCAATCTAACCAGCCTGGAATGTACAATTTGCAATTTCTAGCTACTATTTTTCTTTGGTATATTAGTCTTTGACATTTCCACATGACTGAAATACTCACCACAGCCTTCATGGCTTAATAAAATGACATCACACTGAAATGGAATTCATGCCATAGTTATGGATGTGGAGCACAGGCTGTTCCTCGACCATGAGCCAGAACAGGAACTGTGGCTTGAAATTTAAATCAAGTCTTAAGTGTCAAGTTAGGGAAAATATTGCATATTTAAGTCTGTTTATCTTCCTCTTGCAGATTAAAATTGTATGGGTGCCTTCAAGACAGGCTATTATCTTATCTTCTTTAAGCCACAGAAAATAATTTTGTCTAAAATGTACGTGTACAAACTCTGCTCTAGTATTAATTCTTTTTAACTCAGAGATATAGCACATTCTTTTCAAAAATAAAAGGCTTTTTTTTTTTTTTGTGAAGCATCTGCACATCTTTTGCCTTCAACACATGTGTTGCACTAAGAATCAGATATTTTGGCCCCAGTGTGGCAGAGAAAGCTCTTCCAGTCTTGCCAGAATAGATAAAATTAACTTTGCCACTTTCTCCATATTTATATAGCTATGATGAAGCAAAAGACTCCTAAGTGTTTTTTGAAAAATATTTTTTCTAACGTAGACAAAAGTGAATTTGTACTTACTTTCTGTTTGTCTTTGGCACAGGGAATTGAACATTTCTTTCTTGATGTGTATAAAGCACTGGGAAATCTCAGTCATAGATAATGGGGTTTTTAGCTTATTCTCCTTTAATAAATCTAAACACTGGCTTCTTATCAGTCCTGTGTGCACAGGAGAAGTGGTGGATTCTGTTCTAATGCATATTTAGACAGGAGAGATTGCAATGTCATTTTTTCCTCTTATGTGCACTGTCTCCTAATAGCTGTCAGGAAGCTGTGGTCCAAAAACTGTGTTTATCTGGGTTTATTACTACTTAGAATGAAGCAGTGAATAGTTAACACCTAATTATTTTTGGTGAGATGCAGTTTTAATTTCATAAGTGACATAAAACTGGGACCTGGAAAAGCCTCGCTGGACTGTTCAGACACCCTTTTATTACAAGCAAGAAAATAAAGGAACCAAAACAAGCTACATGAAGTTTCCACGGGAAACAAAGAACAATCCAAAAGGCATCAAGCCAGACAGAAAACACTCAAAACATTAGAAACAAAACAAAGATTAAAAAAAAGGCCAAAATTCCTTCAAAGACAAGTGCACCAATTAATGTCTAAGCAGTTTTGTATTCTCCTGAAGCATTCCAGCAACTTGATTGAAAGGAATGGCAAACACAAACCTCTGCACTGTAGGTGGTCTTAGACAAGATTTACTGAAGTACTGCTTATGTCAAATAATATGGAAAACAGACCCAAACCTGAGCATTTATTTTTAATAGTAAGCTTAGAAATGAAGACATAGGCAAAACAAAGGAGGATAGTTTTGAATATATTAGGCATAGACACAGGAAAACTATCCTGTTCCTATTTCTGTCAAACAGTCTTGGTGTCTTTGGGCTTGTGGATGAAGATCAAACCCTCAGTATGCCTTAGTTTTCTATTTTACAAGTGGATACTATTGTTTTTAACATCTTTTTTAAAAATAAAGGTTTTTAGAAATGTGATCTCTGAGACATTTGGAGTGATACATTTTTTTTGTGTGGCTGCTGTAAAGTGCCAGGGACACTGTGGAATTTGATCGTCATTACTGCACGTACACACTACAAAAATAAAAACAAAATATACGTTCAATTTTCTTAAGTCCGAATCTCTACTATCAATATAGACCATTCTGTTCCCCAAGGCCGTGTATCATTTTTACAGTTATCAAGATACTGCATATGAGCTATCCCCTGCAGGAGAAAATAGGGCCTCTGCAGAGTATTAGACTTGCTAGCAATATTTTTTCAGATTTCAACTAAGATCAGGAGTGTTATCAGCAATTCTGCAAAAGCTCCAACAAATATGGAAAAGAATGGTTAAAATAAAAACCTTAAAACTTCTAAAGCCAATGAATTAGAAATAATGTCATCACACACTTGCTCTAAATAGAACTTGTTTGTTTCTCACAGCTCTTCAACAATTAGTATTTTATATGGTGTCTGCATGTTTGCATCGACGATAATTCCCAACCTTTCCTCGGACAGAGATCCCAACAGAACTGTCTGATCCTCTGGTAAGACACAGTTTGCAATGGAAACACCCACTCTGCTTTCAGCTTCAGGCACAAATCTACCTCCTTCTAAACACTGGACTCCTCTTAGGGGTGTCTTTCCTTTTCCATACATTCTCGTTTACAAAGACCACATTAGAAAATCAGGTGGATGTGTAAGATGAGAAATAGAGCAAACTTGTGCATGCAGTCACTCGTGTTTGAGTTGCTCACCTCTGTCCAGGTCATCAGTTTCTAGTATCATGGAATCAGAGGGTCATAGAGTCATAGAATCATAGAGTCATCAAATCATGGAATCATAGAGTCATCAAATCATGGAATCATAGAGTCATCAAATCATGGAATCATAGAGTCATCAAATCATGGAATCATAGAGTCATCAAATCATGGAATCATAGAGTCATCAAATCATGGAATCATAGAATCATGGAGTCATAGAAACATGGAATCACAGAGTCATTGAGTCATTGAGTCACAGATTCATAGAATCATAGAATTGTAGAATCATACAATCATGGAATCACTGAATCATCAAATCATGGAATCATAGAGTCATAGGGTCACAGAGTCATAGAGTCATAGAATCTCAGAATCATAGAATTATAGAATCATAGAATCACAGAATCATAGAATCATGGAATCAGTGAATCATAGAAACATGGAATCACAGAGTCATTGAGTCACAGAGTCATAGAATCATAGAAAAGTTTGGGTTGCAATGGGCCTAAAAGATCATCTTGCTCCAACTCTCCTGCCATGGGTGAGGATGCCACTGACTAGACCAGATTACTTGGGGCCCAACCAACCTGGCCTTAGACACTTCCAGGAATCCAGGGACATCCACAGCTTCTCTGGGCAGCCTGTGCCAGGGCCTCACCATCCTCACAGGCAAGAATTCCTTCACACCATCTAACCTAAAACTGGCCTCTTTCAGTTTAAAAACGTTGTCCCGTGTCACCTCACTATCTGTCCATGTAAAAACTCCCTCCTTCTTATAAGCCCCCTTTAGAGGAGGGTGAGCACAGTAAGGTCTCCCCAGGGCATTCTCTCCTCCAGGCTGAACCATGACAACTCTCTCAGCCTGTCTCCATAGCAGAGGTGCTCCCAGCCTCACAGCATCTCTATCAGTCTTTATGTTCTTCCTTGCTGTTTCAGAAAAGTGTCAGCAACTCTCCCCTGCTCCCTTAGCCAGCAGCACAAACCTTTTAGTTCAGTCTCTTGTGGTAATGAGCAGATAGCCTCTCTCTCTGCAGTCCACAGATGCAAAATTGTCATCTATTGCTGTCCTGGTGGTATCTGACGTCAATATCCAGGTGACCTGTTTGCATTGCTTTCCCTAGAAGTCCTGTTTTAAAATCACAGAATCATGGAATGATATGAGCTGGAAGGGGCCTTGAAGGTCTCTGAGGTGGGGCAGCTTCCATTATCCCAGGTTACTCCAAGCCCTGTCCAACCTGGCCTTGAACAAAGAAAATCCCTATCTTCACTCAGGTCTTTGCAAGACACATAAATGCCCTTCCTTGGAAAATGAGCTCTGAACACAGAGCAGAGGCCATACTCACCTGCCAGCCTGAGACAGATATCTGTGGTCTGCTCCTGGCCCAACACTGGCATCAAGGGGACTCTGATTCTCTTTCCCTGTGTGCAGTCTCTGTATCAGAGGGCCTAATTCTGCCATGAGCTGTATAGGTGTCTCTTGGCCATGATGTAAATGCTCTGTGTGATAAGGATCAGGCTGTACAATGCAGATCACATTAAGATCTGTTTACTGAACCTCTCCCGGTTAAACTGTGTACAGTAGCTACACAGGTCAAATTCCAGGTTTTCAACATTTATCCAGGTGTCCAGGGGATAAAAGCTGAGCCTTGCACATCATCAAGTGTCTAATTCCACAAAATGGGAATTCATCTCCTAAAAGGTTGTAACTTTTTTGAAACTGTTCATTTTGCTTTTTGTTTGTACGCAAGATCTCTTTGCAAATCCTGGGGAGGTATTTACATTTGAATTATGTTCTCCTTATGTTGTGCCATTTGAGCTGCCTAAGGTGTGTGGCTTTTGCAAAAATCAATCTTTTTTATTGAAATGAAGATAACAACCAGATCATGAAATAGGAAGAGAGACTCTAGCAATGCTTAAAAAGTGATCTATTGCTAATAGTATGAGGTGCATAAACTTTTAAAAAAGTGCTTTCACTCAGACATGAATTATTGATACCTGCTGTGTGCAAGGTATAAAAAACCAGATGTGCTAAACAACAAAACAACTGCGACAAAAAAGCATGTTATTGTTTGTTATTTTATTATTATTTGCCCATTTATAAAAATGAAGAATACAGAGTGTTCCTTGTCACTGAGCTTCAGTAGAAATCAATCTGAGAAATAATTAAAAGAATTTAATCTTTACAATGTTTATTGAAGTAATTTGAAGGAAATTGAGTGGAAACTGGGTCTCTGCAACCTGTATATCTCCGTGCACTTCTGTTCTAAATTGAATAGATATCCTCTGGGCATGAATCAGGTGGATGAGGGGATAATTAAAATGTAGAAACCTGAATTAGGATCAAGGCTGTATTTCTGAACATTCTGCAAAAATATAAATAGAGAGAATTTGGGTCTTTTCCTGCCTATCCATTTGTCTTTCCTCTTTAATATGAGATTAAGGGAATATCCACCAAAGGTGGACGTAGAATCTAAAATATGTGAAAGAAAATGCATTTCCATACTGTGCTCTGAAATTGGTGGCAATAATTCCCTAGTTTGTTATTAAAGCCAAGACATTCAGAGGGTTACAAAGGGTCTGGCACATATTTGGATAAAATATTCAGGGTTCTGAAAGGGTCAAAGCTCTTGTTCTCCTTGGTGTGTACGAACTTTTAGCTACTGAGACTCAAGAATAAACTTTTCAGCCCTTCTGAGCAGACTTTGCCTTAATTGCAAGGTCTCTGGCCTTTTAGAGCAGGTGGCTGTGGCCCCGTCTGGATGATCATACAGCTGCCGCTTCTGCTGTTCCACAGTTTTATTGTCCTTGGAGAAGAAATTGTTTCTTGATGAGCTTCAGCCTTTTAGTATTGTGTGTATAAAAATGTTTGGTTGTAATACATTCTTCTTTACTGCAAGAACTACCCAGGCAAACAGTCAGCTGGAGCTGAGGTATTTGCATGCATAATAAGATCACTTGTTTACACAGGTCTGCATACAGCTTGAAGCTGAGGCTGGTACCTATGAAGAACCAGATGAAATCCTTTTGATTGAGTTCCTCAGGACTGGAATCAGCCCACCTCTTTTCTGAAGATAAGGTCAATATATGCACATCAACCTACCCAGGAGAGATCCATAAAGGCACAAAGACATAGCCAAGATGACTTCCAGCTACAGCCACATCTCTGGCCGAAGGGGTTTGGGGACTCTTAAACGAGGGACATTAATGAAACCTTTGAATTCTTAGATGTGCCTGTGTCCTCCTCTGGCTAAGCCTGAAGGTTAAAGTGGATGTTAAACTGTCTAAGACCCTTTAAAGCACAGCTTTTAGTGTAAAACCCTGATACAGACTGAACACTCACAGTCCCCAGAAAAGATTTGCCATCCAAGGGAAGCTTTCACTTTGCTACAATGTTAGGTTTTTCCAGTCTGTCTCACTGGGAACTGGCTCTTAACATTTGGAAACAGCCTTTTAGTAGCTGCTTTGCAAAGAGCTACAGTGTCTGCCCTGTTTATTTATTTTAGTCACTCCTTATATTTGCTTCCCATCACTTTTTCCTTCTGATTTCTTAAGAAATGGCACACATTTTCTGGGGGAAGCTGCTCAGCCTACAGGATTGGACACTGACTGGGCGAAAAGGAAATCTTGCTTTTCTTCCAGAGCTTCTGTGCCTTGTGAGTCACTTCACTTCTCCATGCCTCTATTTCTAGCAGTGGAATGATGTTACATCATTTTTAAAGCTCTTTTGAGGTAACTTGATGAGAAGTGCTCTGTCAAAATCAGGGAGTATCTTGCATCTTCAAGTCCTTAGAGTTGTGCGATGCAAGTTAACTGTGTGCTGTGTTTGGCAAAAGACATTCTCAGCCCTTCTCTCTCCTTTGGCATTAGGAAAACAGTGAAAGCAATTAACCTCCCTTCCTGAAGTGAACCATCCTAATAATGTTTAATTTTATTTTACATGCAACCTGTACTTGCTGTTCCAAGAATTTGTGTTGAAGCTTTAGAGCTCTGATAGCAAATTTGTAGAGATTAGTAAAGATTCTGAAGATTTCAGTAGGGTCTGGATGAACCCTCTTTTTGTTCTTTTTTTTCTTTCTTTTTTCTTTCTTCTTTGTTTTTGATTTTTTTTCTTTCTTTTTTTCTTTCTTTTTTTGTGTGAGAGGAGAGAATGTGGGTGCTGCTTTGACGAATCTAAAGAGTGACTCCATCTAAATGGAGATGTCTCCACGCTGGAAATTATAAGACAACTTTGGAGATTTTGCCAGCAGCATTTGGACTGGTCAACATCCTGCTACTTTACTTTCCAACCTTTATTTGAAAACATTTTAAGAGGATTAAGAATTTCCTCTCACAGTTTAACAGACTGAAAAGAAGGAAAGAGGAAAAATCTCTTTCTGTATATAACATGAAACGCCCACTAGTAAAATTATATAAATAGCACACAATATAACTTTTCCTCAACAAAAGTGCTCAAGAAAATTTAAAAAGTTAAACTTTCTTCTTTTTTCTAATTTTTAATTTTCTTTAAAGTAATTAATCCAGCCCATCTCAATCCCAATTCACTCCAAATAATCCCTAAAATTAAATATTTTCTTGGAGCTCAGTTAGAACCGTAATTAAATTGAATTCAAAACCAAATTTCCATTTGTAGTGAAAAAAAAGGTTTATTTTGTTTAATAAAATTTATTAATATTTGAGGAAATTTGGACACTTTTTTTTTCCTAATCTCCCCAAGCCATGGTGGCTGAAATATACATAACCTCTATGTGTGTGAGAATAAAATTTGTGGATATGGATGGAAAAATACACCAAAAATCTCAGAAACTTTTCAATTAAAATAACCAGTTCAAACCTTTTTTACATTAAAAGTACTTCAGATTTTTCCACAGAGATGTTATTAAAGGTGATATTAAAATATCAGAAACTTATTCTATCTTTTTTCTTTACCAGCTTTTTCCAAGATGTTGTGGTCCTAATTCCTAATAGGAATTTCACTTACTGACTTGTTTCATCCATATTTAATTTAGGTTTGATTGTTTTGTTTCCAGCTTAAATTTCTCTCTATGTGTCTTATCTATTTGATTACAGTTTAGTTCTACCTGGATGTCCATCACATCAGATGCTCACATATGAATTATATTTTGTATATATTCTGGTTTTTTGGTTTTTTTAATGCTTATTCAGTATCATCAGGACTTTCATCTGTGAATAAACGCTACAAAATCAAGTGAGCTTGGTCACATCATTATGATTTGTGTGCAAATTCTCATCCTAGAAGTCATACAATATCAACCTGTTTATCCACAATATCCTTAGTGGTTAAAGGAGTATTCTGGTCACTGAGTGTAGCTTTTTGAAGAACAGATATGATATAACATCTTCTGGGAGAACAACTGATCTTCTCAATTCCTTCATGCATTGCTTCTGAAATCTTCATTTCTCAACAGTTGTGTGTGTGTGTGTGTGTGTGTGTGTGTGTGCACATTCCCTTTGGTGCTTTCCTACAACCAATTTACTTCACAAATAAGTGAAGCCCTGTCTACAAAATTTGTCGTGCCTTGAGATATTTGCTACCACGATATATTTGATAATACACATTGCTTGAATTTTATTTGCTTTTTTGAATGTTTGTCTCTGAAAACTTTGCATTCATTTTGCCTCCATTTTTTTCTGAAAAATCGTATTTGTTCTGGCTGTACTATGCCTTCTTTGAAATAAATTTTAAAAAATTTAAATCAGAAGGAGAAGATTTTTTTCTCTTTGGGAGAATATGATTTACAATCTGATCTTAAATTAGAGATTAGAAATTTCATACCCTGAATAGTTGTTTGGTTTGTTTAACTATTCTGAATATGTTATAAATCTCAAAAGTTTCTTCATTTTTTACATTCTCATGAGAGTCTGACACTACCTAATTTCAAATTTTTCAAGTAAATATGTTTCAGACACTCAGGTAACCTTTTAGACTTCATCATGTAGTTATAGGTTATTAAATGCATCCGGGTCCTTTAACCCAGTGACAGCAAAAAATTAATTTGGAGCTTTAGGCCAGACTTTATAGTAATAAATATTAACATTCAACTGGGTTAATCAGTTCATGATGGACAAGTTCACGATAAAAAGAGGAAGTTGCTTTAGAAAGAAGATGTTTCCCTGTACATTACTGCTTTACACAAACTTACTCTTGATGTAATTTTTCTGCAGCAACTTTGGATTTTGTCAAATCTGTATCTAGCACTTGCATTCTACAAATGTGGAGCCAAAGCCTCTTGAACCACTGCTTTGAAACCCTGCGAACACTTCAGCCTGCTGTCTGAGGGGTTTGTCTTTTGTGCAAAAACACATTTTAGGTAAGCAAAACACCCTTCAAAATGCAGAGGCTTTCCTCAACATGGAAAACAAATATTCTCTTTCTACAGCTCCAAGAGAATGTACTGAGAGTTCAAAAATAGATCCACAAATACCTCTGGAGATAAAAACACTCCATTCTATTAGAACTGAAAGGTTGTTTAGAACTTCTTTCTTTTATTAGTAAAACCACCAGCCAACAAAACAAAGCTCTGATCTCTTATTCTTCTGAATAGACTGTATGACTGTATGAAATGAAGAATGTAGACTTCATTTGTTTAGACTTCATTCATTCTTGTGAATTTTGCAGGCTAGAAATCACAGTTTTATGCAGAAGTAAAAAAAGTAATTGCCTTGATGTTTACAAATTAGCTGTTATTCAGGTAGGAATAGTATAATTCTTGCCATCATGTTGGTTTCATAAATAAAACCTTAACAATTAACTTATGAAATTACTCCTTTTTACACCAATGCCCCCAAAGAGAAAATCACTTCTTAGTAAAAGCACTGGATATGTATGCTATTCCAGGTTATGGCATGAAATCCCTCCATTAACTTGGATAATCCTGAATCTGCAATATTTTTTCTACTAAGAAGTCTTTTGCAAAGCTAAAATCGTTAGTGTCTATTCTGTATCTTGGTAATGCAAGAATTAGAACAGCATAATACTAATAAAGGTATTAGCCTTCTTACAAAATTTCAAAGCTTTCCGGAAAATGTATGTTTTCATGATTAAATCAAGCTCATCTCCTCCTCTCCTGTTGGAAGACCTGTGTTTTAGAGAAATAAATAATATTTGTTGATCCAAAATGTTTCTGCACTCGGGAGGAATTTCCTGGCAAGAGGGAAAGCAGGAGCTCAGGTTTCCTGCCCCATGACAAGTTTCAGACCAGTTTGCCATTTTGCAGGGTGCTCTATCCAGCTCTACTATCAGGGTAATTAGGACATATAGACTTTCAGCTGAGATGATTCTGCAGAGCTCCACTGAGCACTGAAATTTGGTCCCATGCCAGTTTACATTAACTTGAAGATACGGCCTTCAGGTGATAAGTTGTTAGAGGCAACTTATTCCCATGGCACATGCAGTCCTGGCCATTAGCAGAAAATTTACTGCTATTGACTGGTATTATATTTCCAAAATTATATTTGTGTTACGAGATTAGTTATTGTAAATCATTTGAAACAGCCATATAAATACGTCTGGAGTGGTATGCACTGGAAATCTAATCAATATGGTGTCACATTAAACAGAAAGGAACAGAGGAGTAAAGGAAAAGATAAATAATTCTGTGTAACCATTGGAATCATGGGGTGGATGTCACATAAAAAAAACCCAAATGTAAGTATAATTTTTTTTTCTTCCTAGTTGTCAAGAGGCTGTGTTGGTCATTGACCTGGCCTAATTTTCAACCTTCTGTTTGGCTGCCAACTTGTTAGACTTGTAGACCACCATTGTTCGTTTCCTACAAACTTCCTCAGATTTACCAGGGGACATATATGAGGTCTGTGCCTTTTTTAGTTGAACTCAGGTTATGCTCAACTGCTGTGTAAAGTTTAGGGTGTGGAGTGTTCTGAGGATCATGCAGAGGAAATAATCAGAGCCACTGCTGCACTTCTGTCCCTTCACTGGGTATTTACAAACCTATGTTATGGAATTATAGCAAAAGGAAGCCCTGAATCCCCCTTTAGTGATAGAATCATAGAATAATTTAGGCTGGAAAAGCCCTCCAAAACCATCAAATCCAACCATTAACCTACCACTTCCAAGCCCATCTCTAAAACACCTCCCCAAATGCCACAACCACACAGCTTTTAAATCCTCCCAGGGATGGGGATTTCACCACTGCCCTGGGCAGCTGCGACAGGGCTGGACAACCCTTTCCGGGAATAAATTTTCACTAATATCCAATCTAAACCTCCCCTGGAGCAGCTTAAGAACATTTTGTCTCCTCCTGTCCGAGTTCCCTGGGAGCACAGCCTGACCCCCCCGGCTGTCCCCTCCTGTCAGGAGTTGTGCAGAGCCACAAGGTCCCCCTGAGCCTCCTTTGCTCCAGGCTGAGCTCCTTTCCCAGCTCCCTCAGCCTCTCCTGGTGCTCCAGACCCTTCCCCAGCTCAACCATGTCACACATTTTCTGACCTCCATAACTACTAATCTATCAGATTATATATTTCTTGATAATTTAGTATTTCCCACCAAACCATTATCCCTCAGCTGTGTCATTTTCATGAACCCCACAGCTGTTAAGCACTGCTTTGGTAGGGTCTGTTTATCTGATTACCAAGGGATCACAGATAGGATCATGGTCTCCCTCCTGCCATGGATGAGATGGAATGAGTGAAAATCCATTAAGAATCTGGATGTCAGCATTTATATAAGAACCAGAGAGATGCGAGTTTGACATGAATACATTATCTTACACGCTCACTTGCTTGCTCCCTGGATCTTTGCTTCCACCAGGATCTTCACCTTCCTTCTGAGTCTCATTTTTCCTTTTTTCCCTCCTTTCAGGAATACTTCCTTTTTCCCTTTTCCCTCTTTATTTTTTCTTTCTTTTCTTTTTTTTAAATGACATCTATTTCTGTTTTATTTTATTTTTGGAATCACCTTTTCTTCCCAACACCCAGTCACCAGTTTTCCAGTCTGTGTGAAGAAGTTCACCACACGAACAGGCTCCAGACTGGTGGATCTGTCTCGTGTCTCCTAATGTACTGGAGGATTCAAGAAGTTCCACTTCTGTTCCGCCTAGGTGTTACCAAAATCTACAAGCAGTCTGTGGCAGGTGTAGCTAGAAAGTGGCTGTGAGTTCAAAGCTAATTTTGGGTATTGCCCAGACACGCATGAATGTGTGTGTGTGCGTGTTTATATATATATATATATACTCAATTTTTTATCACCTGTATTCACAGTGCGAGACCTAGTTTTTTCACCTGTGACAACTGCCAATAGAAAAATATCAGAATTTCATATCACAGAGGAAAAAAAAGACTCCCAAAGCACACTGGGAGTTTATTCCTTTGAGAAAGATTGGAAGGTTGGAATATAAATTTAAAGTAAAGTAACATTTATAGATATTTGAGATTGAGAAGGTTCAGTTTTCCACTCTGGACCAAATAGTAAAGGCAGTATAAGGTACAAATGGAACATTACCAGAAACAAATGGACCAGTTTAAATCTCTTCAAAGAAAAGCAAACAAAAAAAGAGACGTTTTATTAGCTCATACAGATGGCTCATGGGCTCTGGCCTGAGCCATAGCATAACATTGCAAACTAGACCCAGATCTGCAAAGGTGCTGTGTACCAGCAGCATCTGTGGGTGCTAATAAAACCATGTGCTAGTGCAGAGACAGGAAGATGTGCGTACTCACAGATTTGGAGACATATGCTCAAATTCTTTTTGTTTTGTTCTGTTTTTCCCCAAAGAGCACAATTTTTCCCTCTCTTCTACTCAGCCATTTTTACTGACATAAGTGGCTTATTGTCTGTTCTGATCTCTCCTTCCAGCTTCAGGGTCTTTCTTCTTGAGATGTCAGAGAAATGCAAAGGTTAAGTACCCTTCCTGAGCAGAGAGGCACTAGAAATACTTGAAAACTGTCAACAATTTCAATAAGAATCTTCTTTTCACAGTGAAGGACTGTGCATGTCAAAGCAAGCTGTTCAGCAGCTTGGATTCAGCCTACTTGATCCAGTCTGTTTACCTCTCAGGATCCTTTGCAGGGTGGGTGTTTTCTCTGCTCTCAACTCTGACCTGCACTTAAAATGTTTCCAGGTAGTGCAGGTGCGCAATTCATTTGGTTGACACACTGAAGATTACACCAAAATGCTCAGTGTTAGTGTGATTCTGTATGATGAAGATGCCCCATTATTCTGATTTTCACAACAGCAAAAATATCACCACCCCCACTAAGTGGGAGCCCAATCATTATGAAAATCACTGCACTCTAGAATAAAGATAATAGACTTTTTCTTTTTTAGTCTCATATTCCATCCAGAGGGTTTCAGACCCTGATCTGGCACAATATTCCTCAGATATGTGAGTTACTGTGTTCCATTTTGAGAACTCAGAACATTAGTATTTTC
This sequence comes from Grantiella picta, assembly GCA_013397955.1. NCBI lineage: Eukaryota > Metazoa > Chordata > Aves > Passeriformes > Meliphagidae > Grantiella > Grantiella picta. The sequence continues at coordinate 157,744 of VZRM01002463.1, forward strand.
TAGGGTAATAATCCCCAAGAAGATACACACCAAATGCTGTTCCATTATAACATTGTTTTGTGATCAGGTATTATTTCTTCAATAAAAAGTAATTACTTACACAAGCAGCCTAACAAAGTAAATTAATTCTTCTATTTAACTCTTGCATTTTAAGTTGCTATAAAACAATCTTCTTTGAATTTTAATGATGCAATCCACCATGCCTTATTGTTGTTATATTAACATTTTAACTACCTTTTTTATTACGATCTTACGATAAAATGATAAAATCATAGAATGATTTGGGTTGGAATAGACTTTTGAAGGCCATCTACAGCAAACTCATGCCATGAGCATGGACACCTTCAACTAGATCAATTTTCTCAGAGGCCCATCCAACTCAACCTTGAATGTTTCAAGGAATGGGTCATCCACCTCCTCTCCAAGCAACCTGTGCCAGTGCTTCACCACTCTCATCATAAAAAATTTCATCTTATAACTAGTCTGACAACATCAGCCAAAGAAATAGTATGAGTTATTAATTCATAATTAATATGGTGGTGGCAAGGAGGGAACCTTCCTTTCCAATGCTTTACATTGCTTTGTGATGGAGTTTAGCTCCTGTTGTGCCCTGTACTTTCCCTGTTCCTTGCTCAAGTCAGCTGCATTTGCATTTATGCCCATATTAAGTGTCAGATTTAATGTCTAACATATTTTTCACATGTGACCTAGGAAATAGGTGCCATTACTGTCAGTGGAGATGACCTGAACTCAACACATTTGCCTACTTTGTTCAGGACCAATTTTGATAACTTAAAATATCTGCCTAAGATGTTTTCATGGATTTGGTAGATATAGCACAGTCTCAAGCAAACTAAGCTTTCCTGTAATCATCCCATAGCAACAACACAGAACCTGTGATCCTCCTCCATCTCCACCCACCCTCCCATCCCTGGAAATGTTCAAATCCAGGTTGGGTAGGACTTGGAGCAACCTGGTCTAGTGGAAGATGCCCCTGCCTATGAGAGGGAATTGGAACTAGATTGTCTTGGAGTGCATTCCTTCTACCCAAATCATTCTAAGATTCCATGAATATGTTTCATCTGTGCTCTTAAAGTAAAATCTCTTTATTAATTGTGGGTACTTACATAGTTGCTATTAGCATAGCACAGTGCATGTTTCCCTTCATCACAGCACTAGGAGACAAGAAAACATTAGAAGGGAACACAGTGAATATCAAACTGCCTTTCAATTGCCTCTTGTCCTCCTCCTGCCCCCAAATATTACAGTGTCTGATTTAATTTTCTGCAGGATTTACATCATAGAATGAGGTCCCAGTGTTCAATGTACAGGGAGAAAGGAGAGTTAAAGACACTTTAGAAGGAGATTTAAGTCAACCAGCAAGATGAACAAAGAGTAGCAAAGGGTTTCCCCATGGTGTTTCTACACACTAAGCAGTAACAAGTCTCAATCTCTCTCTCTCTCAGATGTTCTTCCTCTGTATTTGAGGGAGACACTTCGGCTCGCAGGGAAGCTGTAGTTCAGAGTGTTCTTCTGCAGGAACATGTTTCTGATCTTTCCTTCAAACATTTGAACAAGATACCCATCTCCCCTTTCAAAGCAGGTAGGGTTGAAGGGAACAGAACAGCTCATGAATTAGAGACTCTCAAAGTGAGAGGGGGAATCCCAGACTCAGTCCCCACCTCTGCCCATATCCAGCCTGCTCTTGGAGATAGAGCTGCTAACTGTTGTGAGCAGAGTTGTTTTCCAAGCATCAAAATAGAAATTCTTGGCCCAGAAGAAGCCCAAAAGTTAAGGCATTCTCCTTTGAGGGAAAAGAAAATTTTCTGGCATATGTTCCAAAAAGAAAAAGAAAGCATTCTACCTGTAACAGTCATGGAGTGAAGAAACACATTTAAGATGTTAGTGCTACAAAGAGACTCAGACTTTTTCAATCCATCCAGCACTTTAGAATGGAAAGTACACTTGCTTGGATTAGAGAATTGTCTACCTAGAAGAGCTTTAGATTAATAATTGAGAGAGTTGCATCTGTCTCTAGATCAGGAGCCTTGGTAAAGGAATTGGTGGTCATATTCCTGCTTCAACATTGTTCTGAAGAACCACAAACTTAAAGCCAAGCCACACTGAGTCATAAATCATAAATTCACATAGTCAGGCCAGTGCTCTGACTGAGAAATTGCTAGAGTAGAGCACAAATAAGGTTCAATCCCCTGTGCAAGCAGCCTCAGTATAATTTCAGACTGCTTTACTTCCTAGCAATGCATTTTCTGAAGAGGAATGAGAGATGACTCAAGGCACACCCCTAGCGTCATACCAGAGCTACCTCAAACAGAATATTTAGAATATTAAGAATATCCAGTCCAAGTGAGTACAGTGATTTTTTTTTTTTTTTTGTTTCAGTACATGGTACCCTTCCTTCTGCCTAGAAACAGAATTCCTTGCTTGTGTTATATGCTCTATACTGATAACAGATGGTGGTAATTTTTTCTGTAGCCTCAGTTGAATAGTCTCATTTTTTGGAGTAGGAGTTTTGTAGTGTTATTTCTGCAAACCACAAAATTGTGAAGTTTTGTTGGTTTTTTAATTTTTTTCCTTAAGCTGAAAGGAAGACGTAAATTTTCTTCCCAGGAAATTCTACACTATTTTAATGCAGAACTCAACAAAATTTTACTGACAGCTATAATGACTATTTTTTAACTTAAACTGTCATTTATTAACTGAATATATCTGGCCATCTTAAATTACATTCTTTAGATATTTTTACATGTGTTCTAGTCTCTCTTTTAATATGTATCCTAGGAGATAATGGTAGTCTATAAGATTTTCGAAAGAAAAATTATGTTCTACGTCACATGGGATACATTTATGGTGGAAAGCATGATAGAAAATGAACCTTGTTAGAGCATCACGTTATGTAATTATAGTTTGAAAGATGTAGACTATTATCCCCCATAGATGATTAACCCACTTTTTAGGGGTGATGGGTGTTATTAATTGACCTGCTCACTGAACTCTAGAAGGTTTTTGGGAATGTGCGTATACCACAAATTATGATTCTACATCGTTAATCATCCAAGCCTCCTTCATGACTCAGTAGAAATGGAAATCAAAAGGCAAAAGGCTAGAAGATGACTCTTTTTTTTTACAGACCCACAGACAAACTACAATAAATAAAGTTTTTCAGGGCACAGATCAAAACGACGTGACCTCTCTCTGTGCCTCCTGTCAGATTTAGCCATTTCTCCCTTCCCACCTCTGTTCTCTTCCCTAGAGCTTCATCCTCACACATTGCTTGTGCTCTTCACCAACATCCTGCCTCTCCATTTCAGGTCTCCCTTTCCTTTCACCCTTTTAATCGTTCTTGGTATTAGGTTTTCTTTTCATTCCACCCACAGCATATACGGCATAAAGCTCTTTGGCCATTCTCAGTGAGCTAAATGACATGGGGAAGGGGCAGAAGAGCAAAGACAGTTCACGGACAGAAAAGTGGTCAGAGGTCTTCCTCAGATCCAGAGGCTTTGTATAGAGTGCCCTTGCGCTGTCCTGTGCACCCCTACCTTGTTAATACATATCTTTCCATGTGCACTTCCAGAAGCAAAGTGTAACCACTCAAATGTACAATAGATAAGGGAAAGACAGCAGACTGAAACTAATTGAGCTTTCCTCCAACAGAAACGCAAGAAAAGGAGTTATTAATATTCTTCCTAGAGGCTTTGGATGTGCTCCACTACGTGATGAGAGATCTGCACCTGTATCCTTTATGAATATTTAAGGATACCTTATTGTGGTGTCAGGACACAGACTTTTGTACTGCTTGTTCTGCTAATGGGATTTATCTTCATCAGGTAATGTTCAGCATGAGTTCTTCTAAAAGACGCCTGTATGGTTAAACTATGGTAACTCGAATGATGAGTTAAAGACTTGACTGAACACTGAGTGTTTCTTATGAAATAATCATGACTCTGAGATGATGGATAGACTTGATTCCCTGAATTTCCAGCTGAGATTTTCAGCAGGAGCTTCATTAGACAGACATGGGTTGAGACTGTTGTAATCCAAATACAAATGAATTTGAAAACTATTCTAACTTAAAACTTTCAGATCTGAATAATTTAGATTGCCTGATTGCTCCCCAAACAAACATCTTCATTCCTGTTTTGATGGCAGAGAGGAGTGGAAGAGTCATATTGTTGTACTGAGTTTAAATTTCAAGAAACTTTCCCATCTAATGAGGGAAAATCAAATTCAGATGTTTTGAAGATGAACAAAACTCTGTAATTGTGCTTGGGGAAAATGAGTTAGTCTGAAGACTGATTCTTTTCTCCAAACATAGCACAGGGGACTCATTTGTGTAGACAGAATGTGAGAGAAGAGATGATTACTGAACCCTCTGAATTTTTACAATACACTGAAAATATGAAGAAGAGCCTAACATCATTTGCCTAGCTTTAGCTGATATACTGAACATAGGGGAGCCCAAATCAAAGAACCTCTGAGGATTCTGAATCTCAGATATTTCTTAGAAAATTGATAGTGCTTAAGATACTGTTCTACAGATTCTATTATCCTTGGCCGCAAAGAGTTCAGAATTTAGAAGCCAACAGAGGGTGCAAAGCCTTGGCAGCTCCTCTCCCCTCCACACCCCACTGAGACAAGAAACGATGAAGATTTACACATCCTCTAATTAACAGAGGCCAGCATTTCACCATTTAGACCCCAAAACAATTCTACTCCCTGTCTCCTTTGCATCTTCCTTACTTAAAAACATTTTAAATTTCTTATTCTTTGACTTACTCATAACAGCCCAGGAAAGCTCATTTAAAAACCTAGGGGATGAGGAAGGGTTTAGGGAGTAAGTCTGATGAGGAGTGGCTGAGGGAACTAGGGGGGTCAGCCTGGAGCAAAGGAGGCTCTGGGGGACCTTGTGGCTCTGCACAACTCCTGACAGGAGGGGACAGCCGGGGGGTCAGACTGTGCTCCAGGGAACAGGGACAGGAGGAGAGGACACACTCTGAAGCTGTGCCAGGGGATGTTCAAGTTGGTTATCAGGAGGAATATGTTGACAGAAATGGTTGCTAAGGATTGGAAGGGGCTGCCTAGGGAGGTGGTGGAGTCACCATCCCTGAAGGAGCTCCAGAAACAGCTGGTTATAGCACTCAGTGCCATGGTCTGGTTGACATGGTGGTGTTCAGTCAAAAGTTGGACTCGGTGGTCTTGGAGGTCTTTTCCAACCTTAAGGATTCTATGATTCCATTATTAAAGCTGGAGGACAGACTTTCCAAAATTCTCAAGGCTCTTTTAAGTAATAAAGGGGTTTAAAAGGCATTCTGGGACCTCCTTGGACAGTGTACTCCTCATCCTTGGCACACAGGGAAGAGCTCTGGCATGATGCAATCCCTGTTGGGTTTCAGTATTTTACACCAATGTTGTGCACACAAAAAACCCAAGGAAAGAAACTTCCAAACTTTTCCTCAGCCCACTTCCAGAGCCACTGCAGCCTCTCCTTCACTGCCTATGTTAAAAAACCACTCTTTAACCCTCCCTGAAGCTGCCCAGGGTCCCCCTGAACCCTGGAGCCCAGGAGTGTAGAACTGCTGAAAACATGGCTTACCTTCACATGATTTTAGCTGGAGTAATTGATATAGTCAAGAAAAGATGAGCCAGTTTATAGGCATGCAAATCTTCTTTCAGAGCTTTCCAGAATCCTCTTCAGGTTCAGCGATTAGTCATGTTTGTTTCTAGCCTATCTAGAAATTACTAAAACTCAAAATCCCGAAATGGAATCTTACTGAACTAGTCTGGTTTCAACTCAATATGTTCTCACAGCCCAGTATATTCCAAAGTCTTGCTTGCTTTAATATTGATAACATGGTCTATATTACAGTTGGTCTCAATGGTTTGAATCTAAATCAATTCTCATCAGACAGAAAAAAAAAGGTATGTTATAACTAATAGCTGAAATGATAAGTGTCCTGCAACACGTCAACAAAATGGAAAAGAAGACAATGAAAGTTTGCTTATTCTGCTTCTCACAGAGCATTATGTTTATTACTAATTTAAACTACTGTATTTTTTAAAAAAATACTTTGAGGTAAAAAAAAGAAACAGTTGTCAATTTCATATAAACACTGAAGTTCTTGTGCATTTTTTATGCATAAATAGCTGTAAAACATAGGTGTTACCACATAATTTAGAAAGAAAAGCAGAATCTACTATTACAGGAGACTTGCCTAGTGCATTTAAATGATTAGTACCAAAACAGACTCCTCGGAGCAATTAAGCAGAAGAATATTTAAGAGCTGTCATTACATAAAATGTCAGTGAAATCCATATACTTGAATGAGTGGATCCCTTTGTTAAACCCGAAATAGAAACAACCCAACGCTGCATTGCACCTGGGCTACTTAGATGTGCTGTGATCTTGCAGGTCACTGGAGATGTCTGTCACTTCTCCTGATGCTGCACCAAAATACCTTGCCTTGAATTTTCCTTGGGTAGCAGACTGCTACCCAAAATCTAAAATAAGATAAATATGTTTATTACCAAAAGAAGTGGTAAATCAGAAGATTAAATGAATGAAAATCGGAAAGATGAAAACCCCAAAACTCTTTTAGCTATGATACAGATTATCAACTGCCTTTCTTAAAAGTAGAACATAATTAGGATTGGTAGTACAGACAGGGTAGTTTTGCCTCCAGGCTTCCAAGTGCCACATATTATTACACTGCTCTTTACTACTCTTTAAAGCTCAGGCTATAAATCTTAAGTAAACCACTGCACTCCTCTGACTCCGGTACTTGTTCTGCCGCAGGAGATTGGGTTGTGTTGCAAATGTCATCTCATATTGTTAAACTCCACTGAACATACAGAAAAACACAAACCAGGATAGTCTAGTAAATTGTTAGTCTGTGTCCACTCACCTTGGGTGGAGTAGGGGGGGGGGTCCCTCTCATGCACCTCATTGTGTGAGGTTGATAATCTGTGAAAGAAAACAAATAAAAGCAAAACCAGTTTAAAATATTTTTGTAGGAAGAGAAAGGGAGGGTGGGCTTTTCTGCCTTCACTATGAGATTTCTGGTCTGTAGCTTTGCCACTCTGAGAGCACTGAAGACACAAATATGCTCCCCCAAAAGCAAACTTCAAGACATGTTCTGAAAAGCATGCTTCCTGCTGAAAACATTTTCTGAGTAAATGCAACCATTTTTGCAAATTTGAGATTATTTCAATTACATTCCTATTGAGATATATTTTATTGTGTTTTGATTGGACTTTGGTGACAATATTTAAATTAAATATTTACATCTGACAGGAAGAAGTACTGCTAGGTTGGAATATATTGCATGAACAAAATGTTCTTTTTGGTAGTTTCGATTTTTATTTTCCTCAGAATTTTGAAGGCTTCCCATAAGATAGTAATTTGGGTTACTGAAATTTTGAAGTGGAAAAAGAGAGAGAGAATTTAAGAACCAGTTATCTCAATACAAAATATAGTACAGCTAAGTTGCTTGATATCTAAATATGGACCATTACCACACTCTGAAAGGTATTGATCAGTGTTAGACACTAAACAAGGCTAAAATGGATTAAAGAAAACATATCCTTCCCATTTTGAAGGACTATAACGTCTTTTCTAAGTGCTGTATGTCCTTGCACTGAACCTATATTTATTCTCATTATAAACCAATGCTGTTGTCTTTATAACAGAATTCAAAATATTCAATATCAATACCTGATTTATCACAGGAACTAATAGCCATGGCCATTTCTAGTAAAGTATTCTTATAAAATACTTTGCTTTTCAGGAAAGGGACACACTCAAATGCCCATTCACATAGAACATGTTCCCCATATTAAATTCACAGGGCTTTGAAATGAAAGGATGATTAAAAATTAAGTGTTCAGATCCCCAATCTGCAAATTATTTTCTCATCTAGCCTGTTCTCCATGTTTAACGTATCCCTCTAAACAGCATTTCTTTAAGAGTTAAGCATGAGGAGAATGGGAGGAAAATAGAATAAAGCAAGGTTTTCTGTGCTGTGACAGCTGACTCTGTGGAGTGTTTGCTTTTGTATGGGGATTTTGTGCATTCAGCTGAACCCAGCCCTCTCGCTGGATCACCCTGTTCTGCATTCCCACATTCCAATCCATGAGTTTGTGGTGGACATTATTAATCTGTCTAAAAATTTTGCTAATTAACTGTCTTTTTGCCTGTGTGGATTTTAGGACGTTTTGTGCTGGAGGCAATTCCCCACCCAGCAATTGTGCTTTAGTGTGATGTGAGATACCCAGAAGGTGTGCAGCTACACACAGTCCCGATCCCAAAACTATGGAGCAATCAGTTTCTCTTACAGTGGGAATCCTCACCTCCCCCAGTGTGTGAAAAGCACATTGAAGGAAGGGCAGTTTCTGACCCCAAGTTCTGCTTCCACCGGCCTGGCACCACCAAACTCACTGCCAAACTTGTCAATAAACCTGTTGTTACAAATTATCTCCGAGTGCAACAGGAGTCTTTTCACATTGCTAATCAGCCCTACAAGAGGGGACCCATAAAAAGAGAGTAAAAGAACCTCCTTATGGAGACCTTATCATTTCCTAATTTTGATGACTTGGCTCTTGCTCTGCTCTCCCACTAATCAATCATTAAAATGGAGTTGTGTGGAGGTCCCAGCAACCATTTCACCTGCTTTTATCAACTTTGCCCCTCCATGAAGCTGCTCATTTCCCTGCGATTTGTGTGGATCAATACAGCAGAAAGGTCACAAAAGCACTAAACAGAGATGCCAATCAGAAAGATGTCAAAAGAAAAAGAAAGTTTGACAACATCAGGATCAATCAGGGGCTGCTCAGGAGAACTTGTCAGCTGTGATTAATGGCATATTGTGCAGTTGTTGTCATTGGAAAATGCTTTAGAAGTTTTGAGATCACTGCATGGAGAAATTGAGTTGAAGCTCTTTTGTCATATTGAAATTTAGGAGTTACGGGGTCCAGGGAGGGCCAGGCAACCCTTTTCTTATCAAACAAAAGCTTGGTGGTGTCATAGATGAGTAAAACTCTCCTAACTGTGTTTGTGATGGGATCCACTTCACACAGCTGTGAGGAAACTCTGCTCCCTTCCTCCCTCACGCCAGGATTAACTGGGTGACCAAAAAAGAGACATTCACAAAGGAATACTGTGAAACACGTTTACTTTGAAATGGAGAGGTGGTACTTCACAAGCAGAAGTCGTATTTTTGCTCCCTTCCTTCACCGGGTATTTCCAAAGCCCAAAACCCACAGCAGACTTTGGAGCTGTAATAGGGCCCCCTGCAAATTCCAGTACCCTCAGAGGAACTCCTGTAGCACAGGCAAGGGCTGTGGGAAGAGCTGGATGGCTGTAAGTTGGACTGTCCATGAATCAAGCAGTGTGTCACAGGACTGGCAGTTTTACCCTTGTTACATCTCTCAAACTGGAAGGCAGTTCTGTTGTAAAAGCCAAGGAGGGATGTATTACCAAGGTTCGTTTGGAAGCAGAGAGAGACAGAGAGTGAGAGAGAGAGAGAGAGTGAAAAGAGCTGTGTCACATTTTCAAAGATTTTCAGTGCTTCTCTATTCTTCTAAATTTTTTTTGGCCCAGGGAAGGGAGTACCCAGATTTTGTGCATGGAGAGTCTATGCCATGGTTGTCAGCAGAGACAGGCTGAAACTATCCACTGGCATCATCCCAGCGAGCATGTCTTCCCACTACTTCTTCAGCAGTCATGATTCATGTCCCTTTGCTACTGTAAGAAAAATGCCTGAAAAACTCAGATCCCATTTTCAGGCTACAGTAAATTATGGGTTTTAATTGAAAGTATTAACAGCTGAGTTTTTGATATCAGTCTGGGCAAATTTTACTTCTGCAATGCTCTCTAAACTATGTGTGAGGGTAAAACAACGTTTTTTAAGTGGTGTTTGTAAGTAGGCATTCCTACTCTTAGATCTTACAGCAATTTTCCTGGTACTGAGACATGCAAGTAGGCTGCATGGGGCCCAAGGCAATATTACCTGATGGAAGCTGTCCCTAACCATGGCAGAGGGGTTGGAACAAGATGGTCTCTAAGACTTTTTCTAAGCAAAACCCTTATATGATTTCTTTGTTAGTGTAGTGTCACTGAATTTCTACCTGATACAGAGTGGGTAGAGAAATCCTGAAGATATGCTCTCTTGAACTTTTCAGAGTCATATATATCCAGGTGGTATTCACACGATCTGTAGTTTATGAAAAGTATAGAAATTCTCATCCAAGTTTTACAGCATATTTCAAAAGTTTATTTCAAGGTGACTTATAACAAGTGATAACATAATGGGGTCCTTAAATGGGGGAAAATACCTATTAACCCTACAGGATAATGGCATTAAAAGTCATCTCTTCTTTCCCTTAGGTCATATCCTCCATCAGCTAAAGGTCTTCCCAAATTATATCAGCAATCCCTGCCTAATGTTTTGATACAGTTCTGTAAAACCCAATTTTGTCACACCTCAAGTCAAACTAATCCAGTTACAGAAATTAGTTCCTATTTGGCTTTTGGTTGTCAGTTCATTTTAGTGCTACTTGGAATAACTTCCATGATGGCAGTACTCAAATTTCAATTAATTAATTAAGCCATATAATTTGGCAAGTGTAGTTGCATACAACGATATCTCTTTGCTGCATTGGAGAGAAACGCTGTAGGCTACCTGCTGTAGAGTCAGGTGTCCAGAAGTGGAGTTTTCCATAACTATGCCCTTCCCTCTCTATAAATCTGTCGCTGTTGAACTGCTAGCAGAGAGAAAGGGTCAGGTTCCTCAATGTGGCAAAATTCTAATTTTATTAATTAATTCCAACTTATATAGACTTTCAAAGACCACCCAGATTGGGCCAGTTCAAAACCTCCCCCTAAGCCGATTGGCCAGGCTTGAACCGCCTATGTTTCCAGGGACTGTTTCAATAACATCCAAACTTTATCTTTGTTTATAAAACACAGGAACAAGAAGAGAAAAAATTCTCACGGGAAAAGTTTGTGCTTGCCACATAAATCTGCGCTTTGAGGCTGGAGTGTGTATCCTAAAGTCAAGGTAGAAGGTGTTGATCCACATTAGAATCCCAGGTAACCTCAGCTGATCATCCTGAATACAATCACAGCACCTGTGATGTATCCAACTCCAGTTATATGAATGTAGAATGAAAGAATTTTGATAGCTCCTTGTATCAAAGACACATATTTCCCATACCTCAAGTATAACAAAACTGAGATTCTGCTGGAGACGTGGGTGGCAGTATATCAGGTGCATGAGATAAATGTCAAATTAGCTGACAGTTGCATGCAGTTTAACACATTTAATACACTAATTTAGATTTAATGTGCATATCAGAGCACTCTACAATATTGGCACAGGAAACTGTTTGTCAGAAGAAGACATACAGTACTAACTAGCCACTGATCAAAAAGGCATCAAAGGATTGTTTTGAAAAAGAAAGAATTACTGATAGTTTGATATTTTGTCTGACATTAGCCTTTCCAATTCTGGGTAGCATTTTATATTTCTCACCAGTGCTCTAGAGTTGTAAAGCAAAACAATGCTGAAAGACCAAAAGTGCCTCACAGGTTTGTGAATTACATCCCTGCTGGTTGGTGAGTCCAAGATCTGCCACATTAGTGGAACTTTGCCTCATCCACCTGTCAGTAGTTACTTGTCAAAAATTAGCAGTTATTTTTTAGCAAATCATCTAAGGCTGGTAGTTGTAGTAGAAAACAGAAATTCAGTAGAATCAGCAGGGAAAAATACAATGCTGATTTAATGTTTAGACACACTACCCATATTTGCTGTTCTGTGTCAATTTTCTCTAAAATCTTGGTGCCTTTCCCTGTTCCCCATCTTATCAAACTCTCCTAGCTATCACACACAAGCTATGCCTACCTTTTTGACCATGCAAGCCTGGAACTAGATGATCTCTTATCTCTCTTCCAACCCAAACCACTCTATGGTCCTAGAGTTCTATTGTCTGGCCAACACAATTTAGTGATGCCCACCTTAACATCATACCACAATCCTCACAGCTGGGCCTGCTTCCCAGCATTTCTATGGAGAGGCAGGTGGGACTTGACAGGAAAAGGGATGTTCAGGGGATGACAAAATAGGCATCCTTCCATGGAACAAAAGTGCTTTTACGCTCTGCAACTTGTGTTTCCAGAAGTCCTCAAAAATACTTTCTTGCTCATGTGTCCTCACCTTCCAAGAGGCTTTCAGGTCCCCACTGGGGAACTATTAAAAGTTCCCCAGTGGGGACCTGAGTTCTGACCACCGGTTCTTATCAGCTTCATGGAGCTTCATGGAGTTCTGACCACCAGTTCTTATCAGCTTCCTGATTTCGTCTTTCAGTCAACATTGAGACAAGTTATTATTCTCTTCAGTGAGTCCCAAAGTCAGCGGGCAGTTATCCCAGTAGGCTATCATCATATTTTGGGATGAGTCACCGAACATTTATGTTTTCTTGTGCCCAGAACAGGAAAATGAAACTTGAGTTTGTCATAACATTTCAGAAGCTGACCGCTGTTTTGGGCATGGACATCCTTTGTTTACAGATTACCCAGATATCTCCTACGAGACTTTGCTCTGCCTTTGGAAAAAAACAATTTTTTGAAAAAACACTCCTCATGCAAAGTACCATTAAACAGATAGGTGAAAGTATAGATGTCAAGCTTCGGGGTAGTTCCATTACCCTAAGATTAGGTTTAAGGCTACATGTTTCATTCCGTCCCATTGGTTTTCATCTAAAACCTCGAAGTTCTTGAGCAGGAAGGAGGAGGATTGGTTTTCATTTTGCTTTCCATTAGACATTACTATGGAAAGGAGAACAGTTATAATGTGTGTGCATTAAAGGTGGAATCATGAAAGTAAGGCAAGGAAAGGTGTGGAAGATATCTCAGGATCACATTGCAGAGGCCTACTAAGATTTGTGAAAAGCTGATGGACTCCAGTGTTCTCTCCTTTTTTGGGCTGTTCTGACTATAAAATTTCCCCCTTCATCAGGCTCCTTAATTGTCACTTTTAACCTAGGGGTTTAGTCAAAACCAGTTTCCAAAGTAATTTTGATTTAACGAAAAGCTAATAGGAACATCATCAGCCTCCTAACTGAGTGAAACCCTTCCGTTAAACACCAGAGGGATTTGTGCTGATTTCTGAAAGTGACAAGAAAACACAGAAAACCATCATTAATATGTCGACACCTATTTCAAATCTTTCCAGCTTTAGCAGCTTCTTGGCTTTCTTCATCAGCACTGCTTTGTCAAACCTACTCAACTTTCTTCTGAGGGGAAACTCATGTTTCTTGCCTCTGTAAGAGGCACCCTTTGCGAGAGAGGCTGCACTACTTTGTCCCTTTTTCTACTTAGTGTAAGGTTTCATAGGCTTCTGGTCATTGAGCTGGATCCAGGGCAGGTGTAAACTCCATTCATGTCAGTGAATCCGTGATGGCTTGTGCCAACTGGAGATAAGGTTTCAGTCAGACTGGTGACTGGATTTTTCCAAATGGGAAAAGAAACACTGAAAGTAAAATGAGCAAAACACTGCTTGTCCTTTTTTTTTGCGTTGGCTGTGCTTGGTTTTGTTTCATTTCGCAAAGTCTTTCAGACCTAAATGTCATCAGCTGTAGCGAAAACGTCCTCCAGAAAACACGATGACAAATTGCTAAAACAGAGCTGAGAGCCTTCCCTGTAATTGTGGTTACTCTTGAATTTAACTCAATTTTAACCTGACTGACGGATGCATAAATTAGAATAACACAGATCCAGGAAGGAAAATGTGACAAATAGATTAGTGTGTGCACTTTCCTTGTTGAAGTGTAACTCTGGGAAGTTAGAGCACTTGTGCATGGAGACTGCACTGGTCAATGCAGTGATCAATCATATAAATACAACACTGTATTCTCCAAATTGAATTTTCATCCCATGTAGGGATTCAGGCTGTTCTGTTGCCTAAACAGTGAGCAACCACAAATGTCTTTACTGTTAGGCTTTTTCCTGTCCACTTCCTTCTGTTTTGTATGTTTAGGCTGGAAAGTGGGAATTTTTTCTTGCAATGTATATATGAGATCCTAATATTATTTCAGGGTCAGAAAAACAAAATGGACCCTAAATACAATTTCCTAAATCCATTGTGACTCCTCTAGTCTGCCTTTATTTTTTTTCCCCTTACAAGCTGGCATAGTTATTTCTTTCACTGCTCACTGCTTTGCCTACAGATCTCAGAGCAGCTCTGCTGATTCCTTTCCTGACTGACTTAATCCTTGGTCTTACTTCTCTGCAGCTTTCTTCTATTTTAAGTCAGGGGATGGAGGCGAAGTGGGGGAGGGACAGGAAAATCATACAGTCTAACTTCTATAATTTTATGTTTTTACTGCTTGGAATGTATGATTCATGCACTTCCACATTTTGTCCCTTTTTTTTTTTCCTAGAGAGACCAGCTTTAAGGATCATAAATGACTGCAGCTAGGGAGGGAGCAGGGCCTTGCCAACTCTCAGCATTCCCAGCCAAATCTCCCTGCAATTGTTTAGATTTACTTTCAACTGTATACAGTTCCTAGGTAGGGTGGAGGGAGGAAAACAGAGGCCATAAGGCCTGGGTTCCTACAGCAGTTTGGAGCAAGCTTTTTTCCTTAGGTAAAATTGCCTTTCTCAAAAATTTGCCTTGCCACCATCCATCATTAGACTGGATTTAAAGAACAAGAGAGTAAAACTTTATTCCAAATTTCTAAGAAAATTCCTGTTTGGACCAACAGAGCTTTGGTCCAAATGAACTAAAATCTGTGAGTGACAACTGCTTTTTGGGGGATCTCCAACTTTCGCTATTCACAAAAGAAATAGGGAGTTGAAAATCATCCTAAGATTTCACTGAATCTCACTTTAGGATTAAACTTTCCTCACAAAAAGGAAGCTTCAACCTGCATCCCTTATGTGGGGAGCAGAGAGTCAATACAAAGCCTCTGTATTCAATAAAGAGAGAATGTCATTTATTTCTCTGAGTCGGCAGTTTCCTGAAAATTCTTCTAAATATGTCTTAGAAGCCCCCATGAACAATTCATGTTACCTGCAGTTCTCCTTTGTGTCCTTCCTCAAAAGGACAGGCATCTTGCAAGGATTCTGACATGCGACACAAAAAAAAAAAAAAAACGAGGAAGAAAAGACTGAGTGTCCTTTCTCTGTGGACTTCTTTTATCCTCATGCACTCACTCTCCAAAGGGATGTATGCTTTTATTTTCCTCAGGAAATGTAGTTTATAATCACTTTCTAAGTTTCATTCCTCCTACTTTCCTTGAGATGCATTTTGCACTGAAATCATTAGAATTTGACTCTGTGGAGTTCTTGTTTCATATTTCCTGTGAAATATTTGTTAACCAAAAAAAGTCACTTGGCTTTAGATTTCTCCCTCTCTTCCCAGTCATGCCCATAAAAATTATTTTTCCCTCTCTGTCTGTTCTCTGGACCCCCAGTCTGAAGGGGGCTGGACCTTCAGCGCTCTATGGTGTTTTGACCTAATTCCAACTGGGTCTTGCCAGGTGCATTCCCCTACTTACCACTCTAGCTGACCCTTTAAATTCCTCCAGTGTGCCAGATGTTCCCGAAATTGTGTTCTCCCTGGGTGGATTTTAAGACAGAGCTCTCCTTCCTCCCAGGCTCAGCCACAGCTGTGAGCTGATGGAGCTGCCTCTCCCCACTGCTGTGAACTTTAATCGGGTTCTAAAGTTTCATTATAATAGTGATCCATTCTGGAAGATATTTCACATTCCCTGAGCCCCAGGCAAGTCCTAACAATCTTGTTTAATATTCTTTTAGTTTTTCCTTTCCTCATTTTTTCCTCCTTTCCCTTTGATGCTGTTCTGCAGGTGCTGGAGAAATACAGGGCTCCAAGGTCTGCATCTCCCAAGACTGCAGCAGTTTTTAGCTCTCAGCCACCATTCCAGGAGCCACTCTCTCTCACATGGCCGACAGCTGGTCTTTTTCAGGAATCACTGGCTCACAGTCAGGGAACTCTGATCATATGCCTTGTAAGATTCTTAGCGGCTGACATAATTTGCCAAATGCCAGCTTTCCTTCACAGATTTTTCTGGTCTTTCCAGCTCCACAGACACTTGGCTGCCAGGTATAGCTCCCCATCATTAAAATGTAACTTTGGGCTCCCTCATCAAATAAGTGGATGCATGAGGATGTAGATGGAGAGTGAAAAATAAAATTATTGCAATTTCTGCCTGTGTGCAGTATTTGTGTGCAGATGATCCCCCTGAGATCTCCAATAGCTCATATATACTATGCCAATGACTGGGAACATTAACGAATTCATGCTAGCTAGTGAAAATGCAGAGATGAGAACTGTAACTGACCCTATCACTGCAATTATTGTCCGTAATAATTAGTTTACAGTTACAGGAATACATTAGGAAGCGTAACTGCTACTACATTTGTCTCAGAGCATGGAAGAACACATAACTCCTGATTTATATTGTATGGATTCTAAGAACATTGCCAAAGGACACAAGTTGATGATTATTTCCTAAATGTCATGATTTCACCTTGATGACCCTGTATTAGGCAAGAAGTTAAACTCCCTGTCCTTTCACAGTCTGAATCAGTAGTCATTTAGGAAGAAAACAGAGGCCATTTAGCGTAGGCAGTGAAGAGTCATTACTCAAAGATATCCTAAATTTAGTCCTTGCTGCTGTGGTGACTCATCCAGTCATATTGCCCTGCAGGAAGTAATGAAAAAGCATCAGAATAATGCAAAGTAATTCACTACTCCTGTAACATCTCTCTGGTTATATGTTTTCCCCAACTCCTCGGCCTAGATACTCCAGCCTTGACTTCCTTATGTTTTTATTGGGTTTTTTACTTGCACCAAAATATTCAGGATGGTCTTAGTACCTTCCCAATGAATCATGATGGTCTAAGTGCACAGTGAAGCACAAGAACTCAGTATACAGAACACAAGGAGGATGCATGAGAGGAAGCAAAGGGTTCATGCTCACTCTGTAAGGCTTAGAGTTTAAAAAAGGGGACATCAGCTTGTCATGTGGAATCCAAATCAGCGGCGATGAGAGGAGTGGGCTTTCCATGGTCACAGATGAGCAGCTGCTTCTTTGTACAGCTTGCCACAGAGGACAAAAGCCTTCAGATGATCTCACTAATATTTAAGCTATTAACCATTTCAGTCTCTCACAGCATGGAATTAATTCTATAAAATTACAGTTTTGGGTTTTTTTCTTCAGTGGAATCAAAGGGTTGAAAATTTTATAATTTTCTTAATTATTGTGTTAGAGCTGACAGGGAGGAGGAAACCATCAGGATGTAGCCTGCTTCATGTAATTGGACCTGCTGGTACCACTCAAGATTCAGTTGAGGGGAACCTGAGGCCTCCATTCTTACATGCTTTGACTGGGTAATGTTCTCTGTCAAATGCTAGTTATGTAACTACATTTCCTGGCTCAGTAACCAAAGTTGCCTATATAAACAGTGACTATTACAAAAGTCCATTTAGAGCCATGGAATCATAGACTCATGGAATGGCTTGGGCTGGAAGGCATCTCTCATTCCAATCCTTCTGCCACAGGAAGGGACACCTTTCACTCTCCCAAGCTGCTCCAAGCCCTGTCCAGCCTGGCCTTGGACACTGACAGGGATCCAGGGACAGCCACAGCTTCTCTGGGCACCCTGTGCCAGGGTCTCACCACCCTCTGAGTGAAGAATTTCTTCCAAACATCAAAGTACTGGAAGACCATGATGAGATGTCCCTGGAGCCATCTCTTCTCCAGGCTGGGCTAGACAGCTCCGTTTCTGTGCGGCAAAACACAAAAATGTTCACCAATTTATTTTAATAGCAATCTGTGAAAGAAGAACTATGGTTTAGAAAATGTTCTTCACAATAATTAATAATGTAATTCCGACAAGTACAGGAATGACTGTTCTTGAGAACAAAAGAGTGACTCCAACCTAAAAACATATCCAAAAAAAGACTATTTGCTGTTAAAGCTTCAGCATATTCCAGTTCAAATATCTAAAAAATAACATCCCTTTTCTGGAAGAGAAATGTGAGCCCTGTGCAAATGTGACCAGTTCTTACCGAAATATTTCTGAAAACTCTTTAAAATTAGAATTTTGTAACAAAAGGGAAATTAGAGTAGCAAATTCAATCCTAACAATCCTGACATTAAATCTTCCGCTGTGTTTTCACCAACAGTCAAATTCATTACAATGTCCCTTGTTATACTTCAAGCTGAAGCAGCTGATCAGCTTTAAATGGAATGTCCTTAGCTGAATAGGTTTATTTCCTGAACACGAAAGATTGGGATTAGTCAGAATTACTTGTTTTTGCCCAATGCACAAAATCATAGGATATCTAAATTATAAACAACTTCTTGAGAGCTCTAGTCCAGCTTCAAGGTAGGGTCAACATTTACTTCAACCCAGTTCCTTCAGGCTTATTCCAGTTTGATATTAAAAAATCTCCAAGGAACAAGATTTCACAAACTCTTTGGGGCACTTCCAATGCTTCACTGTTCTTCACTGAGCATATTTTATTTCTATCAAGTCAGAACTTTCCCTATTTAGTTTATGGTCATTGCCTGAAATGCATGGACCATGCCTCTGCATTAAAACCCTGATTTCATCTTGATAAATTCCTCTATGGTTTTGGAATACAGAGTTCAGTGTGGAAAGCGGTACATTTCTTCATAAAGCATTTAATAGTTTCAAAACAAAATGTTTTCATACTTCAGTTTCAAAATAGCATATTGTCACTAAAGAGATGAAGGAAAAAAAGGAAATTATACCGTTTGGGTCATGTGAAACATTTAATTTAGACCAAAACTGAGTGGTTCGTTTTGTTGTTTTTCTCTTGGGCACTAAATTGAAAAAGTATGTATTCACAAACCTCTAGATAAGCTCTCTGTTTATGGTGATTTATGAACTGCTGGTGGAAAATCGGTAGAAGTTATTTTCTGTTAGCTAAATAGAAAAATACAACCTTCAATCTAAAACTATGAAGAGCTGTAATTTGGAAAACACGACATGTGATAGAAATGGATTATGGTGCTATTCCATTCAGATGCATGACTTCACTGTTTCTCTAAGCTGTGTCCTTTTAATGTGGATTTAATAACATCAGGCATCAGAAGGAACTAGGTCCTTTTCAGACTGAAGATCACACGATGTTTCCATAACGGAACCTCTTAATTGCTGAACAAGGAGCAAAGCCCTTTTCTGCTGTGGATTGGAAAGTGTTTTCATTTTATGTGTGTAATGACAGAATGTATAGACTTTGTGTCTGGGTGTAGGGATGGAAAGTAAATTCTAACATACTTTGAAATTTATTATAGTGGCACCACTGAGGTTTCTCCTGCAAAACTGTGCTTCCATTTCTTCATACTCTTTCCAGGATAAAGGGGTAATCACTTTTTTTCCTACACATATATGTTTGGATTATAAAGTGGTCCATAAATAGCTTATTTTTCAAAACTGGGATTCTTTACCTTAGAAAATCTGATAGCAATAACATCCTGGCCAGTTCCTTAGTACAAAAATGTCACAGGGAATATAGTAGCCATTGACTATGGAAAACAATGAAGCAGATTATACTGTCTGGATTTTCAGGAAGTTTTAAGAAAGAATAAAAGTGTCTGCCCAACTTTGCTTGTTTTACTCAGGGCTAATATTGGTGGGACTCACAGACAACAAAGTCATAGAAATAAAGTCCCTAAATTGATTGAACTCAACTGCTGAACAACAAAAATGATCTTCAGTCTGGATGCACCCATTCACACAGAGGAGCAGTGGAAGGAAAAGGCCTTTGTTTCCAAAATGTTGTAATGCCATGGGCGGACAGATATTTGGATTGTGGGTATCACATGTATGGTTGATTCAGAATAGTGTTCCAGGGACACCTTTTGCCCAGTTCCTTCCACGGTCATTGGAACCTAATAGTGATTTATGTTATCCAAAAATTAGATCTTGGATGACACAAGGAAGGATCACTGTGGAAAGGCTCTGGAGGCACGCTGTTTTTTAGATTTTTCCTTGTAATTTGGTACCACCAAGCATTAAAGTAAGGAGACCAATAACAAGAAACTGTTGCAGTGTGCTAATAGGACTTTTTGTATATCAATGCTCTTCCAAAGATTTCTCCCTAGCAGAAACCTGCGCCATCCCATGCTGTAAGCTTATTGATGTAGCCCCTCTCCCCTCCCTAGCACCTCCCCTCTGGCTTTCCCTGGTTGGCTCATATGAGTTAACTCCGCCCCTCGTCCCTCTCCTGATAACTCTCTGCGAAAGCCTCCCTCAGGCTTCTCCATCTTGGCTTTCCAGCCCTCCGCATCCTCCCTTACCCCTCTGCCCCTCTCCACCATCCCTGAACCCTTCCCTGTGGACCTCAATAAATTCCCTGGAAATCTCAGATGGTGATCCTGCACTTCTACAGCCACGCCTTACAGTGACTCACGTCCCCCGCGGCTCCACCACCTGCCGCAGCCGTGTGTCTGCCTGGCGTGTTTCGGCTCCGGGCAGCCTCTCCTACTTTGCGGTGTGTGGTGGCTGCTCCTGAATTGTGAGACTGCGCTGCCACAAGAAACTTTTGACTTAACTCAGGGTGGCCATTATGATTTGATTTTTCTTTATCCCTCTTGTCTCAAAACTGCCACACAGCTCTTATGTGCTGTGCAGAGTATGTGACTACACTCTTGGTCAGCAGGATGAAGGAAGGGGTATGTTTGACATCTCACATCAATGGGGCACAGTCCTGGTCTGTAAAATCAGTAGAAGAAAGTTGATTTACATGCAACATGAAAGCTCCAAAGCCCTAAAAGAGTGTTATATGAGTACCACATAAAATAGGGTATTTTCCAAAAACAGAAAATGCCCAAAACATCACTGTGTGGGGACAGCTGCAAGACTATTATCCTGGCCAGGTTCTGTTTCCACTGACACTGCTCCAGTGGGGAAAAATATGAGGCACACCAGTGCCTTCTGCACAGCTGCTCTGCAGGAGCAGTGCTTCCTCCTGCCTACTGCCTGCAGCAGCCTGAAGTGACTCAGAAATTCCAGAAAAGGAAGCATTTTGATGGCTGCTGTGAAGTGCAAGGGGACACTAGCATTTTCCCCTATGTTTGGGTAAAAGGGGAAAATTCAACTCAAATGCTTCTCACACCCACAACATTTCCTACAACTCAGCTCAGCAAGACAGATTTTCTTCCATGTCCAGTCAACTGTCTAACACCTCTCCAGAATTTTAGAAGTAAATATTCTGTATACTATTCAGAAGCTGGTTCCTCACTGTGAAGAGATTTAGGTGCCCTTTAACTCTCTTATCACTATTTAATGTGGAATGCACCTTGCGTGCTACAAAATCTTCTCTTTCCATATCTCCAACCAATCACCTCATCAGCTTCCAACTCAGGAAATATGCACATCTTCCCTCTATTAAAAAAACCACAAACTTGGGTTCCGGACAAATACATTAATAAATAAACAAACAAACTAACCAAACAGCCAAACACCAATCCCTTAGTAGATCTGAGCTGTACATTTTGGGTAACTGCAGTTTTCATTGAATGGCAGATGGCCCATGGCATTGATTTCCCAGGCAGGGTCAGTCTCGATCAGGTGAAGGTAAAAGACATAGGCTTTCCCTCCATGCAATGGAGAGACAAGAAGACCCAGAGAATAACCTATCCTATCCATAATAAATAAGTAAATACAGTAGATCAGCTCAGGGAGATTTCCTGGTTACAGAGGATCAGCGATTGCTCAGTCAGGCCAATTCACTTTTAGGTGGATGAAATTAAAACCAGCATGTATCGCCATCTTCCTATTGCCAATTACTCAGACAGTGAGTAACACATAGTAGAAATTAAGAAATAAACATAAAAAATTAAGATAGATACATAGGTAAGGTCTTACTGATGCGGAAAAGACCTACCATACCTCTCCAAGGCTGGTCTATGGAGAAGGATACAGCATAAGCACTATTATTCACACTTGCTCTTTAGGGTAAGTGTAATGCTTAGTCTTTTTTGTTTAAACGTTACAGCCACAAAACTAGCTAATAAATTTCTGGCTGACAAGCCTGACAGAGCAATAAGTAAAAACAGGAAGGCATCTATTACATATTACCCTGAATTTATCAGCTTTGCCTTTGAAAGGGGAAATAACACAAAGCAAATTGTGGGAAGTTTTTTTATCTGCTAGAAAAATATGCCCTGTGCCCCAGTCAAAAAACAAGCTGTCGTGAAGTAACCATATTATTTAAAGATACAAGTCAAACAGGAAGAGGAAAACCAAACAAGCATGGCTTGAAAATTTCCCACAAGTGAGCTCTGACAGTCAGAATGCAGTGATGGACTTGCTGACAGAGCCTGGACTGCAGAGCAACCAGCAGTTTTCCAGTGCCAGAGGGCTGGGAAAGGCGATGGAAAGGATTCTCTTCTCATTTGAATATTTGTCTCTGGCTATACAATCAAGATATTTACTTTATTACTGTTTTTAATGTTAAATCAATGTCAGCAGCCAAGATTTCATCTTTCCCTCCAAGCTGAGGTCACTTCTAAACATAAAGATGTGTCTGAAATATCACAAGTTACTGATGCAATAAGCCACAGGCAAGGAACCCTGGATAATTTATCCACATTCCCTTAAACACTTCAGTTCATGCATAACTTTAAGCAAAAAGCAATTAAAAATGAAGACTCTGTAGGACTAATGGCTGGTTTAGTTTGGTTGGATATTTTGGGTTTAGGATTGCTCTAAACCTGACAGCTGGTGAAATGGGTAACGTGAAAACCTGTTGGCTGGAGCCATCGAGCCACATAACATGAACCTGCTGTCTGAGTAATACAGTGGTGGAAAAGGTGTCTATGTAACTCACCTGCTACTGGGATGGCCACACCTTTCACTCCACAGTCAGTTTTCAGCATGACAACAGAGCTCATACTTGAAGTCACACTCCCTAATGCTGGGGGAAATTTTGGGTTATTTCTTTTTCTCATCTTCAAAACCCAATCCTCAGAATAGAAACATTTATAAGCATCAAGCTGACAAGCACTAGCACTCTGGATTTTTGTTTGCTTTATCTTACACAAAGACAACACTCTGCAAATCCCCAAGATTTGCAAACGATCCCTGATGAATCATCTCTATTCAGAAGAATGAGATGTTAAAAGCGTTTTCTGCTGCAGCAGAGTTGCCAGATTACTTGCTACACATTTTCCTATATGCACAAGCGTTTTCAAAGGACGTATTCTAGCACATCTTATGTAAAGTGAATTACAATAATAACATTAAATTTGTTAGGATTTTAGGCCAAAAAGGCTATTATAATCATCAAAGTATGGCATAAACTTAGCCAACCACATGCCTTTCTATAACTTTCAAATCTGCTGTATAACATTCTACTCCATATTTATTCTATGTTACACTTTGTAATATTCTATAACACATAATATTCTATAGCATGTAATATTCCATAAGATAATCCAGAGGTTCCTGCGTTAGACAAGATTACTTCTTCCCACCTTTTTCAGAAAAACCAAAAAGAAATCGGTAACTTGTCAGTACAGAATATCCTATATAAAAGAACCAGTTTGATTTTAGAGAGTGGAATGAAATGACATGAACCAATTTTTGGCAAATGACACTGATTCATTAATTTAGAATAAGCTCAATTCCAAACTGAATGCCACAATCCTGTCCAAATTCCATTTTGCTTTCCCATTTGATATTGTCATAATTTCAGTATCCAATTTACTATGCTTTTCTTTGCAGTGCTAGGCTATCACAACATTTATAGATTAATTTAAAAATCTTTTCAAATTACTAAGAGGAACCCAGTCCCGCACAGTACACATCCCTGCTCTGGCACACAATGAATCTAAATCAAAAATGCAAACAGGTATTTGGCCCAGGAATCAAAATCTATGTATTAATATGAGTACTAGATCATATTTTGAAAAAGGCATTGGAAACCTGAGTTTGCTTTAGAGCTGACTTTGCCAAGAAGTTTTTTTATAAATGTATTCCTTTCTAGGGAGCCTTCCCATGCTCCTAAACAGAAGTAAAGCCATGCAACACAGAACAAAAGGTCATAAATTACTTTACTGACAATTTTCTTAGTCTGTGTTTTCACATTTGTCTGGCTGCTCTGACAAGATGTATAGTCATGTAGAACCAAATTAATACACAGGGAGGCTTTGCCATTAAAGAAATGCAAGCTGATTTCTTTCATTATGACTGTCAGGAGAGCTGCATTTGCAGTGCAAACAACTACAGTGTTCTCTGAGCTAATATTGCTGTGGCACATGGCTAACTCATAGCAACCTGGATCCTGAAACTGGGGCAAAGCCTTTGTTGAAATCCTCTGGGAAGAAACTACTTCAAATCCAGGTGCTTAATGGTAGAACCATGTGTAAACTGAAATGCATAACATACATTAGTCCTGCTATTATGGCAGCACATTAAAAGGAAAAGAATGAGGAAGGAAAGTCATAAGAAACCTCAAGGATTTTCAGCTTACCTACTAACAATTCAAATATCGTGCCTGATGTTACATATGACCAGATTCTTACCCCCAAATCCAAGCTGACCCAAAAACATTTCTTGGAGGAGACGCTAAGCTCAAATCCTGATGTTAAGGAGTCAGTATAAAACAATCTGGTCCTGTACCTCTGCTCTGACCCCAGCTCAGGAAGAGATGTAAACACATACTTCACTCTGCCTGGGTGCACTAAATGCCCTCGTTGCATATTTTCCTGCCAGCTGCTGTACAGAAACACACAGGCAGAAAGTCAGAAGCCACAGAATAATATGCCCAGAGCAGAGTTAGCTTCCCTGCAATCCCATGGGAATAAAGCCAGTGAATTCATAGTTAAATACTGTAACACGGCAAGGTACATCAGAAAGACCCAAACCAAGGAGTGCTGGAATTCTGATTAATCTCAGCCTTGTGAGACTTGCCAAATTTTTCAGCAGCAGTGGAAAAGTGCGTAAGAATTTCTGGAGTTGTTAATGCAGTTTGAATCCCAGTCTCAGTGATTCAGAGAAGATGAGCTCCATTATCTAGTGGATATCTTTGATTCAGAAACTTTGGAGAAAAACTGCAGAGACAGGTTTGATATCCAGAAGTTAGCTTAAATAAAGCCTCTGCAGACTCTGATTAGTGGTGAAGCTGTGTTCAGACCAAGCAAATCTCTAGTTTCTTTTTCACTCATGTAATTCCTTCCTCCTTCTGAGCAGGGAAAACCAAGACAAAAATATTTTTTTCATGGTATTTTGGCACTTCTGTTTCCTGTTGTGGCCAGAACCTAGAAGCTAAGAAACTTCTGACTGAAACAATTGAAGTAGTACTGGAAAATTCAAACAGGAAGCAAGATGTAATTTTTTAAACAGTGAGGGCAATTAATCACAGGAACAGCTTTGCCAATGGATGTGGTGAATTTACCACCCATGCCACTCCTCAGACTGAGTCTGTCTTTCCTTCTAAGTGTGATTGCTCTAATTTAAGGTATTGGTTTTAACACAGGAAACGCTGGGTAAAATATTCTGGTTTAACTAGGTCGTTACAAAGATCCCCCCTGGTCTGAAGACCAAGAAAATATTTACAAGGCAGATTTTATGTCACATTCTTTCACAGATGGGGTGAATGTGGAGGACAGGGAGAAGAGAGGTGGATGTACCCCATATTTGGACTATCTTCATGAATAGGACACTTTGCCAAGAGAAAGACCAAAAGATTCCAGTCTTTACTTCAGGTGAGGTACAGAGAGGGACTGAAACAAGCTCCAGTGCTAAACGAGCTTCCTCTTTTGTCTAATTTACTAGATTTAAGGGCAGTCCGGGTGTGTAGTGTGGCCCTTTGACTTCAGGAGTGGCTCATGTTAGAAAAAGCTGAATAAAAAAAACTTTATATTCAGATTCATATTTAGATGCCTGGCTAGTTACCTGTCTTCAGGTGCAGTCCTAACTCCTTTCCTGCACATTAGTTGTGGCTATTTTAGGCATCTCATTGCCAGTGGCCACAGCAACTTATATAGAATCACCTTAGAATGGTTTGGGTTGGAAGGGACCTTAAAACCTAACCACATCCACCCCACACCTTCCACTAGGTTAGGTTTCTTCAAGCCTCATCCAACCTGCCCTTGAACATTTCCAGGGATGTGGAATCTTTCTTCAGTACCTTTTAGCAGGTATTTCCAAGTCATGGCCAGATGCTTCACAAGGCACAGTGCCCCGCATAACTGTTGTTATGTTGAACTTTTAGGTCAAATAGTCACTAGAAATACCCCTTTTGCAGGTATTTGAAAGCCAATTACTTCAATAGCAGTTAGGTGTCTAGACACCTTTAACATTCTGACTTAGAAGCCATAAAAATGCACCTGCTGGCCTTCAAAACACTGACTTTTTATCTTGTGATAATCTGATCTTTCTTTGTGGGGAGCAATCTGTTCAAGCTAAATATCTGCAAATGCACATAAGATTTTGCATGAACTGAATAACTAGCTCATTGTGAATCAAAGCTGTGTTTGGACAGAAATCCTTCCCACATCTTAAAGATAGTTCCAGCAAAGAAATGTTCAGCTGCATAAAAGCACCCTCACACAGAGCAATAGAGGAAGGAAAGACTTTCAGTTTCACTAGAAACAGAAATGCATGTTTCTACTGTCAACGAGAGAAAAAAAAAAGAAAAGAAAAATTTTGAGCTACTTTATGGAAACATCTGGGTAAAAGAGAACAGGAGGTGTCAACAGAAGTCAAAATAACAACTTGTATCACATGGTTTTGATGTGAATGTTTTTGACACATTTATCATACTTGCCATTCTGGAGGAGCAGGGTTAGATGTATGCCAGGTAAAAAAAGAAGCAGTGAGAGACCTCTCTTTTTAGAAGGAGACAGCCTCACTTAAGGAATTTAAATTGCATTTCTGAGCATTACAAATCAGCTGTAAATGCAATTTTATGGTTGTTCTAGGGAGAAAATGTGGGTGGAGCAGACATTAAGAAGAGAGAAAATGGGCAAATTGAAAAATAAAGACACAGACTAGTTGTAACAAGCACTGGAGTGCTCTAAAGTAAAAGTTTCCTCTGATCTCATTAAACTTGTATAAAAGGCGCAGTATTTATTTTCCACCAAGACTTTGTGGCTGAGGTTATTTTTCTGCCATCTTTGAAGCCCAAATTTTTTGTGAACCCTCAAACCAAAAAACTGAGCCAAATACTTGCAGAAGCTCATTTTTTTCCTGAAACTATTTGCATACAAGGCTACATAGCACCTATCTCCACAGTACCTAAACAGCTGCCTAAAAGCAGCAATAACAGTATGTTGCTAACACATGGGGAAAGAGGTGTTTCCAGACTTATTGTGAAAAACAGTGGTCAGTATGGTAAGGAAGTGATGTTCATCTGTGTGATCTATATTTAAAAAACCCATTATATTCTTCACTCTAGAATGACCCTCTTTGAGCACAGGGGTTGGTCCAGACACAGTCCCTTCCAAATTTGCCCATTCTGTGATTCTTCATCCTCAACATCTAACTTGAATAGAAGCTGGTCCACTTTTACCAATAAATAAATCAAAAAGAAAGTGTAAGAACTAAAGGCACCAAAATGATATCTCTCTTTTTTACTCAGCCTCGGACGAAGGCAATGAACTGACTCCAAGACACTTTTGCAAGACCAACATGTCAGAGCAGCAGTGGATGTGAGCCAGTCACTCTCATAAACCTTGGGCCAGAAACTGGACCTTGATTTCTTTTTTCTGAGGTACAGATGTGTCAATGGCTCATTCAGGTGTGAATGGCTCTCAGCATCTTCCTTAACTACATTTTTTTGCACACTTTTTTCTCTTTAGAACTGCCTTTTCATTAACAAGAAGGAAAATTAGATTCTATAAGAAATGTACACACAAACTAAAGGTTATCATGGTAAAAAGGCTTTGGAAGGAGACTCCCTGAAAAGGAGGCAAAACAGTAGGAGGCAGAGAACTGAGTGGAGGAGTGCAATGTCAGAGATGGAGATGAGGAGAGAGGGATACATAAAAGAACACAGCAGAAAAAAGAATCAAACCTCTGACTCTGGAAACTATTTATCAATATGTTTTTCTTGGGAGTGTAACAAGGCCAGCATTTCATTTGGCATGTCTATATATTTTCCATCTGGGTGCTATTCTACAAAGAGTGGGATTTATTAGAATTTCACTTCATTAGAGTTCATTTATTTCATTACTGCAGTATCCAGTGAAGAGCTATATTTTCCTTCTGATCAAAGAAGATGTTTGACTGTTGGTTTTTTTTAAGTCGTTCTATGAAAAAATACTTCCCTTTCCCTGTAACTTCCTATTTTTTTCATTCTACTAAAACTAGAAAAACAAAGAATAAATTTGGAAGCAGAATGAGTCTGTTTTCCTTTTTTAAATATTTTAAATATTTTTTAAAGGACTGTAGTTTAAATAAAATGTATTAAAGGGTTCTACTTAGCAAAAAATTAATCTGAGACCTTTTTGCCAAATTCCTGTCTCCCGCCTCAGGTGTCTGCAACGTTGGTGTTCACATCTCAGTCAATCATCCCAGAGATGTAGTTCATGAAGGTCATGGAGCTTGCACTGTCTTTCATGTGACAAATAATTATTTCATTGACTATATTGCCATATCCTCTTCCAAATATCATTGCAACCTAGGAAGATTAAACCCACACACAAAAAACTACCTCAGGTAGGTTGACTTAGGAATCTGAGATAAGCTGGAGTCTGACCTTTCCTATCCATAGGCTTCCCTCATGAGTCTAGGAGGAGTGAGAAAGGTATTTGGAGTCCTACAATTTGATTTGAAGGTGCTTATCTTTTTCATGGCGTGTGTGGAGGTCCCGCTGTGACTATTCTATGGTCTTTGGAGCTGTAAATGGTTCCACTTTTGGAGTCAGTGGCAGCACTTTTTCCAGAAGGTGTTTCTGGGGGAAAATCTGCAGTAGTTATAGAATCATGGAGTCATAGAATCATTAAGGATGGAAAAGCTTTCTAAGATCACTGAGTCCAACCATTGACCCAGCCCTGCCAACCCATCACTAAGCCATGTTCCCAAATGTCACATCTACTGTTTTTTTCAACACTTCCAGTGGACAGTGATTCCTCCACTGCCCTAAACAGCCTGTTCCAGGACTTAAAAACCTTTTCCATAAAGAAACCAAATATAAACCTTCCATGGTGGAATTCGAGGCTATTTCCTCCAGTTCTATCTCTTGTTACTTGGGAGGCGAGCCTGATTGCTGCTCGGATGCACCCTTCCATCAGGGATTTGTAGGGAGCAATTGTTCAGGGGGTGATTATGAGCATATTTATTCCTCTGACAACTGCAGACCAAGAGTCTTGATTCAATTTGTTAAAACGTATTAGACATATTCATTCTTGTTGTCAACAGAGAAAAACACATGGTTCTGAAACGTGCATGGTGTAAGCATTTGGGGTCCTAAGGAATTGTTTACACCAGGGAAAGCAGTGGTCACCAGAATCGGAAATGTTCTCCTGAAGCCTAAGCACAGGTTTGTCATGTGTAGAATACAGTCTGTGTATCATGTCATTGGAGAAAATTCAAAAATTTTAACAGCAGAAGAATCAAAATTCTCAGACATTTCCATCTTGCTTCATAACCAATAACAAAAAAAGGGGTCACATTTCCACTTTCTGACTTTCAGAGTGATGGTGCCTCTTTGTATGTGGGATGTAATCCAAGAAAAGCAGAAGGAAAAGATTGTATTACACTGAAAAAGGCGTCTTAGAAATATTGCTCATAAAATAAACAGAAGCAAGCATCGGAAGCAAGTGTAGAGAAGGAATAGAAGTCCCATTATTTAGTTCCCAAGGTCAGCATTTGTTTTGTAAAAAGTGTTGCAATTGTGTCCATGTCTGATTTGATATGTGTGTGTATACAAATATTTATTACATTAAATTAAAAATCTATATAAATGCATACTGCACATATAATAATTCTATATAATAAACATAGTATCATTATATGATTACTTTACGATATGGAAATGTTCAAAACCAGGTGGCATATGACCCTCAGCAACCTGGTCTAGTGAGAAGTGTTCCTGTCCATGGAAGGATTTTAGAATAAGTTGGTATTTTTAGGGTCCCTTTCAACACAAACCAATCTATGATTTCATGATTATTATATTCTATTAATAGTATATTAATATATTTCAAAATACATTGCTAAATGTTTTAGCAACAGCTGCCTGTTTTAAAGTCAAGGTTGTATTGCCAAAAGAAAATGGACAAACAAGGCCAAACAAAATTAAAAATACTGAAATACAGAAGATTCTTTCTCTTTATGATATTTGGGATGTTTTTTACCTTGATAACAATCAAGTGAGCAAAAAAGACAGAATGTCTTGACCTTTGTTTGCAAAAGAAGTCAAGGTTACTTTTTCCAGTGAAGTAAATGTAGAATAAAATACAAATTTAATTTATAAATTAACAACAGGTCACAGAACAGGAGATGTCTATTCCATCCCACAGTTCAACACAGGTCTATTTTCTGTGTCCCTTCCTGTGACAATTGGATCTTCATATTGCTGTGGCCACCCTCTCTGAGCTCAGGGTGGCATCTGTGCTTTATCTCAAAAACTTCCTTAGCTCTCAGCTGAACAGAGCACACCACAGAAGTCAGGCAGACATAAAACTTACAGGGTGTTACTCAATAAATTATGAATTACTAAGTCAATCCAAGAGGAAAAAATGTGCCCAAAATTGAAGTTTCTCTATGAGAACAATACTTCTGCATTTCAACATCCAAATCTCTTAAGATTTTAAGTTCAATATTAGGGAAAATTTCTTCAGTGAAAGGGTTATTAAGCCCTGGCACGGCTGCCCAGGGAAGTGGTGGGTTCCTCATCCTTTCAGGGATCTGAAAGTTGTTTGGACATGGGTTAGTGGTGGCCTTGGCAGTGCTGGGGGAATGGTTGGACTGGATCATAGAA
The DNA here is from genome assembly GCA_013397955.1 of Grantiella picta. Lineage (NCBI taxonomy): Eukaryota > Metazoa > Chordata > Aves > Passeriformes > Meliphagidae > Grantiella > Grantiella picta. The sequence goes on from VZRM01002463.1 coordinate 188,745, forward strand.
TCATGGAATTTTTAAGGTTGAAAAAAGACCAAGTCCAATCACGATTCTGTCCAATTTGGTCCAGTCTACAATTCTATGATTCTATAATTCTTGCTGAAAGAGAATTAGAGCTAAGTTAGCTTTAGCCATCAAAGAGTGAACTGTCAATGCCAAGCTAATCAGTTTCCAGCTGGCTTCCTCCTATATTCAAACCATTTTGAGCAGGAATACACACCGTTTTGCCCATGACCTTCCTGGGTCTAAGTTACTGAAGAAAATTATTTAATGCTAGGGAATAAAAGGAAGTATAGATTCCTTCCAAGTGTTGAAAAATAAGAGCCATGTCCTTGCTAAAAATTATCAACAGCCTTTGTAGCTATGGATGAGAGAAAATCTTGACTAGGAAAAACAAGTGAGATATTATCCAGTTAGAGAGTAAAACCGTTTTTTTTTTTTTTTGGTTTGTTTTCCATTATTCCTAGATGCACCACTGAAACTCCTTCTTTCCAAGGAGACACTCAGCCATGCAGGGGTTAATGTCTCTTCTGGTCACATCACTTTACAGCTGAAAACTTAGGAATTTGTGCACACTTATGCATGCAACAAACAAAGTCACTGCTCACGTTGTAATCTCCTCAGGGACAGCCAACTGGGAAAGGCGAATTTAGCAGTGTACTTCTGGCTTTTTAACATAGTGTAATGCCATTAAATGTAACATCATGTAGACAATGAATGTTACAACAAAATACTGATGCTGTTTATTAGCTGCCTGATTTTTTTTTTTTTTTT